>VZTQ01008020.1:414392-620456 GCA_013400755.1 Pelecanoides urinatrix
TAATGATTCTATGATTCTATGATTCTAATCAAATACAGCTGAGAGAAAATGGAAACATTTGGGGAGACTAGTGTGGACTAAGCAGAAGTATTAAAAAATAGCTGTCTCAGGAAACACCATGTGCAAACAACACTCAATTGTCCCACTGACCAATTCACAGGAGATCTGAGTGAAAACACAGTTCCCGTCTCATAGGCAGAGACAGGCTGATTCCTACAAGAAACCCTCTGTTAGGGACCTGACTCAAGGCATGGAAAGTCAGGGGGAGTTTGTCCTTCAATTTTAGTTGTTCTTAGACTGGATGCCATGCAGTCACTGCGTTAGACTGCTCACAGGAGCTGGGGAGCATGGACCTGACCTGGGATACCCATCATGTGCCATGGTTTCTCCTGTCTCTCCCAATTGACCTATTCCTGGGATGGGGGATGAAAACGGTCAAGCAGAAAGGACCAGAGCCCTGGGAAGGACCAGCAGCAACACGCAGGCACCAAAGCTGTTTAGACATGATGAGACGGAGGCTGAATAAATCAATCCAAAACCAATGAGGAGAAGCTTGGGGGCAGGAATATGAGTTTAAAATGCTGCTCAGTGATCAGAAAGGGATTTCAGACAGGCAGAAATCAGCAGTACAGTATCAGAAACAGCTGAAATGTTTTGTTACACACGGGAAGACAAGGGATCCCAGTCCTACCAGAGCTCCTGACCCAAGGTTGAAGCCTTCTGCAGCCCCACATTCCCATGGGATCTAAGTCACTCTCCTCTTGCTTTCTTTGTCCTTCTGCCCCCCACAACAAACCACTTTCATGGTGATTTCTTGCTTCATACGCCAGTGTGTAACCACCATATCCTCATTCCCTATCCCATAACACCCCTGCATCTATTTTCCTGATGCTAACACAAAGCTTTTTTCTCTCTAAGCTGCACTGCTCATCCAGCATTCCTTAACCCTTACTGCCTTCCCAATCTTCAGCTGCCCAAGCAATCCCCACTACCGCCTGGGAAACAGAGATGGTTTTGCATCTCCTCTTAAATTATTAAAACCCAATCTTAAGCCACTGGCTTTAATATGTCAATCACAATTATGACGCCAGATGACAACCACTGGGCTAAATCCTCAAGAAATGAAAGCCCAAAAGCCACTCACAGAATTCTACCCCAAAATAGCCAACTGACTCTGAGAACATCTATCATGTCATGGCAAGTTTTACAAGTTTTACAAACAGATTTTTGCTTTTTTCTGTGCAGCCATTGCAAATGTTTGCTCTAAAACTGCTGGTAACTCATCTGCCAACTGCTTTCCACCCGTGGTGAGATCCATCCAGGTCTGTATGTGATTATTACTGCAGGCTTCCCAACCACATTGTTCTAGACCCTGTGGAAGTCCATGCAAGTCTCCATGGAATAAGATTCCGAGTAGATTTGACATTATTGGGAAGCAGTGAACACCTAGACTATATTCAACTGTGCACTTTTCCCTCCACTCTTTCCATCTCTCCTTTCCCTTCCCGCAGCTTTGTCTTAACTCTTCCCTTCACAGAGATGGATATCAAAGTGCAGGGACAGAAAAAAAGGGTCACTTAGTGAAGATTCTAGTCTAAATCTCCTAAAAGTATTTGTGAATCTCAGCCCTAGTTCACATGAGGACAAACCCCAATTCTCCCAAAGAGGTTTCCACAGACAGTCTTAAAACCCTTCACATCATTTCTATACGCTCCACTTAATACTCCTTCATACACAACAGCTGAAGCACTGGAAAATATTATGACTCAGTGTTTTTCAGTCTCTGGTTCACAGGCAACTTCTATAGCTGCACAAAAAGATGACAAAGAAAAGTAAATTCATACACAGATACTATAGGGAAAACTTTGTGTATGACATTCTTAATGAGAAAATGTTTAAAGTCCATAAATCCAAGAACTTTGAAAATGCCTACAGAACAGTTAATACCACTCAAGTTGTTTTGAAAACCTAAGCTGGATTTGGCCAGGACGCCGAGGTTCATAACCTCAGTCTGCTGGCTTGGGCTGTGGGGCACTATTGATTCGAAACAACTATAAAGAGGTCAGGACTAATATTTTATCGGCTCTTGCTTAACATCGTGCCAAAACACTAGTGCAATCCAGACTGCCTCGCTCTAAGAAGCAAATGCCATCCACCTAGCTCTTGCACAACTCCAACTTCTTCCACTTTGGGGTTTTAAGGCTCCCATCCAAATACTAACCTAGTCCAAAAACTCTTAGCTTAAAGGTTACAGCAAAACTAATGCTTTGGGATCCCTAACTTCAGCTAAGTACACTCCTTCCAGCAAAACGGCTCGAATGAGGACCAAATAAATCCCTGGCACAACTCCAGTAAAGCAATTCCAATGGGCAGAAAGACTTTAGAGATTTATCTGGTTTGAGGACAAGGTCATCTTTTCATGCAAAAATCAGCAACTTTCTTGTGAATCTCATTTAAGTAGCAAGAGATTAACAACTCATTTCAATTCTTTATGGATCTTTATTCATTGCTTCCTGCGGACAGAGGTTCTGCCAGGCGTGTCCAGTTCTGTGTTTTTATCAATGGTTATTGACGTTTTTCAATTACTTCTGTGACATTTTTTGAAATACATTTGTATGTGGAAAGCACTTGATATAATCCCATCCCAGCACTTTCCAGGCTGGCATCCTCTTATTGCAGAGCTGAGCTCACATCTCAGCGGTTTGTACAGCAGCTCTTCGCTGCTCAGTCAACACATCCCTTAGTGCCATCCCATGGCCATGCTTACTGCTAGAATAACTCCAGATATTTTTTCTTTCCCAGCCTTTACTGCTTATTCTTTTTACGAGTTTCTGAGACTTTAATTGTAGTTTCTTTGAACAGCCACACTACAGTATTAAAAGAAATCTCCTAGCATCCCTACACTTCTTGCTACCAAATGTTACCCCATGCTGGAATTTATGCAGAGAATATTAAACAATTAAAAGCTGCGTTGAATGAAGACCTTGCCTTGAAAGCAATGTTCCCACAATCTGTGCCCCCAGCTTCCAAGCAGCCCAGTAGTCTAGCCAAAGTTATCATTTCTTCCATCAAACTTTCTGCACACCAAGAAATGACAAATGAAACCAGACCTTGGCACTTTCCATTTTGCCTTGTTTCTCTGGGAAGAAACTCAAAATTTGCTGTAACTGCTCTACGAGATATCCATACAAACCCCTGGATCCTATGCATGATCATTCCAAAACACAGTGCATTTCATCCAAAGAACCAAATGTCCTCATGGAAACTACACAGCTAGCACAAAACCACAACTCTACCACAAAATGAACTAAAACAGATCGCAAACTGAACAGATGGGAGGAACATTTTTAACGGAAAATAATCTTTCTCTGATTTTTCATTCCTGATCCTTACCGTAAATTTATGAAATATCTTCAAAACCAATTTGGGGAACTAACATCCCCGATTCCACTGAAATTAAAGACCATGAACTACACAGAGCCATTGGTTTTATGGCCATCTACAGTTATGCAGATGGCATCTCCCTTCTGGACTGGTACTAAAAACATTTTTTCTCTCTCTCCCACTGTGTCTGCAGACCTGCCTCCTCCACTATTTCTACCATCCTTCTTGGCTTTTCAGGTGCTAATTGCTTTTCTCACTAAATTGAAGGCTTAATTAGATTAAACGTCTAACTAGTATTTAACTGGGATTTTACATTTTCTTTTGAGATCTCATGAAGAGATTTCTATACAAAACTGGACGCCCATTTCTTTTCAATTCTATCTGTTGATTCAGTAGAACATATTTTACCTCTGCTTGCAGACCCGACACACTCATATCCTTCCATCAGTCTGGATACAACATCACCACGGCTAAATCCACATTAGTCATTTAGAAGGTCATACATATATTGTTATTGTACCCACCACTTTTGTATTTGGGTTGTTTTATATACAATGGAAGTGGACACAACTAAGTTATAATTAGACACATAATTGTCATTATTGCATTCAGTATTTTATGACACTTACCACTGATGTTCACCCAAAGGTCCATCAGGGGAATTTCCTTAGCAATATCAGTGAATTAAGGTTATTCTCCAATAAATTGAACATGTTTGTGTTCAATTAGTGAACAGAAGGGTTCAACTAGTTCAACTAGTTCAACTAGTGGCAGAAGGGTTATTGGTGAAACAGTCAAACCCTGATGGTCAAGACAGACAGGTACCTGAGCGGACCAGTTCAAACAGCTTCACCCCTCACCTCCACGTTCAACGTCTGGATGCCGTATGTGTCTCGGACATTTATAGAGTTGAGATGCATGCTGGCTGCAGCAGTTTTTCTAGGTAAGCCACAGCAGCCCTGTCCTTGGCAGAGCCTGGCAGGATCCATCAGAAGCTAGAAGCTACTTTCTGACTCAGACAGAGACAACCACATCCCTCTTTGATGCTGCCTCAAATTTTAATTGTTAATAAGGAAACCAGCAACTGGCTGAGGTCCTTCCTGACACTCTTTTCCCATCGCGCTCTGCACACTTAGGACCATACTGAACTTGGCAAGTGCCCCTTAAGGGAGGAATAGACATTGTTTAGGATCCTCTTTTAAGCAATCTGTAGGGATTAAAGGTGGTACTCTGAATAATGCAGTACATCAGCAAGATGCCAGTGCTGCCCCCCAAGCCATGGGGGGCTTTTTCTTTGCAGACAAAGTCAGTCATACTTCTGCGTTTGGTCTGTAACACTCTGCATAATGCTTTCCTGCCAACAACTCTAGAAATGGGGTACAATGGAGAAGCTGTTTTCTGCCAGAAGGGTCTGCTGGGGCATGTGAGTGAAAGGAGATAGGACTATTATTCATGTAAACTGAAACAGGAGCTGAAGAGGTTTGAAACCTCTGGATAATCAAAATTAGATTAAATTCTTGGTGTAGGATCCAATTCAAAAAAATTTTTAATTATAATGAAATGCTATACAGTAAAAGCATTTTCTTACAGGGCTCTTTTATCTTCAAAGATCCCCAAGTCACAAGTGGCATGTGGTTTTCTCCAGGATGGGATGCAGTGAATTCATGACAAAACTTACACATAAGACAGATTATTTTCTAGCTGGGAAGAAGGGAAGCAGAAAGCAGAACAAGCAGAAAAAGACTACAGTTTGGCTAGGACGTGCAGGCTTATCCTTCCCTACTCTCAGTGCCTGCAGATCAAATCACCAGGTAACTCCACAGTATCTCAAGCAAATATAGAAGAGTCAAAGAGAAATCATCACAAGTAGATATAATGTACCCTGCCCACAGGGCAATATAACCTGCCTGGCTAATTTAACCTCTTGCTACCTCTAGAGGGTTTTTTAGGAAGGTAGCCAGACAGATATTAAACACACCTGACTTCAGTCAGCTGTGAGACCAGACAGGGAAAATGGTGACTCCGATTCACACTAAAGCCTCCTTACTCTGCCCAGTGCTCTAAAGTAGATATAAAAAAGATGTAAACACGATGAACACCCATCCCAGTCAATCTCTGTCCTGTTATCCAGAACAGGGTAAGGTGGTGGCCTCAGTGCAATAAAGGATGGGTTGACATAGGACGCTCAAAACCGAGATAATTCCCTGAGCAAAACTCTCATTGTCTCTTCCGCTACTTGTTTTGTACCTATACATCTTGTCAGCTTCTTGTTCAACTAACTCACAGTGAGGCCTCTGGTCCTCACACTGGCCCAGAGGACATCTGCCTTTCCAAGACAGACTGATGGACTGGGAGACTAATGGTGTGCCTACGTGAAAGCAGGTCTCAGCAAAGCCATTTTAGAAGGCTGCGCTCCACATTGGTTTCCTCCAGAGGACAAACCAGACTTGCCACCTCTCCCTCCTGTGATCTGGAGCAGTCAGTGCTTGTTTACAAAGTTTCTGCAGTTTTGCTTAATTCAGAGCAGGCTTTTCTGGTGAGTGTCACCAGTTCCACTTGGTTGGCTTTAATGAGTGCAATGTGACTGCTGGGAACTGAGACAACCCTTTCAGAGCACTCTGTTTCTCCGTGTCTTTCTCTCCCTGAAGCATCTTTTGGGTGGAAGGAGGAGAGAAGAGCGAATGCTGTCGGATCGAACAGTACACAGTCATTTGCAAACTGCCCTCAAGAATGGGTCATTGCCCGAGGCCTGAGTGACCAGAGGCTTTCAAGTCCTTTCTTGACAACAAATAGCTTAAAGAAAAGAACATTTTCATCTTCAGAGAAATCAGTGATAACACCAAGTCAGATGCTTCCAGAGACAGCAATACTCCCTGTCCCTAAGACAATTAAAACAAAAGGTTCATCTTCCCTGTTTAAAGACTCTTTGAATCAAACCACAGAAAATAAGAAGTATTTTCCTCTAAATCCCGCAGACTTGGTAACTAACACTCAAACAGAAACTCCGTCTCCTACTCTCTGCCTCATCCCTCATTGTTTCACATGTCTCTTTTTACACTGTCTTTATATAGGCGCCATCGCGCTAAACATTTGATGTGTTGGTGCTGGCAAGGTCAATGGCTCCAAATCTCATGTCTCACATGTTCTTTACATTTGTCCTTAAAGAGGAAAGGCAAGAAACTCAGCTAACAGCAAGGATGCAAATCTTACTTTCAACACAGTGACCGGTAACAACCCACATGCCTCTGTCTTCTCTGGCCATCTGTGATGTGCTGCAGCCATGCCCTGCCTCTACAAACATGGATTGTTGCTCCCCCATGGCACTCATGCGTCCTGCACTTGCAGCATCAACTGCAGACTCCCTTTGCTCTGGGATCCCATGGATCCCATCTGGCCAACCAGATGGATCCACCTGGCTGGCCAGATTTTTGACCTGCTGCCCAGATTAGACCAGTACATAGGGCCCCAGTGTGAACAACAGGTCTTGCTACCCTCCTAAGATAAAGCAGTATTTGGGCTCTGTAGGGTCTCTCAGTCAATCCTCCTCCACCACAGGAGCTCAGGCATAGCCTTATCACCACGTTTGGTCTCCTGGTCTGAAAGAGAAGAAACTTCAGAGGTTTGCAAGAGTGGATAGTTGGAAACTACATGACATGAGCCAACTTAGGAACAGGTCTCCATGAGAACAGCTCATGGCAGCAGTGGTGTGGAAGGGGAGGATGTTAGCAGGAGGTATCAGCAGCCCCCTGAAGATCGAGGTAACACCAATGAAGAGAAGAAATATGTCAAGAGTCAACGTAAAAAAAACCATCAGAGTCCACAGTTGTAGGCGGGGAACCTATTTTGTTTTGAAAAGCTGTCCACCTCCGCTGGCTTGATTAAGGATTATTAATTAGCCAAGTGGAGAGCACCAGTGAATATACTGACCAAAAGAACAGAAGAACAAAACCTGATATGAATGCTTTGGGAAAAAGGGGATATAGCTGGAAACCAACATAGTCCTGCCCTGTGGCACTTGTCTTTCTCCCTCCCCCCTCTTCCTCTCATCAAATACGTAAGAAAACCTCAGAAAACTGGTCTCCTTTTCTTCCCTCTGGCAGAGTGTATTTCCTCTTTATTCACAATGACTGTAATTGTATTATTTCCATAACAACAGACTGTGAGATCAGAAAGCTGCAGATGATGGGTTGGAAAAAGAAATCAGCCAGGTAGATGGTCTAACCTCTCCATGTTTCTTGTGCGATGGATGGGACTTCTCAGGAGAAGCAACACCTAAACTACCCCATGAAATATCACTGGAGCTACACCAATATACTCCAATCGAGACCCCAGCTCATGCTCAGAAACACCTAAGGACGAAGTGAGACGATGTGCAGCCTTTCTGCAGCTGATGACAGGGCTAAATGAGGAGATGGACACTGCCATATACAAAGACTGTTGTCTATCAAGCCCTTTCTGCATGCACCAAACGTTAAGCGCAAGCTTTGATTTGTGTCACAGCGAAGTCCATTGTCCTTACGTGAAAGGTGGAGCAGGTCAGCATCTCCCCAGAAAGTAGCAAAAAGAGCCTCTTTCTCTGGAGCGGCAGGGCAGGATTTGTGGTGCACGCAGGCGGGGAGAGCGTACAGCCCCTGAGCAGGAACGTCCACCCCCGCTCAACGGGTTGCAGAGCATCAACGTTCTTTTTAAGGGAATGGTAAATGACAGGAGAGGATGTCACCTTGCAAAGTGAAAGCAGCCTCAGTCCTCTCCCGCTATCATTTTGTCCCTTTCTGTTCAAGGCTTTGAAACTGCTTTACATTGCCACTGGGGGAGAAGAGAAGAGGGGAGAAGAGACACTGGCAAGAGCAATCACCAGCGCCTAGAAGAGGCAAGGAGCACTAATGAACAGAGGAGAACATGCCAAGAGCTGAACTAAAAAGCATCAGAGTTCATGGCCAGAGGGAGGGGAGCTATTTTATTCTGAAAAGCTGTCCACCTCTGCTGGAGTGAGCAGAAACAGTTGTCACTGGCTCCACGAGCAGAGACGGGGGGTGCCGAGGGCTATTTCCTGACTTGTCCGCAGTCACGCAGGACGGACACATGTAGGAAGCACAGACCACGTTGGCTATGTCCCCGCTTCACCTTAATACTGAACATGGACAGAAAGAGGACAGCCCAAGGACAGATAGGTCAGGCAGAGCAGCCTGGCTGACAAGGTGTCACTAAACCAGGTGTGGATATGGCTCTAAAAACCAGTGGTCGTGGCAGCAAGTGCTCCTGGCTCTAAGGTGCAACCACATGATACCAGCATCCCCATAGCAGGGACCAGGGGCTCACAGGGCACCTTGGGACTTCAATCAAGGTGGCTCCCCATGACATAGGCCAGCAGAGAGCCATGGATTGCTCATGAGCGAGTTAGTAGTAGTGTTAGGTTAACGGTTGGACCTCGATGATATGAAGGTTCTTTTCCAACCTAAATGATTCTATGATTCTTTGATTCATGCAACGGGCTGTGGCTGTGCTTAACACTTATGCAGAAGTAGAATTTTTCATCCTAATGCATTACCAATCAGACTTTTCCCCAGCACATACCAAACAGTCACAATTAGCTTGAAAAGAAAAATATCTCTAAGACGTATCCGGTCAGAGAGATGACTGGCTATTTTGTGGTTTTTATTTAGGGACTGGGTAAGAGGGAGGGGGTCAGGGATCTTTCTAATAGCTAATTAGATAGTTTTCTCAAGCAGTCATTAAAATCTGCTAATTATCCCATGGTCTGAGTAAGAAGAAGAAAACCTCTCCCTCCGGATTATTCTGGCGCTGGTGAAAAATCTTCAAGGCCAACAAGTTGTCACTGTCAAACTTTGAAAATAAACCCTGAGAATTAACCTCACATTGGGATTTTCACTGCATCATTTCTGCCTTGCAAATGCTTCTTAGGTGATCAGACGTGAGTGGGCTTCCCAATGAGCTTACACCCGAAACAGATGCTTTTAAATGGCAAAGTGATGAAGGTTATAAAGGTTCTTTGTGTCAGAGTTTAATATGGGTCTGGAAGAGCAGATGAAAGAACAGGCATTGTGATGGACCTTGGCAGCAGTTGTTGCACCAGCACCGGCAGTGTCTGCTGGAGATGTGACTATCAGCTCAGCCCACTTGAGCTGTGTTTCTCCGACACAGGAGGTAGTCAACTGGGTGGTTTGATTCAGGGGTCAATGTTGTCCCAGCAAGATCCAAGAAGATGGATACCCTGCACCCCTGCTCTGGTGAGCAGCACTTAGACACAGACAGCTTGACAACAATCTAGGACGAGAGGAAACGGCCTCAAGTTGCACCAAGGGGGGTTTAGATTGGACATTAGGAAAAATTTCTTTCCTGAAAGCGAGGTCAGGCCTTGGAACAGGCTGCCCAGGGCAGGGGTGGAGTCACCATCCCTGGAGGGATTTAAAAGACGTGTAGATGAGGCGCTTGGGGACATGGTTTAGTGGGCATGGGGGGGTTGGGTTGATGGTTGGACTCGATGATCTTAGAGGTCTTTTCCAACCTTGATGATTCTATGATTCTATGATTCTATGAATCTTGAATAATCTATTGTTTTGTGTTAGTGCTTAGCATCTGACAGCACGGATACAGCTCAGCTCCTCTCATGTAGTGCTCATGGTAGTATTGACCTGTGCAGACCAGTTAAAGCCAGAAAAATTCTGGCTTCTTGGAAATATTGGCGCAGAGCCTTTTTGAAGATGGTTCTGAGCCCTCATTTAAAATAAAATTAGTCATTCAATATATCTTCATCACATTAAGTATTTCCCTTTTGAGCTCTGTGTTATTTATAAAAGTCCATACCTTAACACTTAAGGCATTTCTGTGAGACAAGACAACAGCTGAGCATCAGGAAGTTCATGCCAGCATTTGCAGAAGGACGTCATTCACTGCCCAGGATTTTGGATCATCAGGAGCCAAAAGGCTGTGCACCCCAAGGATTATATGATGTCAGCTGAAATCCCTTTTGACTCTGGAGAAAAGGAACATCCCCATCTGGGCACCCCCAGAGTTGGGAGCCCTCCTCAAGGCTCTCCTGATGTCCTTCAGACACAGAGGGTGGCATCACTGAGCTAGCGCAGGGTTGGCTCAAGTCTCCTTATCAGCACATGCAAAAATTAACTCTGCCCTGATGAGGAGCGGAGCTAAATGACAAACCCCAGTGAATGTATCGCCTCATTAGCTTACACCTACAGACAGCTCTGAATGCTCATTTTAAAGGTCGCAACCTATTTTCCAGCAGTTTCAATGACATGGCAAGGAGAAGGGAGTCACTATTGGCTAAGGAATCCCCATATAGATTTGCAGGATGGAGTTGAGAGCAACCTCTGAGGGTTGCAGGACCGCTAGCAATCAGACTGGAACCACAGAAGCAAAGCATAGAGTATTAGGCAGGTTGTTAGAATCTTTCGCAAGGACAAACGGAGCCAGCAAACTTATTCATCACAAAAAATATAGCGTATTGACTTAGACTCCCCAAAGAGAAAGGCATTAAAACAAGCAAACAAATAAAAACATGGCTCCTGAAAAAAAAATTAGGATTTGTACTGTGTAAAATGAGTTGCAAATCCCCAGACAGCTGGGGAATTCAGGTAAATAAAATGGAACAAAAGCAAGGTCCTTCTTGGGAACCTGGCTGGAAGAAAGGAGCTGGACTTTCCCCGCTATGAAGAAAATTACTCTGTATTTTTTCATGAGCAGAAGTCGAGACACTGTTCTTTTTCACAACTGAGAGCTGATTCTCCCCATATCCTCCACAGCCTCCGTTTGCTGCACTGAAGCAGAGAAGGAGCAAGTATCAGCTCATTAACACCTTCTTTTTGCAGCACCCATGAGTTCCATTTGACTGCTCACCTCAGGAAACCTGAGGAGGTCATGACATGAGGGGCTATGGCTGCGGGCCAGAGACCCCATCGTCACCTGAACAGCAGAGCAAGAACGGTACTCCCTCACAGAGCAGCCCTGCCCAGAAGGACTTGGGGTACTGGTGGATGAAAAGCTGGGCATGAGCCGGCAATGTGCGCTCGCAGCCCAGAAGGCCAACCGTGTCCTGGGCTGCATCCCCAGCAGCGTGGCAGCAGGTCGAGGGGGGGANCTATGAATCGAGACAAAATGAAGAGTGAGTGTATCTCTGGGAGCAGCAAAGCAAACCCAGAGCCAACCCCAGAGAAGACTTCCAAGGCAAAGCACAAAAAGCCTTTGAGCAGCCATCCTGCGGATCACCTGCGACAGAAGAGAGAGCAGGTCAATGCTCTGTGAGACCATGGTTGCTCACCTTGCCTCCTCCCCTTCAAGCTCCCCGGCAGAACCAGGGGAGCTGCAGGAGGGGCTCCAGGCTGTCCCCAAGCAGTATGACCAACAGCCCTGCCATCACCTCCAAACAGGCATTTGGGGACCAGCCCCGGGCTTCAAATGGTCCATCCGTTTGCTTGCAGTCAGCATGCAATGGTCCTCAGAGCAGACCAGGAGGAGAAATCAGCTTTGGTGCTGCTGCTTTCTGCAGAAGGAGACAAGGTCTGCAGGGAGCAGGGGCCCAGCAGGACAAAGGACGTGGAGGAGCTTTAACTGTGAAAGACATAGAAGATCCCAGCCAAAAAGCAGGGAGAGGGATGGAGGGACAGCAGGCCAGTAGAGTGGTGCAAGGGTGCCTAAATGTGGGTGCTGATGCAGGTGAGCTGGTGTCTCTTTAAGTCTTTTTATTCAAGGCTGAGCCTGGAGTGTAATTCAACCTCCTTCATTAATGTATGTGACCAACTCAGCACACTTCTGAAACGTTGATGACCCAGAAGAGTTCTTGTAGGTCCATGGACTTTCTAAAATGGGCTGGTAAGAGGAAGAAGGGAGAGAGTTTGTTGAATTCTCTCTCTTTCTCTTTTTTTTAAATACTCGATCAACCTGCAGGCTGAGAAAACAATAAAAAAAAATAGACTCCATTAAGCTACTTAGAAGAAAAATCACTGCCTCTGGATTGTTGAAGCCTGCCAATTTTCTGCCAGTCGCACTGTATTTGTTCTAGTCTGAGACAGAATGGAGGAGAAAGGGGGGAAAAAAAAAAAAAGACTAATAACAGAAGAAAAACTGTGTGAAACACACTGAAATAACATGAGTTGCTCTGATTTTATTTCCCGGCAGCTAGTCCTTGGATTGTGTTCTGCAGAAGAGAGAAGAACGTAATGAAAATATGTAATGAAAACAAAGCAAATATGCACCTCACAAACTACACACACCCCCAGTAAATACATAAATCCTGGAAATGAAGGGAGAATAATTTGTCTCTTCGTGAGGTACACGTGGCTGGAGGTAGTGTTTGCAGCTGAGATTTCCTCCCCATTCACACCAGCTCCTTCCACTGTTGTGTCAGGTGGGGATTGTTCCCATGTCCTCATGTTGACACCAGCCTCTGCATCCCAGTGCCATGAATTGTTGAGGTCCTGGCTTAGCCCTGGCTTAGTGGTTGGTGTAGGGGAAAACATCTCCCTTAGCATCACATTTTCTAGTAGAACATCCACCAATGGCTTCTTTGAGGATGGTCTTCTGCAATACAGTGTTAGGTGGTCTTCTCTGTTTGTCTGAGAGACGGGACCTTCTGACAGTGTCTGAAATAACATGGACATGCCACTGTGTACAGAATTGCCAGCCACCCCAAAAGGCGATGGTCTGCCCAAAGATAGTCCAGAGAACCGTGACAAGACTGATGAAGGTCATGGCAAAAATTTGCTCATGAAGAGGGATTAGCAAGGGCTCCAGGACTGTACATTTCAGAGAGGAGATGAATGTGAAGGATGATAAAGGTGTATTAGAAAATGATAGAGAGATCTTTTGTTCTTTCTGCCTCATAACACAAGAAAAAGGACAATTCCATAAGAAAAATGGAATTAAAAAGGGGGAAATACAAAGCTGATACAAGGAACTGCTTTTCCCCTGTGCTGTATCGTCATGGGAACTTTTGGGGCAAAGAGCCACTGAGCCAAAGGAGGAAGTTGATGCATTTATGCAGCCTACAAGAGCCACTGCTAGGGGAATAGCCAGTAGGCCACCACCCTACATGAAAATATCTGCCAGCCACCTAGTCGTGTGCCTGTCAGCACTGAGCAAATCCCGGATACATTCAGGAGATAGCAAAGAGAGCTTCTTCAGCCTTTGACAAAACTGAACTGCACTCTTCAGGTTCATGCAAAAGCAAATCCTTTGCCCAGACCCACAGCAGCAGCTCATGGTGGGGCACACCTGGTAGAGGGGCACACACGGAGGCATTTGCTAGGAGCTGTGATTCATCTGTTTGCCATTCCCTCGCCCCTGGTACCACCGGAGCTGCAGAGATTATAGGAGATAAGGCTAGAGAGGACTGTTGCCAGGGGCCACATCCAGCCTGCAAATCACCCATCAAACCATTCCCTAACGCACGGTATAGCTCTCAGAGGGGACCAAATTACAGTCTGTACGTGACACCGTATTTCCCAAACTTTTCCTGCCTCTTGGTGTGTTCCCAGCACAGAAGAGAAGAGCCCATCTCCCTCTCCGAGCCAGTGGTGACAGTGACTGCTGGCATTACATGCCAGAAAGCAGATAATGAGTTGGACAGTGCTGCAAAGGCAGCAGGGTAAGGTCTGCAACCGATGGAGATCACTGTACGCTCAAGAGAAGAGTCAGCTGCCATTAATGTCTCTATCCTTTGGCTGATGCAATGACAGCTGGGTTTTTTGTTTTTCTTTCCCCCTCACCCTTATTTACACTGGGTACAGCCTCCTCTGGTAGTAAAGGAGAGCGGCAGGCAGGTCCGGAGGAGATAACAACACTGACAAGTCCAAAACACCTGGGCTGCAAACCACCACTCCAAGATATTTCCTTCTAGCTCTATCCAGGCAGATCGCTTTTGCCAATTGGAAACAGATCACTGCAGTGACCTGTCCCTCCTGTAAGGTGTCACCACGGGGGTTGACGCTTTGCCTCACCCTCCTAGTCCTCAGCCCCTCCTTACCTCCAGGCATGGACTGGAGGATTTCTCCCAGGAACCAGGAGGAACCAAGGACAGAGGTAGGTGGGCACCCTTCTGACTTTCACCTCTAAACTTCCACTGCTTTCCAGCTGCTCCTTCTGGCTATTTCTCACCCACTCCTGCCCAGAGGTCACTGGAAATATCCACAGTTCAAAACCTTCAAATTCCTACACAATTCCAGAGATGAACCACCTTGCCTGCAGCCTCCAGCTCCTGGTCCTGACAGCCCCATCTCCCTGACCCCACTCAGTCCACAGCGGTAAGGAAACCTCCGATCCGATACCGAGGGCAAGCCTCAGGCAGCATTTCTCCTTTCCATCCCGGAGAGCCGCGCACAGAAGCCAGAGAGGCTGGCCAGCCGGGACGGCGCTGGCAGAGGCAGCCTGCAGGCATGCAGAGAAGTCAGCGGTGATGGAAAAACAGCAGAAAAACACTGGGTTTGGAGGAGGAGAGGACAGCTCTGATAAATTCTTCCTCCCCCCCTCGACTGCCTCTGCTTGGTCCGCGACTTGCCGAGCTCCCAGCTGACAGCACTGTCAGGACACGGGACCTCAGATGGAGATTAAGCACCCGGAGACTGGGATGAGGAGGGCAAGTCAGCGCCAACACCCCAGGGTGACCCAAAGCCTCCTTCAGTGCCTGGTGCTGATCCCACATGGATGAATGGGATCTGCTTTCTGGAGGGGTGCCTCCCATCCCGTAAGCTAGCCCTGCTCATCGCAGGGGTCGTGATGCTGCCCTTTGGGGGTCCCACTCTGCGGGATGCCACGTCACCCCACAGACATCTGTTCTCTCCCCCTGCCATGAGAAACCGATGCTCAGGGAAGATCAGGGCTTGTTTTGGCCTTCTCTAGACAAAAATAATAGCAGCGGTCCTAGGCTCCCCCCTTCCCGCTGTGCTGGCAAAAGAGGACTGTCAGTGAAAGAAGAGCAGAGGGTTATTCCACCAGGTCTCTGTTGGATCCCCAAATACCTTTGCGATGCACGTCATTGCAAAAAACCCTCACCCACATGGGGAGAGTGCAGTGGGTGAAGAGACATCTGCAGAGAAAATGAGAGTCAACATAACAACAACTGGCTTCTGGGGAGCTGCATCCCGCAGTTCCCCTGAAACCAGCTGCCAAATATGAAGAAATCTCATTGCAATATCTCACCCCCAGGCCCCTCCTTCTGCCCTGCGTGGTCACCCCCAAATGCAACAAACCGAACTTCCCTCCTTTTTCTTTTATTTCTCCCCCTGGCAAGCAAACAAACAACTCAATGCCAGGGGAAGGAGACCACAGTGTCTCCCAGCAATGGGCAACCCCCCCCCCGTGAGGGTTCAACCTGCGTCATTCGAGTAGTGGAAAAGAAGAAAACAGCAAAGCTCTCAGGGAGGAGAGGTGTGCTGGGGATGGGGGAAAGGCTTGAAATGTCTTGAATGTAATACAGATCACATATGCATGAGCCTGAATGAGACATCCCCTGCCAGCACTTCCCAGTCTGGCAGTGGTTCAGGTGTCCCCTCGATTCAGGTCCTGGCATCCAAGTCTCCACCGTGGTTTTTTGGTTTTTGTTTTTTTTTATTATTATTTTTTCCTTCCCTTCTCTCTCTCCCTTTCTGGAAAGCATTGTACTATGCTGGCAGCCTGCCATGCTCACGTCTGCCTCCCACTTCATCCCCGTCTGCCATTGTTTCCAATCAGTTTAGGAAACAGCACTGAGAACAATTAGAAAAGATAACGAGGAAGAATTACATAATTACAGGCCACCGCATCCAAAGCATTTTTGCAGGCTGAGCTCTGCCTGAGGGAGGGAGAGGGACTTAATCACACTCTGTCTGCCTCAACTTGACTGTTTTACCATCACCATCACGAGATACCCAGAGAGAGATTCCTTCTGCAGCTGGACTCTGCAAGCTGCCACAAGAAAGGTTTTCACCCAAAAAGATAGTTGTCCTGGGCTTGGGAGAGAGGAATATCTTTCTTTCTCCCATGCCTTGTCTGTCTGGGGAGGTTTCAGACCCAGCCCTGCCCAGCTGTCTCCCTGGATCACGTCTGAGCAGCAGACTTCACCAGTGGCAAGAAGGAAGATGCTCAAGGAATTAATCTGCTTGAGGTCCCCAGTGAGGCTTATGCAATAGTCCCCAGCTAAGCGAGGAGCCGATACGCCAGCAGAAAGATATCACGAAACTGCAAGCAAGCGAAGACACCGACAGCAGCTCCGCACACGGGAACAAATCTGTGCCCACGGTACGTGCAGTCCCCTACCAAAGCCCCTGTCCCTCCGACCAGAGCTCCTTGACGCAAGGAGCCGCAGTTCTGGTTGTGTGCACCCATCTGTAGCTAAAACAGACTATAGAATCATGGAATCACTAAGGTTGCAAAAGACCTCTAAGATCATCGAGTCCAACCGTCAACCCAACCCCCCCATGCCCACTAAACCATGTCCCCAAGCACCTCATCTACACGTCTTTTAAATCCCTCCAGGGATGGGGACTCCACCACTGCCCTGGGCAGCCTGTGCCAAGGCCTGACCACTCTTTCAGGAAAGAACACCTGAGCTCTCCTCTACCCTTCCTGTCAAAGTCCCGCTTGATATTTCACCTGTATGGCCCAGGCCACCCATTATTTCAGTATTTTTCCAAATCACCTGCACAGCACTGCTGTGACACCGGAGCCCAGGTTTCTCCAGGTGGCTCAGAGGTGAAGCCAGGAAATCCAGCGCTGAATGGCTGCTGTTTGCCTTGCTAAACACCTGCCTAATTTCACCTATCCGATTCCCTCATCCCTCCCCGTACAATAGGTTCACCACCTGCCACCTCCTGCATTAGAGCTACCAGAGAATATAATGCCAGGAAAGGAGACATTTACCCAGGAGAGTCTTGAATGCTTTTCTTCGGAGGATTTCAAAGCAATTCTCCTATCATCATCCTCGTGTGGCTGGAGGCAGACTGCTATGTGAACTGATATTTGATCTGGCTTCAGAGAAGCTCTAAGCTCACTGCATCTTCTTTGCCATACGTGCCGGGGTTGATTTGCTGCTCAGCCGTTATTTCTGGGAGCGGAGAAGCATCTTCAAATTTAAGAATCCACTTATTTGGCCGTAAGCGACTCTTAACAAACATCAGAGTAATTAAAAATCTCCCAAAAGCATGAGATCTGGGAAATGCCTTTGATATTTGCTCTGACTATGAATGCTCTCTCATCCTGACTCAGTGTGTCACAGATGTTAACTGCGAATTCCCCTTCATTCTTTAACCTCCTGAGCTCAGCAAATCCACCATTACCACGTCCTTCCTGATCTAGGTGTAATTCAGAGCTTTTGAAATTAAACCCCTTTCATGACACCTTTGATTGAGACGTTCCTGCAGAAGGACTCTAGGGCTTCTCCGTTCCCTTTTAAGATGCCATGAAAGTAAGAAACTGTCCAAGCTTTGCAGAAGGGCTTGAAATTTGAAAATCGGGCATGGGAAATAACACATAATGCATGGATGTACAGGCGTTCATACGATCTTGGACTAGGAGCAAAAGGGCTGGAGCAGTGGCTTCTTGGAGGTTCCTTCTCCAGTTTGGCTGATGGCCTCCTGCGCTCCCCACTTATCCAGGCTTGCTGGGCAGGTGAAGCATTAAGAGATCCTTGTACAAAAATACCCATTCTATCATTTAAAATAATTCAGACGGTGCAGCCCAAGCTTGGGGAATTACACAGATAAGCGACACAGACATTTCCAAATTAACTCATATAAGATTCATCATCGCAGTGAGTATTCAGACCTGGATTCATATCATGTAAATTTAAGGCAGCTTAGGAAACTAGTCACCCGATGCTGTTGCATCAGGCAATGAGATGAAGAAAGCACCTTTGGAGAGCGATTCGGATCTAAAATAGAGACAGACCAGCTCTGGACATACTAATGGCTCTGTATTGCCCGTGAAAGTCCAAGGGTGGCCAGGCAGTTCCTTAGGTATCTAAAGTAGGTGGGACTATGTTTCTTGAGGATGTGGTTCTCAACCATTGCAACGATCAATATACAGGAATTGCGGCTTGCTTCACTGGGAGGGGACCAGTCCTGCTGAGCAAGTCTGGACTGGGACACAAGATGCATTACTCAGTGAGGAAAATTATCAGCGTCTCCACGTTTTTCAGAGAACCTGTGGAAGGTTAGTTTGGATTTCAAAGAGGGCCTAAACAACAACTCAGTCTGGACACTCCGCTTTGGAATGACAACATTAACCAGCCTGTTCTGCTACGTCCCCATCTAGAAACAAAGCTTGAACTGTCACACAAGTTTGGAGATGCTGATGGGAAGATCTTTAGAACGGGACAGATTGAACACCCCATGTTTAGGGTTCCCCAGGCCCACTCCAGATGCAGTAACACGCTCAAGCTCTTGCAGGGAGGGTTTTCACATGCAGAATTTGAAACACTTGGGAAGGGTCTGGGAAAGAGCCAGGGGACTTCCCAGGGAGGGGACAAAAGCAAAAGTGAAGATGAAGCTCTCACACAGGGAGGACTCTGTGTTTATGAATATGCCTCTGTGATTGAAAAGAAAACGCAAAACAAAACAAACCAGAAGGACAGTAAAAATCAAAAAAACAATGTATGAAACGTGGGCTGAATGATCTATAAGAAAAATGCTCCTCAAAGCTTTGCACCAGTCGTCAATGGCTCTTCAACACAGCTGCATAGTAACAACTATCACAGGGGCAGGGTTTTTTTGCATGCACTTGAGCAAAATGAAAGCCCCTCTCCCAAGGTAGGGAGCCCAGGGAGGGGTGGCGGAAGGAGGAGGGGGGGCATTTTTGTCTCTCAGAAGCACTTCTTATGGCACTCACTTGATTTCCCATTGTTCAAAAGATGGCTTCCCATTATTGCCATCATTCCCAAGCATAGCAAGGTGATGGAAACAGAGTCATTAGATTAGATGAACACCCCAGGGAGCGACCCCCCAGTGCAGAGCCTTTCAGATGCTAAGAGCATCCCGGTCGGGTGCCTCTGGGAGGAAGATTTCCCTGGGATATTCTCCATTGCTCCCTTTGGTGACCAGCACCCTGCCAACATTGTGACCCTCCAGGGTCCCTCCAGACCCCACTCTGCCAGGATCCCTACAAGCTCTGCCCTATTGCTGGACCATCAGGGAGGGAGTCCCACTTGAACAGCCCTCCCTGACCTGAGCCGTTCCTCTTAGTGCCTTCCTGGTCCCCAGGGCCCATCTGCACCGCATCACCTCAGGAGAGCAAATCTCCAAGAAAACAACAGCAAAAAAAGAAGCGTTGAGGGAGGGAGAGGAGGGAAAAATGGTTTCAAAACCTGGACACATCAAGAGACTGTTTCCATGGCAACCTCTCATTCCTACAGCAGCTCAAGCCTGTTTTAATCAGTGGCAGCATTTGCCAATAAAGTCTGCTGGGGTCTGCACTTCCTTCCTGTGTATCTGCACCGGGATGGATGGGGCCGTGCATCCCTAGAGGCAGGGGACACCTTAGAGAAATGATGGTGATTATTTTTTCCATGGGGCTTCGGTAGCTGGAGCCAAGCTGCCGTGATATCCACCCCATGCCACGGAGGGGGTGCAGGGCAGCGCTCTGGGCACGCACACCTCTGCAACCATCCTTATACTCGCTTCCCCTGCTAGAAAATCTCAATCCAAGCAGTTTCACAGCCTCCTCGACCTGCTGTCAGCAAGCTTAGCCCTTGGTGGCTTGCAAAGCTGCCCCAAAAACCCATGAGCTGCCAGTGCTGCCTGCAGACATCAAACCACAGTGGAGGTAGAAGCGGTGGGAAAGGTCCGCAGGCAGCTGCTGTGGTCGGTACCATACGGTATGTCAACGGGGTTGCTGTCGACAGCAGACGCAGGGGATGTTGTTTTTAAAAAATTGTTCTTTCCACTGGTCTGGTTCAAGAGCACTTTGTTCTTCGCTACCTGGAGCCTGTAATGTGCCAAATTGCAAGATGATACCTCATGGCAGTTTTCATATTGTTTGTAATGCTGTTATTTCGAAAGAGTCCAAGAAGAAAATGTTTAAATTCAGTTCTGGTTCAACTCCAGAACAGCAGGTCTGGTTTAGATGGCTTAAATCAGGTTCCAGTTCAAGTTCACCTCAACTCTCCTGGGATTTCGCAGTGCAAATTTAAATAGCGTAACCCAAGCAACCAAACTGCCTAATGCCCTTGGCCTCAGATCTGAAACAGCTCTGCAAAAAAATTCCTTGAGCAGAAAGTGTCAAAAATCTTTGTTAAAAATCTTTATGCTCACTAATTATACTGTGTCGTCACACTGGGGTTTGGATTAAAATTGGACAGAGATTTTGACTTGTATACAGTTGTCATCAATCAACACAGGGTAAGCATTACCCAGAGCAAAAAAACTTCTCAACAGTTTTGAAAAGTTTGAGAAGTTTCTTTGTAAAATTTCAAAATTAAAGATGTTGATTTTTTTTTTGAAGCAATTTTAATTGATTTTAAAAATTACAAAAATTAGAAAATATCAAAGTGAGGAAGAAAATATTTCATTAAGCTTCAAGTATTTAACTGGACCCTGTGTTAAAGCAGTACATTCTTCTGTTGCTTTTTTTAATGTCTTTATTTCAACAGAAAACTGGGAGAAAAGGTTTTATGTCAACCAAAAGATTTTTCAATATGTTTTTGCTTTCAGCCAGTGAACCTAAAATCTTTTACTTGTACATGTTTAGCCCTGATCCGCGACTAGGACTTCTCCAGTAATTCAAATAAACACAAATTGACAGTAATCTCACTTTGTTTGGGTTTGCTTTCTGCAGGTGTTCTAATGGACTGGTTTAGGACCAGGAAATTTTGCAAGTACAAACACGGAGCAATTTTCAGGGACTGTCTCTGGAGAGGGAATTTTGAACACATTTACCCATCCTGCTTCTAGGAGGTATTTACGACATACCACATAAACAAGTGGTCTGTCACATCGGACCACCACAGCCCAAATTTCACAGGCTTGCAGTGAAGTGCCTGCCAGAGCTCGCTGTTTTTTCCAACAGGGATCATCCAATGGAGCTGATGGGTGGTGGTCTTAAAATGATGGGGACTATTTCTTTGCACAACGTGCTGTCAAACCACGAAGCTCCCTGCCTCAGGCCATCCTTGATGCTCAAGGTCCGCCTGGCTTGGAAAAGCACGCAAATTCAGGGAAGAAAAATCCACCGCAGGCATTAAATACCATAGCAGCATATAAACCATCCCAGTCACTCCTCGTGAATGCCTCTTCCCCACTGGTAAACTCTGTCCCCGATGCCTCTGTGCACCTTCACTTCAGCTTCTGCTCACTGTAAATATTTAACAAAGCTTGATCTTTCCGGAGACCCCCTCCTCAACGCCGCCTCGGCTGAACACTCTGCGTCTGAACACCAGCCAAGGTTAACAAATTTGAGTGAAATGTCACGGCTTAGCCCTTCCTTCCTTCTCTGGCACCCTCCAGAGTGTAGATTCATGCTCCACAAACCACAGGGTGTTGTTGTATTTGTTTTTTCTTGCGGGGAGCTATTTCCATTTAATACTTTGCCTGACAGCGTGCTGTGATTAATAGGTGATGTGCCAAAAGCCACATACTATTATTATTATTACGGCAACATTTAGAGGTCATAACCAAGAGCAGGGTCCCATTGTGCCAGGTACCGTACACTGTTGGAAGTGGTTCCTGATGGAGAAAACCTCCATCTAAGTAGGCATTTCTGGGAATGGGGTGAAAAAATGTACAAAAATCTAAGTGCTGTGTTTTTTTTCTACAGTATCATGCGCAAGTAGAAGAGAATAACTCTGACAACACCCTGACACCCAACGTGTTAGACCATGCTGTCCACCAGCTGGGGCTTAGCTTTCATGCATAATCATTCTACCATTCCACAGGTACATGCACGGGTACAAGGTTTTTGGTCAGTGGGTTAGATTGCATCTGCAAGGTTAGACTAGCACATACATGAGAAAGAAAAATAAAAAAAGAAAACACAAAAAAACCCAAGCAAAAAAACCCCAAATTTTGTTAGTCAGTGTTAGAAAGCCATGCCTTTAGTATAGACTTCCTATTCCATCCTGGAGAGTTCAAGCTTTCCTCTTTTGTGACATGCATGTTAACAGAACAAACTGCCTTATTTTCTAAAAAGATGAACCTAAACACCAGGTCAAATTATTTGACCAAGGTTTCAGAGCAATTTGGTGGCAAAGGCAGAAATAAAACCCTTAAGCTTAATAACAGCTTGTCCAGCGTGTTGTCACCTAGATCCCACACCCGCTCTGGAGGATGCGACATCCCTCAGCTGCCGGTACTATGGACCTTACTGGAAATCTGCTGGCCTCCAAGGTGGAGACTACAGCTCCTGTTTGACTTTTGTTAGCTGGTGAGAAATGGAGATTCGGATGCCCAGTTAGAGTAGAGGAAATATGATGTGGCCTACAACCATGTAGATGAATTCCCAAACTCATTCATTTGCATAACAGGGCTGGGTAATATGCTATCTCCAGCTATTTGCTTGTCTTTGAATTCAGGTGTCATTCCATCGTTAGTAAGACATTGCTGTTCAGAGGGAGAGAAACAACAACTAAAAAGATGAAAGGTACAGGAGCAGAAACACTGGCATAAATTATTATTTAAAAGGTGCAGTTCCCTGCAAGCTGTAAGCTCCCCATCACCTCAAAGTTTTTAATTTGCAGGTGTCGTGGTTTAACCCCAGCCGGCCGCTGAGCACCACGCAGCCGCTTGCTCACTCCCCCCGGGTGGGATGGGGAAGAGAATCAGAAGGATAAAAGTGAGAGAACTCGTGGGTTGAGATAAAGACAGTTTAATAGGTAAAGCAAAAGCCGCACNTGTTCAGGTTTGTGCCCAGAGACTGAAATCTGAACCCTGATACCTGCCCATATCCACTTTTCAGCACTATTGCAGAATTGATGGACTTTTCAAGTCTTCATGGACACCTGTGTTGTTAGCACTGGGAAATGTAAAAATGAGCCACAAAACTAGGCTGCCAATCAGGCACCCTCTTAGCTGGACCCAGGTTGGCCAGAAAGAGACCTGGATACCTGAGGATGTGGCAAATTAGTTTTAGGATTGGTCCTGTTATCCCCTTCAAGGAATCCACCTGGTGAAAACAGGCCGAGGAATGTTCTCCCTCTGAATCCATGAATCCACCCCAGAGGCAGCTCACAGCCTTTCTCCAAAGCCCTGCAGAGAAGCAGAGGCCATGCACAGCACCCAGAACTACTCCAAAAGCTCAAGAGGGCGTGCTCTGAATGTCTTCATTCAATTTACCTTTTTGAAGACCCACCTCTTATAGACCAGTCCACGTGGAATCTGTCTTGTTCCCAAGTGCTGTTACACTATGATTCATTCATGACAAACATGAGACCCTTTCTGCTCTCTCAGCCTTGAATCTCTACTGGCAAAGGATCGACAAGTGCAGCTCTGCTACCTCTTATCCTCTCTCACCATCCTCATCACCTCATGATGGCCAAGACCAGTTCCTGATCCCATTAGCTCTGTGTTTTTCACATGGAAGTCTGAGATCTCACATGATCCTCATGTCATCTCATCTGCTCCCAGGAACAAGCAGCTTTTATCTTCATGTGCAAGGCAGGAGCACAATCAGATCCAGAGTAAACGCTTTACCCAGAGTTAATTCCAATCCCACGCAAAGGAAAAATAACTGAAAAGAATGAAAGGGGGAAGGATTTCTGAAAATGCGTATTGCAGCACATGAATGACTGGTGTGTTGCTATTGACTGGTGCTCCTTTCTATACCCAACAGGGATACATCCTCCACTATCACACAGCGCTGGAATGTCAGTATGGTTTTTTTATTAAGCAAGAGCCACCTTCACTTCAAAATAGAATAAATAAGTAAATAAGAATGAGTACAACTACAGAAAAGCAACTTGGATCCTGGTGGGATATTACGTTTGTCTGGGTCTGTCAAACCACATAAGCTTGACTCCGCATAGGAAATTACATTATGATACACAACGGCCGACTCGGGAAAGAAAGGAAGTTGTCCCCCAGTAAAACCCAATTGGCCTTCTTTTTGCAGTGCTGTCTCTGAACTAACCAGCCTGAAACTGCCTAAAAAGAGTCTGACATGTAATTCATACCATGGCGGAGGATAATAATTTCACTTAAAGAAAAGAGATCGTCCACTGAATCAGAAAATAGTTACACCTGTGGAAGACAAGTTTAATATGATAACAGGTCGGGGGGAATGAAATAAGTAATTCTTCCTTATATACTTCTACTTTAAAAAAAATAACCAAACAAACAAAAAAAAAAAAAAAACCACCACAACTCCCTGCAATGCTACTGCATGGAATCAATCAAACATCTCCCACATGGACAGTTATTAACTGTCCCTTGTTTGTGCAAAGGACTATCAAATAAGAGCTGGGCCTTGGAAGTACTTCTGAGTTATTGGCTTTTCCACACTCATGAAAAAGTCATCATGTTTATCTCTGTCGAAGAAAAAATCTCTTCTAAAAAAAAAAAAAAAAAAAGAAAAAAACCCGACAGCTTGAAGGCAAGAGCCACATGGCACGCTAGAGGAGAGGGGAAACGGCATGCAGAGCACAAAGCCATCCCCAGCAGAACTCTAGCTAGCAACAGCCCATGGAAATCCTTTCCCTTTACTACAGATGCAGCTAAATAGCGTTGAAAGAAAATGAAACCCATCAAGAGGCAGGGATGGTTTTATCAAACCTCTACAAAAGCTGAACTGCTCCTGGGAGCTGTTTTTTTTCCCTTCTGAGCAATTCGGCAGCAACAGAAAGGATGATTTCTCCCATGCACACCACCCATAATTCCATCATCGGATTTGATGTTTCAAAAGGAAGCTTCAAACCCCATGAATAAAAGCAACTGTTTGAAAGAGATTATTCACCTGCCATGTAACCTAGACAGGAGGGAGCTGACGGCTCGCAGTGAGTTTGTGATAGGCCAGCCTTTACTCCTCCAAGTCTAAATTCAAGCAGAGACACGAGTAATGAATTTTCCCCAAGTGCTGATAGGAAAGGTATCCCCAGCTCTTCCTTCTCTTCGAGTCCTCCTCACATCTTGAGTATTAACTACAGCCTGCACTGTCCCTTTCTCCTATGACTGATATGGTTTTGCTTTTTCTGAAAGAGCAAAAGAGATCTTTGACTTCAGGGGAGCCTTGTTTGTTTTGCTCCCTCACATAAGTCTCCAACGGCAGGGCTCCATCTCATGGTTATTGGAGGCCTCGTAACTCTCCTCCCACTTTGATCCAAAGGCGTTTCTTCCTGCTCTGAGCTTCCTTCACATTCTCCCTGTTACTTGACTTTCCCCCAGTTACCTATGTTACAGACCTTGGAAAGAGACAAGTCAGTGATAACCTTGGAGATAACTCTGGTTTTTTCATCTACTGGGAGAAAAGAATAGCTTTAAATAAAAATGGAAATTTAAAGCAGAAGGAGGACAAGAGATGATAACAATACCTGTGTCCTGCTGTCAAATAGCTTAGTGTAGCATTTACCCTTTATATAAACCCATGAAATAGTCAAGGGCTTTTTTTATCTTGAAAAGAGTCAGCAATGAATCCAACTTCAGCCCATCTATTTTGCTGGTGCTCTCCAAACATGAATGATGGAAACAATTCATTGCCATCAGCAAATTCTTGCTTTCCCATTTTCTTCCAGACAGCCCTACTCAAGTCGCTCACTTCACCCTGCTTTCCTCCTCCTCTCTGGGCTAGCATCCTTTTTGGTCCCAGGGATGATGCAAGAAAGCATGAAGAAAAGAAAGGAAGAAGGCAGTTCCCACTTCCATCTTCCCAGGAGATAGCAGCCACCTCCATGCCCCTAAGGATGCTAAGAAACCACAGCAGCCTCTCATCAAAAAAAGAGGCAAAACACAAAGATTGCATTGAGTGAGAACCAGAATTAAGATAATGGGCCTTAGAAGATGCTTTGCCAAAAGCAGAGCTAGCACTGCACTTTGCATACGGAAAGTCATCCCCATTGCACCAAAATAATGACAACACTCTGGACTAGTCCCCTGATGTGGTATCCACCCCAAACTATATGAAGCATTTCAGAAGAGGAAACAAAACCTTCACTTTGGACCACATAAAAAATTCACTGTGGAAATTCATGATCTAAGACTGCTCTCCAACCTGAAGAGCAAAGTTTAAAATTCCCTCAAAACTTTTCCTTACAACACACACTACTGGAAGCTGGGATAATGAAGCTGGCCCATATTCTTACTCTTCCCCAGGGTTCTGCTCACTGTTTGGATAGCACAGTGGGTTAAACTGGTCTTACAGTTGACCCGGCTGGGCAGCACTTACAGCAACTGTGTGGAGATGAAAGGCAACACTAGCTGTTATTGAATCTGTCTCAGTCCAGATGATGAGGATCACCAAGCACCTGGAATAGCACAACTTCCAGTGTAGACAAGAAAAGCTGTGCTTTACCATGAGTTCAGCTTACTTTAGCCTGAAATCAGAGCTTGTTCCACAAGCTTTTTGGTTCCAGTGAGTGGAAGCAGAGGAAATCCCCAGGACAGCATGTGTAGCTGAAGCATCTAGCTAAAGGGGAGATCAGGATTCCATTGATACACAAGAGTTTTTCTTCCCGATTTGTTTGGGTTTTTTTTTCCCCCGTATTTTTTCCATACATGTTCTTTGTGATGGAGTCTGTCTCTGTTGTCCTCTTGAACCTAATATCCAATACATCTAGGCTAGAAATACACATTTCGTTTTGTGCATTCAGGGAAGCAACAGGGAAAAGAGAAAATGGAAGCAGCTGAAAGCACTGAGAAAAGGAGATAAAGTGGGGAGGGAAAAGATGAGGAAAGAGAAAAAAATGACAGATGTGGGGAAAAATAAAGCAATATAATTAGCAGAAACCTACCCTGACACAAATCATTGCTGCTCTAGGCAGCTTCCTAGGGAGAGAAGACGGGTCAGGGAATGCAACTTTCTGCCCTCCTTCGATGGAGCTTTCCAGCGCCAAGGGAGCAGGATGTAAGTTCAGTTGTGGAGATTCACAATGCCCACAAACCCCTAAACACCGAATTCTGCTTTCCATGTTGGACATTGCCTGGGAAAGCTGGAAGGAGCCCTGGGAAAAAAGCTGCTTAGTGCAACTGGCACTGCTCTTCTTTCTCTTTTTCTGAGCCGGGCGTGAAAGTCTTGGGAGAAATTCAGGAATCCATGAAACTTGCTTTGAGAGAAAATGCAGCTGGCTCTCGTATGGGGAGCGGAGAGAGCCACCTTCTCTGACACTGAACAAGGAGTTAGTCACAAAGTTTTCCCATCATCCCAACCTATATTTAATGACAGAATACACATATTTGTATGTTGGCGGAAAGAGAAGACTACAGATATCCTGGGTCAATTCTACAAGGAGTTTGTCATCCTGCTACCCAACGGTCCTTTCAGGAAGAAAGCAATGGACTTCCTTCTGGATCTGGAGTCAAAAAGAGTAGACATGTGATGGCACATCATTCCAGCACTTCAGACCTGTATTCTGGTACTTTTCACACACCACTTGTGGGATAGACTGCACAGCAGGACTTCTGTCCTATTACACTGTACAACCTCCAGTCTGACTATAGGTGTAGATGTGAGCACCTTTCTATTCACAGGGAATACCTTACTTGTATCCTTCCTTGAGGATGTATAACATATTGCAGCAATTTTTGAGCAACTTCCATCATGGCCTAGATAGATGAGACTCCGGAAGAGGCAGAAGCCATATCACCAACAACCTTAGTGCTCAGAACCAGCTTCTTCCTCATCTACAGTACATTTCCCAGAAAAAGCACAAATCACAGATAGTCCTTGGGGTCACCTCGCTCATAAGTTTTATTCAGATCCCCAACAGGTTATCCTACATCACCTATTCTCCTATGGCACCCTAACTGCTTTGTTCTGACTTGGAGGAGGATCTAGGTTTTGCTTCTCCTTGGTATTACTGAGAAATGAATGGTTTGGAAATAATTAAAACCCGCCATTCTGTCTTCTTTATCCAGAGGTGACAATCTGTCTCCTTTCCAGCCAACAGCCCAAGGAAAGCTGCCCACACCCATCTTTTGGGACTGAAAACCTGAGATTCAGCCCTATCCAATGATTGACAAACCCAGCAACTTCCATCAGCTTTGGCTCATGCTTAACGTTATAGAAAAAGGGTGATTCATTTTGTAGGAATGCAGCATCCCCTTTCTCATTGCTCTTGAAAGCATATCCAGATACATCCTGAACCTAAAAAAGACAACTTGCAGTCATGCACCCTGGAAAGTCCCATTGCATTTGAGTAGAAGCTGCAAGTTCTTCTTTACTGAAGAGGGAGAAGACAACCCTGGATTTTAAGAATGGCTTTACCGGGTCCAGTCAAAGATCCAGCTAGCAAATAGCTGCCTCTGGCAATGGCCAACAGCAGATGCCAATGGAAGAGCAGAGGACAAGGGTAAACATAGAGCAGTATGTGCCCAAAATACTCTTTCCAAGAGTTTTAGGCTGAAGGATGATCCAAGCCAATGTAGAAACTTTACAGTTAATGGACCTCCATTGATTACTTTGCTACAGATTTGTCTGGCTGCTTTTTTGAACCCAGAGTACATCCTGCAGCAGGAAGTTCTACCAGTCAATTAGTTTTTGTGACCAGAGAGACGGGTTTTTTCCTCCACAACAAGTTTCCGTTTGTTGTGAACCTGACATCTGCTAGTTCCATGAGAAAGTCCCTAGTTCTTGCATTGGAAAAGACAATGAACAATTGATCCTTATCCACTTTTCATGGAAATGAGTCCCCCCACCCCTCAAAAAAACCACCAAAAAAGTCAAACAGGGTTGGAAGCTGGATTTCTCACTAGGAAAAGAAAAGAGAGAAATAATGCTGGGGTTGTCTATTAGGAGACCTGTCTCAGTTTTTAAATCATCTTTAATCCATTCAGGCTTTATATCATGCTTCCATGCTTGCTATTTTTACAAAACAGTTGACCCCTCCATAACAACAACTGCTTCTTTATACAAAACCTCTTCTCCCCTGGCAAAAATTTACATCTTTCACTGCCAGGCTCTCCCAGGACTTTGTGGATGACAGATCCATGCTGCCTATACCAGAACACTTTCAAATTTCAGCAGCAAAACTTGGATTCAGATCCCTTTTCTCCTCACTAGCACAGATACCTTGTCTCTCTCCCTCTTGGTTCTGCACATCTATTATGCGCATTTTCATTAGGAGCATTTTGCAAGCGATCTGTTGATTCATTGTATTAGAATTGCAAACAAATGGTATCATTTTCCCTGCACGCTCTTCTCTGAGAATTCAGCATTGATTTCCCAGCATTGTCTGGCTACTTGACTGACACTTCTGCTTGATTTGAACTCTCTGAGATTTCTCGCTGAAACCACTCCTGCTCATCAGTTCTTCTGCTAGGACTCAAGAGCTTGCAGGAGCTCAGGCACCTGTATTAGTTTACACAGGCCCCACATTTCCCTCTTCTATATATGATTTATAATGCTTTGCCTTGAAATCATAATGCGAGAGCGGAAAGTGGGGAGCAAGGGGCCGAATTCAAATCTGTACCTCATGTAATTCTATTGACTTCAATGTTTGCTGTGTGTCAGATGAGCATATGCATTTTTATCACATCCAGGCCTTCAAAGGGCCCTGGATGCTTTAGGCAGTCAATGCACTACTTAATCCTTCAAGTGCTGGGATTCTTTCTTTTTCCTGTGTGTTTTTGTCTTTTTAATAGACAAATGTGAATTTGCCACAGCTGCTGTTATATCTGAAACCACAACAAAATACTTTCAAATGCTGTCGTATTCTTTACTCGCGTAGAGACGCATATTAATGGGTCTCACACACCTTGACAAATATTCATGGATCCTGACATATCTGGCCTGCATAGCGAGGTTTAGGATCTTGCAGAGGAAAACAGAGGGACAGCAGCAGTAAATAATTTGCCCATACTGTTGCATAGCAGGATCTCTCTGATTGCAGAGATCAATGCCAACAAAATGATCCATGTAAAAGTGGCACTTTCAAAAGTCTAACTATCTTCTCATTAGAGAAGAAAACAGGATAAAAAGCCTGTTCAGGATCTGTACAGCTCCCATGGAAATCAGCAGGAATTTTTGCACTGCCTGCAGTGGGAGCTGCATCTTGCTGTAAGGTTCTTAGGAAATTTCAGCATATTCTGCCTTAAAAGAATGAGGTTTTGGCACCTTCGGTATTTAAGGGCCTTCACACCCTTATGAACCTGGACCATAATGTCAGAGATCAACTCTCCTTGCAAATGACCAATTAGGGATGCCAAGATCAAATCCAGGTACTAAATCCAGGTACTAATCCAAGACTTTAAAACAAAGCACCAGAGCATCAAGGCCATCTGCACTCACTACCAGTGCAGAATCAAGACATCTGGTGGGGAAAAGGGCCTTTGGCTGTCCAAGATGCAGGATGTTGGGCAGGAAGCACAAAGAAAGATCTTCTAGTGCAGGAAGCAATCTCTTCAAGACAAGTGAAATGATTTCAGACCTTTAAAACCAAATTGTGCAAAGCCCTGGAAAGCACACTGACTTGGTGCTTACTATGAGGTCTTGAAGAGGAGATGATTGACAAACCCTTCCAAATGTTCTCCCTTTGCTGACTGGATAACTGAGCCTTCCTTCAGCTGGAATCGTGCAGAGACCTGAGGGCATCTCAGTGCAGGAATGCAAGCCCCTCTCTGCTCATCTGCCTCCCACACAGATCGTTGAAAGCCTGGCCCAGTGCCATTAATAATGATATCTCCTGGGTGCGTTTCTCTTCCGACTGGCTGATTGATTTTATTGCTGTGGCAGAGAATTGCAAATATGAAGTGCTCAGTGTACCAAAATGACATTTGTGTAACTTATATTGTAAATACTTACTGACACGCTGACGTTGTTGTTAATGTAAGAATGTTAAGAGGCTATTAATTTCATTATTGCTTAATCAGCAGTGAGCACTGCTGTTCTCCTCTCCAGCCCAGCTGCTTGGCTGGTGAGGTGTCCTCCAGAGAGGAGACTGGGAATGCAGGACAGTGTGGATGATGCCAAACGCTGGTACACGGTGGGGCACAACTCCACACAACATCTGTGCACATCTGGAGCCTAGATGGAGTAGCTGCCTTTATGAGCCTTAAATGGAGAGGGTGTCTGGAAGAGTTCAGTGGTGTCTCAGCCTTGAACTGAGTCTACGTGGAGAAAGGATCTTCAGCCTTTTCTTGGTTCCTCGGACGAGCATAAAAATGATCTTTCTTGTTTTGTTTTTCCTGCTTTCTCTTTCCTGTCTCTTCTCATCCTTAGAAAACCCCGCTACAAATCTGATAAACAATTTCTCAGCACCAGAATAACTCAGCTTTTCCCTATGTCCCCAAAAGTCATGTACATCCAGGACAGAAAAGATCTTGTTTCACCCCTTCTTGGATACGATTCTCATTTATGAGAATGTCTAAACCTGTGGCATTTATGAACACCAATGTCTTCATTGCTCATTTTATCAAATCTATTCTTTTAGACAGAATTCATTGTAGATCAGACCCAGAATCTCTCAGATTCCAAGAAGTTAGAGCAGGAGAGGAGAAAAAGACCTGTAAAGTCATATAGTCTGACTCTCTTTGAGTGCAAGAAGGAAAAGGTTCCCTCGGGGAGACCGGGGCGAAAGGATACAGAGAGACAGCTCTTGTAATGGGAAAACTATTAGCCCAATGAGTTGAAAAAGTGACAGACTGATAAGAAGTAGCCTGAGTATGAGGAATAACTTCCTGACAGCAAGATCTATCAGACTGCAGGAGAGAGGCCCAGGGGAAATGTCAGGAGGACCAGCATTCAAGCCACTTAAAACAGAACAAAACATTTTTGGAAGCAAACCTGTAATGACCAGGAGACTAAACTAGCTACAACCTCTTAGCCATAAGTCTTTTCCATAGCTAATAATTCATAAGAAGATATTAGGAGGCATAAACAATGTCCAAAGAGGAATGTTGTTGACTTACCCTACTTCACCGAACGAACGTACAACTGCTACAGTTTATATGTCCCCTGGGACCTGGTGCGGCTGAACTAGGCTGAACAGAAAGATTTGCAAAATGGCTAGAATGTAAATCCCTACCCAGGACTGGCCAGAAGCAGCAGCACTGCAAGATTCACCACAAGTTCTTACAGACAAATTTTGCAGCACTTAAGGCTGCAGGATTTCTAATCTCCAGGTGACCCCAGGAAGGCAGTGAGTATCATCCAGCGGGTTTTTAAAATTAAGCACCAGTTTTTATCAGTAGAAAGCCATGCAGAAAAGCCTCTGCCTGACCCCTTCCCACAACTTTCACTTAGGATATCGAGTGACAACACAGCCAATTAGAAGCCTTTCATCACCACAACTGTCCCCTGGGAGTTGACCCATCAAGGACAATGTACTCATCAGTAGCCTCATGCAGATTATGCTGATTCCAAGGATCAATCAGAGATGGTTGGGAACACGTTGGTGCTCTCAGGGTTGCACCCCTCCTGCAGAAACAATTGGGTTAGGAGGTGCTGGGACATCAGACCCAGAAAAATTGAATGCATCTAGCCTTGAAGATGAAAGAAGTAAGGGCTACTTGTGTACACCATAGCTGCCGAATCAAGACTCACGTTCATTCACTGGTTCTGCCTCTGACTCACTGTCTGACCTTGAGAAAGTCATTTAATCTCTCTGTGCCTCAGGATCTGCATAAAAATAATTATTATAGCTGATGTTTTATGGGAGAAGATTGCTACCGTATAAAACGTCATTCTAAAATGCCCTTTTCAAATCCTTCATTAGAAAAAAACTTCTAGAGGGGGTCAGAATTTCAGAATCTTATCAAGCCTTTTCCAGTATCTCAGTGCGTTTGACTAACTCTCAATACACACTATGCTACATTTAGATCAGAATTTGAGACTACGAATTGTTGATAAAAATCTTCTAACTTATTCCAGTGGCAGCTTCAAGTTCTGATGATAAATTGTGTCTAATTAGTTATTTTGTCATTTGCAAAGATAGCTGGATAATAAATCACTATTTCCAGCTAGAAAACTTTGACTTAGCATCTCCCCTCCTTCTTATTCAACTTTTGAGCCATTCATTAGGTTTTCATCCAGAAATCCTTTTTCAAACAATTGTCAAGCAACGAACATTTTTCAGGTTAAAATGAAGCTGGAGATTGGGCAGTTATTTTCTTATTTAAGGAAAAAAATTCCCTGTTTACTGTCAGCCAAAAAACCCCAAAAGAATATATATTCAGCTTAAAGCTTATCTTCTGTAAAATAAACATTGCTACAATTTTTCACCCTGTTCCAAGCCCTCCATCCAGAGAGCAAAGGCAGGGTTTTGTTGACAGCACTGTTTGCAAGAACAGCTTTCCTCTCTCTGTTTCAGGTAACCGTCTCTGGGGAAGATGGTAGGAAAAAGGGGGAGTTTCTGAACCTTCTTCATACCAGCATCCTTCTTCAGCTGGCCATGCACAGTCCCTCCAAGAGAAATAATCTTTAGCATCCCAATATAGAGTGCAGAAAAAATGAAGGAAGAGACTGATTGTTCACAGGGCTCCACTCTGTCCTACCATACTTTTTTTTCCTCTCATGGCACAAATTGTTAAGCAGATCTTTAGCTGCCACTCGTTCCAACGGCAGAGACAAAAGTCTCTTCTGCGTGAAGCCACCACAGCTCAATCAGAGTCATGCCGCCGCCTGTCACTCACTTATTACCCAATTCATTCACGTTAAAGACCTACTCAGATCCGAGATTGTACAACACCTCGGCATCATACGCTTCTCATACAGAAATAACAAAAGAAAGAGAGGGCTGTATTTCATTTAGTTGTTTTGGAAGCTGCATATGACAGTGGTGGTGGTTGCCGGTGTTTAGTGGACAAAAGATTTGTCACCGTTACAGAACAAAAAAGAATGGGGTTTTTTTGCATGTTATACCTCCAGTTATTTAAAATCAAAATACTGATGTAACAGCTTTCTGATCACAGCTTGGATTTCCTTCACTGAGTTTCCAGCAGAATCTTTGCTCCTGCAGCACTGGAGGGTTTCAGAAACTCTGCCCTTGCCTCCAAGCAAGCACCTGTGTGGGATAGCCAACACCCAGGCTTGGAGCAAGGGCCATCCCTGAGCCTACACTGCAGAGAAGCTCAAGAAGGTCAAGATGACCAGCCTTATCAGAAACTCAACTTCGGCAGGATCAAGGAAAGTCACTGCAGTGCTGGATGCACTGACCCTTGCAGCAAGCTCCGTCACCTGATGGCAAAAGATATTCCACCTTCAACACAACATCTGCCTAATAAGACCAGAGGGGATGTCAGAGGGAGCACAGAGAAATCCAGCATTAGTGTCCAGAGAGCACAGAGCACGCTGATAAATCCTAATGGCCTGATAGGGAGGGAAAGTCATGGCCAGGGTCATCCTCAGTGATTACAGGAGGTCCACAGGCACCCGGCGGGGAGGGAAACCCCACATCGAGGGCAGGTGCATTTACAAACTTGCGCTCTGTATGCTCAGCTGTTTCCCTGTGCTGGTCCTGAGCTTAACCACGGTAAAATAATTCAGGTGACAGAGTCCCGGGGCAACAAATAAAGATAGAAGCACCCTGCCAAATTTTTCAAACACTCTTCCTCGTGCTAATTAATTGCTGGATGCAAGGTTACCTTTAGGAGAAGACTTGATGCTTTTCTCATTGCCCTCTATGCAATAACCCCTCAACATCAGGGATTTAGAAGTGCTCGTGGACACCACCACCACTATGCAGCCACTTTTTTTAAGGAGAATGATACTCTGCAACAGGCAGAGGCAATAAGATCACAGCAATACTACCCCCTTTTTCCAAGTTCAAAATGAGCTCGGGAATCATTCATATGCACTTAAAGCCTGGCATCTTTAACATGCCTGAAGGTTTTACCATCTTCTGAGATTTCCACTTGAATTATAGCAGCAGTGGGAAAAGACTGAATGAGTCACAGTCTGTCCTCCTCCCATCCCTTTGAATCACACACAGATAACCTGATGAGAGGTTGTGCATCAGAGAGCGCAAGGCAGCTGCGATTTGAAACGCACCCGATGTCCAATACCAACAACTCAACGTTCAAAGCAGTGGGAGGAAAATTCAGATATGTCTCAGGCACAAGTTTAGTCTTGTTTGCTGTTCTCTTGTCCTGAGAGAGTTCATGCCACGCCTGTAAGATAACAGAAGGACATTGAAATCTAGCCATTCCCAGGGAGGGGAGCTACAAATGGGTCCTCTATATGAAGGGCAGGATCATGGGGTTGTAGACATGTGCACTCTTGGATGGTCCTGAATCCCATAGAAACATCCCATGGACTACCTCATTCCCAGCCCATGGACTCCCTTACTCACCCTCCATAGCTTCAGCTATGAGGACATTAACTGTTGAAAAGAAATATTCTAACACCAAGCTGGAGGTCTGCAAGGGACATATAGCTTCATATTTCAACGCATAAACCAAGCCTATATAGATGGGTCCAACTCTATATAGGGTCAAGGGGAAATATTCCCACAGGTTAGAGTATCTCATAACTCCTTTCTGACAGTTTTCCTGCACCTTCTTCTGAAACGAAGGCCAGAAAAACACCAGATGAGCTGGACTTCAGATGTGCTCTGATTCTTTATTTGGTCGGCAATGATTTCCGCCCCATGAAGCACTCAGGTGTCATCTTTATAATGGGAATTTTGGTCAGGGAGATGGGGACTGGAGAAAAAGCAAGAAGCTGACACTTCTACATGCACCACATTCTAATTGGGGTCAAGGGATGCAACAGTTGGAGACCAGCAAGTTATTTTCTGCATCACTGGCCTGTCAAAATATGTTTCTACTCAAATATAAGGAAGTAAAAGGAGAGAGCACTGGAACAGGTCCCTGTCAAGTCAGTTCTGGGAAACGTGGAATGCCAGCAGCTGGGCTCAGCAAAATGCTTCATACTCTTTATCCTGGAGATGGCATGGAGCTACAAAGGTTAATGGAGAACCTCAACTAGCCGCAAAAGAAGGAGGAAAGGCATTTGAGGCAAAATTGTCCAGAAATCTTTTTCATAGGTAGCTTTGCCCATGAGGTAATATGATCTGTCTCGAGACATTTGGTAGACTTTGACTTACAAGTACATTTACCCGGCTCCCAAGGACGTCAGGGGTGAAGGCTCACCCTTGCACAGACAGGCAAGTTTCCCAAGGCCCAGAAAATTCAACCTCACCCAAGAACAAAATCAGAGCAGTTCCCTCCCTACCCAGCTCACCCCAAAAAAAAGATTGTGAACCAGAATCCTCACTATATGTCTGGAAAGGTAAAGACCCATGTTCCAGCTGGTCAAATAGTATGAGTCCAAATCCTCAGGTGGAAAAGATTCTTCCTGATGATGGGAACAGATAGGACTGCTACAGACTCAATGTGGATGTGGAAGAAGAAGAGAGAGGAGAGCTCTTGTGATGATCATCTCCAGCTTTGGCTGGCCAGATACCGTCCTTCACCTGATGTGTCCCCCAAGCTTATCCATTCCAGCTAAACTAACCAAGCAATTAGGGATATTTTCACCCAGCAAGATTGGGACCCTTGCCCAAAACTGCAGCTAGCACAGCAGTGCTGGCTAACTCAAGGCAAATTACCCCACCAAGGGGCTTCCCTATGAGGACCGGGGGTCTGAAGGGCAGGAAGCAAGTGGGGATGGGGACAGAAAGCTAAAATCCATGAGAGGCAGAATATGGTCCTGTAAGAAAGCCAAGAAAAAGCATTTATTTCATCACGTGGCTAGCTGGAAAGACAATTCGGGGCTTTTATTCAAGTGCATATGAAAGTGAGGAGAGGGGCTGAACCCGTGATTCCAGAGACAGATACGCCTGCGCACCCCCATGAAGGACCCTTGCACTGCACTGCCCTGACAATGTGGTTTAGATTTGATCCAGAAATATCTCGTGCTAAAAGCATAGCTCAGTGTTTGGTCAGGCTCCTCTGCTGACATTGCCACTAAACAAGCATCCTAGTCTAATGCCCTCCCCATCCCAGCAGATGCCCAGGTCCTCACCACGAGCCAGGAGACACCACAAGCACAGTACCCAGCTAGAAACGAACTCCGTCCTTAGCACGGTGCACACAGAGATGTTCCCTGTGTACAACTCTTTATGAGCTTTCCTTCCTCATAAATGAATGATGAGGCCCCTTTAATTGAATTAATTCTAAATGCTGATCTCGGGATGAATTATCAATGTAAAACAGCAGCGCGAGCACAGGGCGTTTGCACAGCGCTGCCAGCCACAGCGACTCACTCGCTGCTCACAAATGTTTTCAAACAATGGTATGTGAAAGGAGGGAGGGAAGGGCCAGGATCCAAGGGCTTCCCCGATGGGATCCCCAGGAGATCCTACTACACTGCCTCTCACCTGCTCGAAGCCCCCAGCACCACCCAGGACAGGTCTGGGAGGTTCTTTGGATGCAAAAAGTCCTTTCAGACTGTGTGTTAAGGTATCACTTGTATAAGGTTGAAATAAGACCAGCCTTATGTGAGTCAGAAAGATGCTGCTGTTCTCCAAAGAGACATCCAACCCTCCCAACCCATCCCATCACCCCAACCAGGTGATGAGATAATGAAGAACCAAGCATGGCCAAGAGTTTGATCACAGAGGTGTGGGGCAGGACAAGCTCAGAACTTTCCCAGCTTGGTCCTATATCTGACCTCCAGAAACACCTACCCTCGATGGACCAACAGCTGAAAACAGCATTCAAGCAGCCAGTTCAACCAGCAGCCCCTGAAACACTAAGTCAAGGCTCCTCCTGTCCCATCACCCTGTCTCGAGGCAAAGGATCTTCCCTGTCTCGCATCAACATGCCACCTCAGAGGACTCGGAGTGGGATCACGTTGCAGGAGCACAGAAAGCCAAGCAGCAAGCAAAGCTGTTCCCACGTCTGCTTTTCCCAGCAGGTAGGTGCGAGAAGCCCAGCCATGCAGGAGAAGAGTTGCAGACAGAAATGTGTCAGGTCATGCTTTATTTCCTCAGGAGCCGGCACAGTTGGTAGGGAGGAGTTCGAAGGGAAAAAAAAAAAAAGAACACCATAGTGGGGATAACTGAGATGTGAGCAGTGGTGCAGAAAGCACGATGGAAGCAGGTGAGAAAAAAAGATCCATACCCCTCCTCCCACAAACATTCTTCCAAAAAAAAGATGCTTTACTCCTCCATCACGATCTGCAAACCACCTGGCTCCCAGAATAGGCAGACATCCCCAGTGCTGTTCACTCCGACACCAATTTCAACGGGACCAGGATTTTACATGTTCAGTTAAAACAAACATGACTGCTACATGAAGCCCAGACATGCATCCAAAATAAACAGCTCCGTTGTGAAGGTATTGGCACCTCAGCAGCTAAATCCCTCACTTTGAGATGGGCTCTTTGTCCCGGAAATTCAGGCTATCCCACCTGTTGGCTTGGGATTACCTTACCCCTCCAGTTAATCCTTGGCACAGCCATCAGCTCCTCCACAGGCTCATCCCTCTCCATGCGCTCCAACCCTGGCAGTATTTGTCAAAGACTTTTCCTGAATTTCCTTACACCGAGCAGTCGCTCAGCTCCAGCCCTCTGTGGCCGATCAAATTTTCTTCAAACAAGAGTTTAAATAAATAAAACTGAAGCAATTGTCTCAGTTGAAGTTTTAGGGTAAGATTTTGGTCCAAGGCTTGTCTCCTGTCTCCAAAAGCAATCGGCACATGGAGTAGGGTAAGTGCAGACTGATTTTTCCTCCAACGCATTCCAGGTCCAGGCAATAAGCTTGGGAAAATCTCGGCAGACACATAACACCCTAACACAACAGTAACGAGGATGGGAATAGATGATACAGCCTTACAAATCAAAGCTAAAGGCACCAGCAGAGCTGGTCAAGGTGGTATCAGTGAATAACGGGTGGGTCATGCCTTATAAAAAGAGTCCTGTAGTTATACTGCACTTACTAGGAATTTAACCCCACATCAAAGACACTTCAATACAACTACTGTGGTCTGATCTTTTTTCACACAACTGCCATTAATTCACCTAATCAGAACATTAGTGACAAGACTATTTTCCCAGTCCTTGCACCCTTACTGTGCTTAATACCACTGCTACTGGAGAGTGGATTTATTTACTACACCCAGTTTACGATGTGTTTATTCACATCTGTGCCATGACCTTTCTGGTTGGAAAATTAGCAGTTATTAGAGGTAGCTAAAATAAAATAAGATAAAATAAAATAAAATTGCCACAGCATAATTAAACTGTAATTATTATTGAAATGTGACCTGAAGAGATTCCATCTGTGTAATACCCTTTCTTTAAATACACAGATACTTATAATATTTAAAAATAAATACAGATAGATCTCTTCCTCTGTAGGTGTAATTATACATCGTTTATACACAGCCACACTGTATGTGTATTCCACAATGCAGATACAGTAGGCGGTATATGCATGAGGAGAAAGTTATAAACTATATTTAAAACATGATCATTACTCAGAGTATTTGACACCTCAAGTATCAAGAGATACATTTGCACTGAAATCATATTCTGTTTGCTAATCACTCAAACGCAAGTTTCTTATGAGCTTCCCCTCCTCGACAGCAGGGTCCCAGCAACAGGCTCAGCTATCTAAAAACTCCAAGAAACATTTCCTGCTTGTCAATTAATAGCAAAGCAGAACTGGCTGTGCTCAAAATAATAAACAAAACCAGTGCAAATTCCTCTGAGCAGCGGCTGGATGCTAAACTGCTGAATCAGCTCCTCCGTAGCACAGAGCAAAATGTAAAGCAGCCATCAGAAAAGCACTTAAAAAAACCAAACCAAAACAAACCCAGAAAACTAACCCTCGCCTTCAGAATGAAATCAGAGGAGGCAGCAGCAGGAGCACGTATCATAACGTCTCCGCTAACAAATCCCTTCATCAGATTTGTCTGGTTTGTGTATGTGTGTGAGGTGAGCATATGTCTCTATCAAATATTTCTGGCAGAGGCGCTTATAGGCGAGACATGCTCAATGCCCAGTTTTCGCTGCTTTTTATGAAGCGGCCAGAGGAGAAGCAATTTTTAAGTACTCTTAACGACGTGCTGCTTCGTGAGCGCTGGTCATCTCATGTCATTCCAAGGCTGGAGTCACTTCCCACGGCAGCAAACCTGTGGGCTTTGGGGCTGTTATTTGCAGCCCCCTCTGAGGTTGTATTACTGTTAAACAGGCAGCTGCACCACCCTGACACCTTCCAAAAAGCACCTTTGGCGATCCTGGTCTCACCAGCTTTGTGCAGACAGATGCCGTGGGGTCTGCCCGCTTGCTTGGGATGACCTGCTCTCCCCACGCAGAGTAGAAAAATCCCTTTGGCCCAACTTCTAGGATGTCAACTCCGTGCTCCAGCAAGGAAGCAAGCTTCTGGAGAAGGCACATGTCTGGGTCCACCTCAGGCCAGTCCTCAGCTCAGCTGGAGTGTTGCTGGGATGACCCCATCCTCAGTTTAGCATCCAGCTCAGTCCCAGCCTCTCCCACGCACCAGCTATAGCCCCATGGGACCACCAGTCTGCCCGTCCCACCAGCAGTGACAAACCCTGGGTCTGGGCACGCAGAAGAAGCAAACGAAGATGAGAATGGAGCTTGCAAAGTTTGCAAACAGAATCACACAACGTGATGCTAGCAACGGCAGGGGCTTGGGTTTGACCCAAGACATCCCTTCCAGTCCTACGCCTCTTTGCAGCATGGCAGAGCTTTGCTCTCTGGCCCTTCAACAAGTCCTGATGTAGCAGCGTGGGGTCAGAAAAGTCATTCTGATGTGGAGCAGGGCACACTTTGGAGAGGACACTGATGTACCTTCTTCCTTGACCTGCTTTGATTTGAAATGAAGCCAAGGAAGAAATTGGGAGCTAATCCAGCAGCTCTGGAAATGAACCAGACAGAGAGTTTTGTTTTTCATTACAAAGCCCCGACTGTGCAGAAATAACTGCAGAGAGATGACTGGCAATAACCCTTGGGGGACAGCAGGAATGATATCATGGTGACAAGGGGCTCTGAAAGCCATACAGGAAGAATGGGATAGGGGGAGTCATGAGAAGTGATAAACTGCAAAAAAGATGAAAAAGATCCCACTGACACACCAGAGGCTGAGAGCAGAGAAAAGTGTGGCTGTCCATCAGCACAGAGACAGCCCTGAGACTGAGAAGTCTTGGTCTTCAGAAATCAAAAAGCACAAAAGCGTGAGTCGGAGGAGAGCAGAGATGTTCCCAGAAAGAAAAGGGTGGCTCCTCGTTTGAGCAATTATTTTGCAAAGTTGATTTTAGGAAGAGCAAAGAGGGCAATTTCATCTCAACTTTGCAGATTTTGCATCTCCTGGGAAAATCACCAGTCTTAAGAAACAAAAGTAGTCACAGGGCCATGCACCTTGGGTGGTTCAGGCAGTGAGATGAGATGACCACACTGTCCACTCCGGCCTTTAAAAATGTCTGTCTTGTAGTGGGAGAACCAGAGACTCCAGGAGCAGCCTTGGGCAATGGGATGCCATGATGGCAGAAGTGTTGAGTAGACACAAAACTGTGCCACAAACTCTCCGGGTTAAGGATGTTGTGTTTGAGGCAAGAGATCTCTTAGACTTTGGACTGCCAGGATGGTCCACCAAAATGACCATAGGTGATGCCGGAGGGATTTGCAGAACGCTTGTCTGAAGCCAGCCATGATTATAGAGACTCAGGACTGGTGAAGATTCATGAAGATGTGAAAGGTCTGATTCTCAACCCATATGGCATGTAAAGAGGGTATAAAACACCACTCGAATGGCTGTTTGAGCACCAAGCCTGCTTTCTCTGCCTGCGTATGCTCTGAGCACTGAGTACAGCTTTCCTCCTAACTTATTCATGATGTTCTGGCGGTCTCGCCAAGTTCACCCCAACTCAGCTCATGCAAAAAACAAAAGCTTGGAGCATTACAAAGCGCATTTCACCAGCATGGTGGAGGGAGGAAGGAGTTCACAGCGGTAACGCTCTCTCTCTTCCAGAGAGCGATACAGCTCCAGGAGCAGGGAGGGAAGGTTATGAACTCAGGCCAGCTTGTAGCTGCCTTTTCTGGGAAGTCAGGGCCTCCCACTGGGATGCAGAGTCAGCTACAGGCAGAAGGGTTTGAAGCAGAGCCACTGCGGGGAGCTGTTTCCAATTGATACTCAATAAGCGCAGAAAGGGATCGTGTAGCCAAGCTGCAGCCCTTCTACCTCCGTTACCCCTGCACATCCCTCCCCACATGCACACTCAGGCTGGAAAAAAAAAGAAATGTGCTCTCAGCAGCCTCCCTTGCAAAAAAAGTTCATCTATTTTTTCATACTAATCTGGCCTCTGATTATTGCCAGCAGGGCTAATGCACATGATCGGAGTTTGCATCCTCCAGATGAGCAGATATTCATGCAACAGGGAAGAGTGTGGTCACCTTTGCCATTCTTACTGCTCCAGGACACAGCGGAGCTGGTCTTCAGACTGGAAAGGAAAGAGTCACGGAGACTCGCGCCTTAGGGCTTTGCTATTTTCCTAATTTTTATCCTGTCAACAACCCTGGGAGATGTCCTCTCATGTCAGGACTGTAAGTAAGAGATATAACAAATGTGATAATGCCAGATGCTGTTGATAAGAATGAAAAAGCAGCAGATAGGACTGCTTGCTCCCCTCCAGGGAGAGTAAGTGAGATAAAATTGCCAGCTCAGAGCTGCCTGCTACCTTCACCATGAGGACCCTGTTTCCATTTAGCTGAGATCCTCTCCTCCTACTATTCGGGGATGCTTAGCACTTATTTGCAGCACCCCCAAAAGATCTGCTAGATCTTCAAGAGGGCAACACAGTGCTCAACCCAAAGAGGCCCTGCTCCTGCACAAACATGATGCATATTTTTAATATTATTAACAATATATGTTTTGGGCTTTTGTTAAACACAAAAGGAGTAGAGATACAAAATTGCCTTGGAGAGTATTGCCTTTAGTCCTTACAGAGAGCATCCTACAGGATATACTTCAGGGCCTTGCTGCATTTCATTGCCTGCAGGCTCTGCCCTGAGGGGAAGGTGAGGACGAGGACAAGTGCCCCATGGCCAGGGGCAGCAATGGTTCAGGGTCATCACCCCATCCCAGCCTGTAATCCAGCCCTGCTGCACCCTCCGATGCAGCAAAGGGGAACTGGGAAGGGAGCAGGTGATGGTAACCCAACACTGGCTCCAGCTGCCCGGCTGCAGGCAGGCTGTTATAAATAACACAATCAGTGGCTCTCATGTAAAGCTGATGGAACAAACACATATGTCGGTCTGGAAGCAGGGGATGGATGCATGGGCTGAGACGTGGTTCAGGGCAGATCAAGTCCAAGACGAATCCAAATCTCATGAAACTCATTCTAGCTCCTGGCCAGGCTGCTGGGAATTATAATCCTTGAAATCTCTTTTTTGCAGGGAACGTGCCATGATCTTAACCTGGCTTTACAAATTATTCAACTCCTTTGCATCTCCAACCAGGAGAACAGACACGTTGTTTCCTTGCTTTGGCGAAGAGCTGAGAGATCCAGCGAGGAAAGCACCCTCGGAAGGCAGAGCATGTGTGGGTACAAGTGCACACTCACAGCCTGCCCGCAATAGCGGTTGGCAAACACTGACCAACCTAAAAACCAGGGAAGGAAGGGTGTGAATTTTGCAGCTTCAAACTTCTCATCTGCCTTCTGCCTGCTAATCCAGCTCTGCCAGGACTACCCCTAACAGGCCAACAAGGTTCAGCACAGCTGCCATTTAAAATAAGTCTCTTCACACAATTTAAAAATACCCCATACTCACGCCAACAATAACTTTCTACCACACCACAATAACTCCGTATTTATAGCTATGATTTCTTCATGCCACGCACCCGCGTGTTGCCCCCAGCAGCAGATCCAAGACTGCCCATCCCCATAAAAAGTGAATTTGTTATTTTAACAAGCTGCAGTGAAACCCATTTCTGCTCAGGAGTGTGTTTCGGCCACACAACCACAGATCCACGTCAGCACATGCAACGTAAGATTTCTCCCCCTGCTCCTTGCTAGAGATGACAGGGCAAAGTCTCCCGAGGGTTAACACGAAGCTACAACCACTTCCATTTGAGCCGTAATTGAAAATCAATAGGATCGGTAGTTTGAATGCTCATGTGCTTAAAGCAGAGGTCTACGAGTCAGAAGCAGGAGTGATTTCTTCTCCTGGCCCTGATCTGAAACAGATATTTTTTGAGTTCTCTGGGCTTGTGATGGCACACCAATAAAATGAAGATAAGCCACTCTTGGGTTGTAATTAACTAGAGCTTAAAAAGTGCTGAGGCACATGGGACATGAGTGCACGGGATGCACTCACAGAGAGCAAGTTATTATTAAATATATTGAAGTGAGAGGCAGCGAGAGATGCAGAGTCTTCCTTTTTTTTTTTTTTTATTTTTTTTAAAGGAACATGAAGGAAAACTCTGCATCAACGATCCTTGCTTCACTTGACTAACACCAAGAAGCAGCAGTGCCAAAGTGAGATCAGCATCCAAGTGTGTAAGATGCTGTGCAGGACACACAAGTCCAAGCAGGCGACAAAGACTTTATCATTCCTGTGGGGATGAGGCCAGTTCTCAAGGAGATGCTGCTGACAACACGCTGGGTGGAAAGAGCTGTCCGCGCTCGCCTCTCCAATGTGTATCCCAACCTCTCCAGCTCCACTGACCAACACGGGTCTTCTCACCCATCAACAAGCAAATTGCAACTTCTAGCTCGCTCCCTCCACCCTTTTCCTGCTCACTTCTTGTTGCTGCATGACCTCGAAGGTCCAGAGAGGGAGGAGCAGCATGGACGGCTTGTCAGAGGCATATCCCACGGTGCTCAGAGCACCAGGAACATCCATCGGGAGGGAGCCCACCTCTGCTGTCAAAATAATGGACCTTGCTACGTTTCCCGACCCCTGCCCTGCGCTGCCTGGGCCTGCAGGAACGGCACTTTCTCATTAGGTATACTGTGGGCAGGCTCTGGAATGGAGAAATTCGTTACTAAAGGGGTAAAGGACCATAGAGAAGGTGAGGGGGGAGGAAGGTGGAATTACTGCTTTATCCTAAATCAGGATTCATAACAAGAGGAAAGGATAAAGGTGCCACCAGTTGCATCTCCTATTTCCCTTTTCATCTGCAGGAATAACTCCATGTGCTGCTCCACAATCACCCAGCAACGAGAAAGGGGTTTTAACCAAACCAACGCCCCACTGTCAGCAGAGCTACACCGGATTAGGAGGACTTATTGCAGCATGACACATTGTCCATCTGCCATGGGAACTGCTGAACTGGTAAAAGCACTTTAATAACACCAGCAAACAGCAGGGAGAACATCTTATTTCTTTATTCCAGCTCAAGCAGCACAACTCCTATGGCGGTCGTGCCATGTTGCCTGAGCTGGCTCACATCTGGCCTTCAGCTCCAGCTGCTGAGCAGCTCCAAAGCAGCTGCCCAGTTCCTATCGGATCCAAACTTCCACAAATCTGGAGCCGTAACACAAACCTTGTGTTCCCAGGCACAGGCAGCCACAGTAGAAAGCCTCATTTTGTCCAGCCCTGTTCATGACACGGCCTGGAGGTGTCATTAAGAATCCAATCAATGTGACGTCATGGGTGTAATTGAATTATATGTATGCTCAGCAGACCCTTTCCACTTGGTATCCCCATTGGCTAATGTTGAATTATGATGGATCATACACAGGGATATATGAAACATGCATGAATAACCCAAGTATGCATTTTTAATGATGCAATCCTGATAACTTCCCCCTCCTAACGAAATCAAAATGAATTAAACACAAGTAGCTGTCAGTGGCATTAAAAAAAAAAAAAGAAAAAAGAAAAAACCTCATCATTTAAATGGCAACATGAAATGTTCGCCCGAATTGCAGTGTGACTAGGACCATTTGTTGTAATGATACCAATTAACGCATCTATCCATTTAAAGTTCCCAGCGTAAAAAGGAAGAGCAGCTTGGGTGATATTAATGGTAGGGAAGAAAGGTGACGATAATGGATTGCAGGGAGTGAATAGGACTGAACCGAATGGGGTAATTCAGATGAATTGTCTGACAATGGCTGGACAATCCCCCAGAAGAGCATGTGCCCAGATATAGGATAGAGCTTGCGACATTCATTAAAATAAAATACGGGCAAAACCTGCAAACCCAAGTCAGAAATGATCCAAGTCAGGCAGAGACCACTGGACTCCAGGGGTCTTCCTTGAGACACTGCGATGACCAAGTTAACCTGAACGTCCCAGATGAATGGTTTAGCTACAGTGGCTTTTCTTTGCAGCAGAGGCGATCAAAAGACTTCTTGAGGTCATTTCCATACCTGTGTTCTCTGATTTAACGGGTCATGAGCAAAGAAGAGGGAATAATTTGCAGGGGTGGCCTCGCATCTTGGATTGCACTCTGCATCGCTACTGACCTCTTACAGACACAGTGCAAGAGTTATCTTGGACAAGTGGGCAACACGGACCCAGATCTGTGTGTCTCCATCTGTCAGAGCCATCCAGATACTCTTCTTTTGCCTCCTACCCTGTCAATATATCAGTATCGATTACCTAACACACCCTCGTAAACACTCTGTCCAGGGTTATAGCTTCAACTACTTGGGTTAACATCGTTCCAATTTCTAAATGCCTAGAAAAATGGGCAGCAGCTCTGTTTTTAAAAAAAAAAAAATAAAAGAATAATAAAAAAAAAGAAAAAATCTCCAATTTTAAAAAGTAAGTCCTTGGGGACTTCTAAAGAATTCAAGTCATAAAGAAGAAAAATTTGTTCTTACTCTGCGGACCATGAGTTTCTGCTATGTTCAGTGAAAATCAGACATTTTTGTCTCGTTGCAGACTTAGAATAAAGCACAATGTCACAGACCTTGTTCCTAATTGCAGACAGCCTGGACACAGTAGCAAACGATAGAGCCGCAAGAGATGCCAGTACATGTCTCATAACAAGCTCATTAGCTCTAACACCAGACCCCATGTTCCTCAAAAACTATCCCAGGGCCCCTCTCAGGATTTACGCCAAGCATGCTTAAGCACCAAGTCTCTTGGAAGACCTGTAGAGAGGAAGTCAATATGCTTCATAACAGATGAGCGAAGAGTCATCCTTTGCAATTAATAGCAAGCGAGTTAAATAAATAAACGAGAGATTGTTTACCTTCTCCGAGTGGGTGGCTAGCGTGCCTTACTGGCCTTTCTGCAAGAATTTGGCACGTCAAGCACCATCAGCAGATTTTGAAGACGGTGGGATCTGTGTACAACCGTACCAGGAGTAAAACACAATTCAGGGTGGAAACAGGGTCAGAGAAAAGCCCTTCTTCCCAAGCGCAGCAGGATAACTCATCAAGGGAATAATCTTGCCTTCAGCCTGGGGACCCTGAGGTTCACCCCTGTCCTGTGCCACAACTTGTGTAGCTTGTGCAAGTTCAGACTTTCTGCTGTGATGTCTCACATGGAGTCACAAAACCCTGCAGCATATCTGCACCAGCAGGACATTTCATGATCCTGCCCTTAAGCATTTGAGTTATTTGTATAGAAAATAGATGGGTAGCTATACCCAGGGAGTGGTATAAGCGATGCTTTGAACTCCGCTGTCTATATACACAGGGACATCCTGGCTAGGAGGTGATCTGGACCACTTTCTTACAATTAAATATCTACCTCTTTTCCAGGTAAATCCACTTTAGGCATCCAAGTACATAGCCTGAATAGTTTTGCTCTCTGCAACTCAGGGACAGTACCACTTCCATACCTGTCAGCAAACTGGGAGGATAAATACATTATTGATTGGATCTGCTGGGCAGCCAAACCCTATGGCTGGAGCATCTCTGAGTGACACGTTAAGTAGCATCCACAACACCCAGCAGAGACGACTGTAGTCTTGTTCGGAGCACCAAGACTTCACTTCCCTTTAAAAAACAGCCAAGATTTTTTAAGGAACTGGTATTCATCAGGAGAGGAGGACTGGGAGAAGGCACCTGAAAAGGGCTTAATTTCTAAGGATGCTCACTGCACGCTTGCTGAAATGCCAGCATTTCTGATGCAGTAAAAGCTCAGTGTCCAAAGTCACATCTCGGTTTTCATGATCACGGCTTTTCACAACAGACAGTTGGTTTGTGAGAGAGTGAAGCACTCTCCCTTGAAGGGCTCCTTGTTGACCAGAGCTGTGAACTGTTCTTTACAGACAAATCCTCCCCACCGTGTACATGCCTGCATCCCTTAGAAGAGCATTACAGACTTACACTGAAGATTTCAAGTTAAGTGGAGTTTTTTTTTCCCCCTTTCCCTTTTTGCTTTGCACCGACTTCTCTGTCGTATGTAAATGTTAAATCACGGCATAATTCAGAGACAGGTTTGTTTAACTTAAAGAGAGTCAATTCATCTTTCTTGAAGAAAAACAAAAAAAAAAAAAAGAGAAAAAAAGATGCTTCAACTTTGTTAAACTTCAAAAACTAAAATCACTTCATAAAAGCTGCTCAAAGATGGCACATAACTGGGAGATATTTAAAATGCAGGCAGTGGGTTTTTAACTGTTCTTGAGAAACAGTCCTATCGAACGGAATGAGGGCCATGAGGTTAAAACACAGCCATCATAACATTTATTGCTTCATTTTTTGTGAAGCCATTAACTGCAGGAGGACCACAGATGTGCCACAGCTCCAGCAGCTGGAGTGAAATTCAATACCCACATCAGAACCTAATTTATGATCAACCTGTTGGGAGGGGGCAGGGAGGCCAAAGTTCGGCATTCCTGCGTGCCGCACGGCGGGGAAATCAGAGAGGCACGAGGGTCTAAGAAAAGTCGCGTGTTGAAAGAGCTCAGCCAAAGCCCTCGCACAAACGTGCGAGCATGCGTCACGTGGAAGGAGCCAGCTCTCGCATCGGCAGTGAAGTCTTGCGAGGGGAAATTTTGCATCTGAAAGCAGCTGAACCCCAACAACGCCCAGCTTTGAACTAACGGTTCAGTTGCCTGTGAAGCCTCAAGACGAAATCAAAGTGCTACCGTGCTTGGTGCAGGACGTGCTCATTGCAAGTGACAGTCCGTTCCCTGAAGAACTCGCAGGCTGTGTAGAGAAGAGTGTAGGAGGCATGTAGAGAGGAAAGCATTTTGCCTGAGGTCATGCTGCAATCAGCAACAGAGCCAGGAATAGATCAAGGGTTCCTGCTCTGTCATTATGTCATACCGAGTTTTTTCTGACTACTCTTCGTGCCCTCATGTTCTCTATATCACCCTCAGCCTGATCTGGCCTTTCGCATCAACCACCTGCTCCACTGCTTTCAGATCCTTCGAAGGAACTTGCTCCTTTCCACACTTTCCCCTTTCGGTGTCTGCCTGCTCCGGTTACTTGTGCCCTTCTGATTGCAAGTTCCTGGGTATAAGGACCTCCTGCAACTGGAATCATACACCTAAGTACTTTTGAAAGTATCTTGATTGCATCGTTGCATGCCTAAATACTTCCTCTCTTCTTTAATCCTACCAATTTGAGTCTCCAAATCACATGCAAGTACGTTGGGCATTCCAAAATATGTTGTTGAAGTGCGCCCCGTCACCCAGAGCATCATGCGGTGCTGGTGCATGGCGACGTGATGCCCTGCCCATACGCAGCAGCAGAATTCACAGGGATAACATCAGAACCAGCCCTGGGATCCCTGCGGCTGTCAGATGTGTGATCCCAACGAGAGACCAGCCTGCTCATCCACTCGTAACTCTCTGAATTTGCTGGCAGTGCCCCCGGTCACTGCAGATGCCATAAATTCTGCAGCCTCCCTTTCCCTTTTAAATGAGCCTAAAGTTTTTTTTTCCTAAGCTTTTAGCAGTTAAGGGACCATTTGTAACAACATCAAAAGGAATCAATCACTTAGGGGTGCACACGTGCTGGGTCTGTTGGCAGGACCAAGGACCAAAAGAAGTGGCCCTATCTGAGCATGTTAATCAAATTCCAGCAGGAAAATCATGCATAAGATAACCCTGCACTGAGCTTTTCTATTATCATAACGGTGGAGCACCTCACAACCACTAATTGTTCACGAGACCCCTGACAAAGCAGGGAAACACCATTACTGTCACTTACAGACAGGGAACAGAGATATAAGGGGTGTTTACATCTGAACAAGTTGCCCTCAGCTCCCTTTACTGTTAATGGAGAGAAAGAGACATTTTTAGGACACAGTTCATCTGACCTAAAATAGGCAATTTCAGTCTCCTGCAGGATAAGATGTCTCCTAAAAGGTCTGATTTCTCTTGCTGGACTGAAAAGGGAGTTGACAATACCTCCTGCGGATGGAGATATCTACATTTAATGAGATGAATCCCCACTTTGCAAAAGTCAGTAGCAGAGCAGGAAACTGAACTCAGGTTTCTTATGTTTTCATCTGATGCTCAGACCAAACTGTAGATGGACATCCAAGATCAACAAGGCCAAAGGGCCAGCCAGCAGTAACAAAACTGTGGAGGTTTGAAGGAAGCTACTTATGGGTAAGGAATGAAGGAGATGGAAGAGGGAAACCTGAAATACCTTAAAGGGCAAGTCAAAGGACAGTCAGGCAAGGTGGCTGTTGGAAGAAGAGAACCAGATGACAAGACAGCAGAAGAAATGGGGGCATAAGCTGTCCACAAGATGGAGGTGTGAGGAACTTCCAGGAGCAACATACACTGACTATCCCAGCAAACATATATGGAGCAAACCTTGACCCCATCCCCGGTCCAGACAGTGTTCAAGGAGGAACTCAGTCCTTTCCCAAACACCCTCTTCCCACTCCCTTCTCCTTCTTTGACAGCAGGAGAAATAGGGAGGTTGGATAGATGAGTCCAAGATCACCCAGAGAGCTAGTAGTACACAAGGAACATAACTGAGAGCCCCCAGATCCCACCACAGCACACTAGACTGAAACCCTAAAACTGAACTTTCGGGGAATTTGACTCCAATTCCAAACTATGCAGCTCACAAAAAAAAAAAAAAAAACAAAACAACCCAAACAAATAAAATAAAACCACAGAAGTAGGTTTGGAATCCGGGTGACAAGGCTGATCTGTGCATCTTGGAGGAGGGAACTGCAAGGAGCCTGCCAGGACATGTTTCCATCAGGAGAGTGAAAACAAACAAAAAATAGCTAGGTTCTCCGTAAGCAATTAAAGAGCAGTTAATGAAATCACCTGCCACCAACAGAATCGACAAAACATAGAAAATAAGTCACGTCCGAGTCTGCGAGAGCATCCCTGGCACAGACAAGGGGCCTGATGGCTGGTGTATATTTAGTGCCAGTGGTATCATCTTTCCTAGCAGGGCTTGCCTTCCGCGGCGAGGAGAAGGGCAGCACTTCCATGACAATGTCGGTGTGAGCTTTAAGAGGAAAGCGCCTGAGATTTCCTTCACGGGGAAGAAAGCAGCACGACGGTAGCCTGGGCTCCATCACAGAGCAGGAGACAGGCAGGGGCTGCAAAGATGAAAACCCAGCGGGGGGGGGAAAAAAACCCCATAATATCCATGCTGATATCTTAAGCACTGGCAGATGATAGTATAACGAGTTTGTGGTTATTCAGGTCCTGTTGCCCCATCGCAACCTGGGACTGCTCGGAGCTTTGTAGGACGGGTAGAGCGCAGATTCCCCCGGCAGGTTCCCCTAAAGACAAATCCTTTTTAGCAGAGTAGGATGTATAACACCTTGGTTAACAGTCCTGCATCTGCACATACCTGCTTTATGCCGACAATTTTTTAAAGGCAGAGCATTGGAATACTAATTGCAACAGGTCTTTTAATCTTTTGCCCCCCATCACTGCTTCACAGCACCACCAGTCCCCTAAAAAAGCCAGATTCCCCTAAAAATGAGAGACTGGCTTAAAAATCATGAATTAACAATCAATGCTCAGCTTTAGCTTGCTGTTACAGTTACTAATGATTAATGTCAGGATGCATTTGGGACCTTCAATATTTAGGTGTTACATTTGCCTGCGTTCCCCCAGCCCAAGCAGACCTCTTCCCTCAAAATAAGAATATCTCAGTCATGCAGCCCAAAGCTATATTACATCTCTAAATGAATGGATGTAATACACCAGGGTACCCCCACACTACTCACCATCCTAAAATCTTTTCTTTTCCCACTATATTATCATAATGTATTTCACTACCGGGGCTCCCAGATGAGTTCAATTCTCCAGCTTCCAAGCAGACAAAAACGTTAACCCGGCAGAAAAAGCCTAAATGCAGCACTCTCATAAGCTCTTGCACCTCTCCATATATTGCATGCTAAGATAGACATGCAAGCAAAACAGAGAGATAAAAATTTGGAAACATTTTCTCCATGAATAGTAAATTAGCTAAAAAATTAAGAATTTAGGTGGGATTTGGGGAATTAATTTATAACGTCACAAGGGGAAGAAAGGTCTTGAAAGCATCAAAAGATTTTGACTTTTCCATCTCACAGTAGAAATACCTGTAAGAAGAGAGCTAATTAAACAAAAGGAAAAAAAAAAAAGAGAGAAAAGGGGAAGTAAGGAGGTCAAATAACCGTAAGTGGTTGTTTCATAGACCATGAAACTTTCAGAACTTTGGAGGTTTGTTTGGTTTGTTGAAAAAGAGGAGGGAGACGTGATCAGTTTTGATTTGGCACAGGTCTGGGTTGGTTTTTTTTTTATTATTTATTCTTTTTGTAAAATTTTTTCCATTCTGTAAGAAAACAACAAAATGATTTATTCTCATTGGAAGAGACAGACAAATACTCAAACCTAACAGGATGCCAAGGTCCTATCACTTACCAACACAGAGATACTGTCTGAAGGGCAGGAGAAATACGTTAGCATGCCCATGTCCTTACCACTCAGGTTAGCTCTATCATTGACACGTTCCCTCAGACCCCAAGGAGATAAATTGATTGAGTATGAAATCCAAGAGAAACCCGCAGAAACTTGTAAGCAGTGGGGAAAAGATCAAAGTGCCTGTAGCATGCGAAACCACATCCACCCCACCAGATATCACAAGTCATAAACTCCCCCCGATAACCCAGCCTTAATCAACCATATGACAAATGAGGCAAACACAGGGAGATTTGCACAGTGCCGGTCGCTATGTTTAATTAGATTTCATCAGAACGGTTCTGAAAAATTAATATGACGAGGTCTTTACCAGTCTCAGTGATAACCTTTTTCCTGACATTGCTAGAATTTATTGTCAGCCTGGATCCAAAAAAAAAAAGCTACAAGAAGTCAAAAGGAAAGATGACTCCAGACCACAGCCATGAGCATCCAAGCAGGGTGGGATACGAGCGTGGCTGGCAGTGGTTTGCATTTCCAGGATGCCATAGATACAACAGTGCGCTGGGGTCTTTTGCCAAGGTACCACATTGGTTAGAAAAACAACCAGCAGCAAAGCTTCCAAAACCCACCGAAGTCCCTTAGGAGCTCGTGTACTGTTACCCAAAGTGACCCAGCCCTGTGAATCACCAGCAGAACATGTTCAGCACGACAGAGTGAAACCAGAGCTCAAACCCACAGATGACTGGCTCCCAACTTTCCTCTCCAGACATTGCTTCTCTTGGCATCCCCAGGGTCCCAACCCATCTCCCATCGGAGCCTGGGAGCTCTCGATTTGTTTCCACACACACTTCCAGGCTCACTGCACCAAGGGGGATCCCAGCTTGGAGGCATTGGCGCACACTTGATGCAATGCTGCGAGAACAACTCTCACCAGGAGTGATCTTCTATGGAACGTGGCCACGGAAGGGGTATCTCCGTTAACACAGTCCTGCTGTCTCTAGTCAAATACAGATGCCAGCCCAGCTAGCACATCTATTTGCTTTTGGGGTCTTGCATTGAAATACCGCTCCAGCTCAACTCTTTTTAAATTTAGGAGATGAATGATCATCCTTGGGGTCATAGCTGGTAGAACACCGGCCAGTAGGAAGAAAGCCAAGCAATGACAGAGTCAAGTTCATGAAAAAAGCATTATTGACATTAATCTAGATTTGACACTATCAGGTTACAGTCAAATCTATAGGGTTAGCTGCTGCTATCACAGCCAGCAAGATGCTTTCTGGTCACCCTGGGCACAGTATCCCAGGGGGACTTTGCTGGAGCCACAGCTTTGATTAACTGTCCTGGTCTAACCTTCAGTCCATATTTCTACCCCTCACCCAGCAATGGCAGCTTTTCTAATTTCAGAAAGGGCCAAGGACCTGCAGCTCTTCTATATAGTTTCATTTAGGAGAGGTGAAAGGCTACTGACAGGGTTTTGGAGGGGAAAAAAAAAGACAAGTGTCAGACCAAACAGGAACAGATCCCCGAATCCTGCATAGCAACACACGTCTTCACTCCCGCAGACACCATATGGGTTGGGGTCTACAAAAACCAGCACAACCCTCTCATGCTTCCCCCCAGGCTTCACACACATGAGTCTAACAACCAGCAATCCATCAAAGCTTGATGGCTCTCAAGCCAGGCTGCCACCAAGATGAACTGAGAGAGAGAGATGATGAAGCATAGCAAGCCAAAGTTGTTAAACCAAAATGAAAGAAGCACAAGGGGGAAGAGATCAAGTTGGAGAGGAACAGGGGAGATTTTATTTCTGCTTTCCTTCTCATTGGCTTCACAAACACCACCAGCAGCATTCATAAGTGGTGGATCTGCAGATGGCATCGAAGCCCCCTAAGAGGGGTTCGCAACCACCACGCTGATGTCGAGGGGCTGCCGCACACTGGGGAGCCTGGGTGTGTGCAGGGGAGAGGTGGAGAGAGGCTCTTCAAATTAGCTCAAGCCAAAAGTCGCTTATCCTAACGAAGGGAAGCACATTCCTTTTTGCCTTTTAATTAAGAGCTGGCTCATAAATCAAAACTCTTGTTCCTACACTTCGGATAGCAGTTGAGGGAAAGGCTCTTCTTGAATAACTAAGGCCCCCTTATGCAAGCTGCAGTCCCTCCTCCAACTCCAGTAACACGGCTAATTACGTTAGTTTTGTTTGCTATTACGAACCCACCCTGCCTTTGCCACGGCAGGAATTGGGCCTCTGATCACCCAGAAATTCCCAGCTATGGGTCACAAACTGAGCAAAGCTTCCCCCAGTTTAAGCAGCAGCGGTGGGGAGGAGAATTACAGTTAAACTGAGCATTTCCCTAAGTGTCCTCGACGGGTATCCACAACTTAACGGCCTCAAGTTGTGCCAAGGGAGGTTTAGGTTGGACATTAGGAAAAAATTCTTTGCTGAAAGAGTGGTCAGGCCTTGGAACAGGCTGCCCAGGGCAGTGGTGGAGTCCCCATCCCTGGAGGGATTTAAAAGACGTGTAGATGAGGCCTTAGGGACATGGTTTAGTGGGCATGGTGGTGTTAGGTTGACGGTTGGACTCGATGATCTTAGCGGTCTTTTTCAACCTTAATGATTCTGTGATTCTATGAACTTATTTTAAATTAAAGGGTTCCTAGAGGTGGGCTGGTAAAACTACTTAAGGAGAATTGTTTTCACAGAACCGTAGCCATAGAACAAAGCCTGAGAGGCACGAGTTTAAACTTTTAAGCAATATTTTTTGCATGCACACACGCACATAGATATGCACATTTTAAAATACATTTCAAATTTCAGGGAAAAAATATGAATCTTTGTCCATGGCTATTCCGTATCCAGCCACTCTGACCCTACTCTGTCATCTCTGCACAGCAGTCATTTCTAGCACCTGGGAGATGAGCTGAAGGTGTCGGTCCAGATTGCGGCAAACATAAGTAGCAAATAGTCCAGCTGAGACTCTCAACAAAGCCTTGGACAACGTAATGAGTGAACAGCGGGAACAAGCAGGTTTCATGCAACGCATACCCCGTAGGCACAATGGGATCCTGTGAAGGGCTTCAGAGAGAGCGGGGAACTGAATCTGGACCTGGTTGTCATGGCTTACGTCTTCACCAGCTCTCAGTTCCCACCCTCTGCACCCTTTCTGCTTCCTTCCTAAAGACAGGAGCTGTCAGATTGTGATGTCTACATCAATGCCTAACTGCAGCCGAACCAGGGATCAAGTCATCCCGCCAACGGGAGAAGGCGGAGGTGAGACAGACTGCAGAGGTGATTTTGGGCACGGATACGGCTGCGGGATGGTGAGGGGGATAGAGTGGAGGATGGTGAAAGGAAAAGACGGATGCACAGTGCCTTATCAGGGACTTGCTGTTCTTTCAACTGGCTCCCTGATAACATATGGAGCTTAATCAAATATGCAAATGATGTCCTATCTAGAGACAAGAGAAATAGAGAAATAAACCCAGAGACCATGCATGAAAACAAGCCGATAAAATGAGGGAGCGGGTGGAAGGTTTCCTCTTTTTGATAAAATTATTTCAAAAGATTGAATTAAAGCAAAACTAATTAGGAGAACCACACTTAAGCCGACTTCCCGTAAGAAGGGGGTCAGCAGGCAAGAGGCATTCAAATCAAAGGCAGATGCAAGAGGCACTTCAAGGGCTCCCTGAAAAGTCATTATCCCAGTCAAAAGGGAAGAGGATAGAGAGGGGGAAGGAATGACAAGAGCCATTTTGGCTGGGCATCCGTCCGGGCATAGATGGAGTATATGGGGAGTTAAATAGCCTCTCTTTGTCACCCTGGAGAGCAGAAGTAGCAGGTGAAGACTAAAGCTGACCACCTAATGTCCCATCCAGAGCGCTTCTCAGAGAACAGGGACAAAGACAAACAGAAGTACATAGACTGGGGGGGGACGAGGACGCGTCTGCTTTTCCTTGTATCCCAACCTTGCATGGTTTCCATCAACAGCACAGCCACGCCAGGTACTGCAGCCTGAATACTCCACGTCTTGCACAGAGCTACTGACACCATGCAGAACATCACCTACCAAAACAAGACAAGTGACAACCAACATCACTGCAAACTGTCCCCCGGGAGGCTGCAGGACCCATGGATTTTAGCCAGGTAACCTGCAGCAGGACATTGTTATCTGTCCCTTTGTGTCTGCTTTTGTCACTAACATCCCCCTGCCTGCACAGCGCATCCTCAGCCCACCGTGGGGAAATCCAGCTCAGCTGCTTGGCGATTGGAAACCTGTCAAATTCAGGCTGAAGCTTCTTAAAGGAAGAGTTTGAAGAGATGATGGTACAACCTGCTGCGATGGGTCCACTGGAACCCACTATTTCTCCTGGAGTCAGAAATAAAAACGCACGGTACAGCACCACCAGCGCAGGATGCACGGCAGCAGCCAGCGAGCCCCTCTGGACTCTGAACTACAGATTGCATCTGGAGGGATCAGACAGTCATTTGCAAATCTTATTGCACAGTCACAAGATCCCATCTCTGACAAGACTCTGAGGCACTGTTAAACCAGAACCTCCAAAAAAAAAAAAAAAGGACACATGTACGCAAGGCACCCAGCAAAAGCACAGCTCAGCCAAACCCTGCACGCCAGCACGGAGATTGCTGAGTAGTCAGAAAGCAGAGAGGGGTACTTGAGGGCAAGACATGGAAAATTAATTGTTCTCTGCCAAAAAGCAGGCTCTAACTCTTGCTGGGAACAGCAACCTTCCTAGCAGCAAAAAAAAAAAGGGACTTTTCCTACTGCAGTTAGATACTGCAACGGGCTAGCCGCAGTGCGCTACGCTGACAAGTTGTAGCTGGAAGTCCCAAAGCAATGGAAATGAGGGGTGTGAGAGGCGAAGCGCCCGCCTGCAGTGACAGAGCAATTCATAGGTATTTAAAACAAGTGTCAGCTGCCCCAGCAGCAGAGTCTGGATACAGGTCCTCTGGTGTGGTTCAGGGCCTGGGGTTTTGCAGCAGAGGATGGATCACAGGGTAACCCAGGCTGGAAGGGACCTCAGGAGGTCTCTAGTCCAACCTCCTATTCAAAGCAGGGTCAGCTGTGAGATCAGACCAGGTTGTTTTGTCCATTCAGGCCTTGAAAATCTCCAAGAATGGAAACTGCACAACCTGCATGGGCAATGTGCCTCAACGCTTGCCTGTCCTCATGGCAAAAAGCTTTTCCTTATACCAGTTGGAAGTGCTCTCATGTCAACTTACGTCTGCTGTCTCACATCTTCCCACCAATGTGAAGAGCCTGTCTCCATTTTCTCAATAACTTTCTTGAAGGCATGTGAACGCTGCTGTTAGGTTCCTCCAAGTTTTCTCTTCCCCAGCCTGAATAAGCTCATTTCTCTCATCCTCTCCTCTCAGGACAGGTTCTCCAGCTCCTGGCCAATCTCTTCACCCTCTCCTGAACTTGCTCTGGTTGATCAACATCTTTTTTGTACTGAGGGGCTTAAAACTGGGCATAGTATTTAGATATGGTCTAGCAATTGAGCTCAAGATGATCACCTTCCCCTCAATCAGTGCCCTATTTGTATAGCTGAGAATGTTGTTGGCCTCTTTTGCTGTGTAGGCCCACTGATGGCTCATGTGCAACTTGCTGTCTACCAGGATCCCCAGATCCTTTTCAGGAGAGCTGCTCCCCAGCCAGGCAGTCCTCAGCCTGAATCTTTGCAAGATCATTACACCTTTTCCAGGTGCAGAACTTCACACTTCTCCTTCTTAAATGAGTTCCCATCAACCCCATTGCTCCATCCTGCCTAGGTCCCTCTGGATGGCAGAGGGATCTGCTCTTCAGCCAGATCTTCCCAACTGACTGCAGCCCTGGGATGAACAGATGCAAGGGGGAACCTGCTTCCCACCTCATTTGACCTCTAGCTGGTGAGAGGTGAAGTGCAACAGAAAGATGCCCACCCACCTGCAAGGCTTCAGAGCAGCAGGGGAAGAGAGACAGCCCGGCACAGCAGCCTACGGTCGGGATGCACAAGTCCTGCATCTTTGATTTCACCCATGGAGATAGTATCCGATCACCCAGCGCTTTTAGGTCATGTTGGACTCCAGTATCACCAGCCCATGACTTCTACATGATCCAGTACAAATGGGTGTCACTGGCCAATGTCCACATGGATTCCCATCACCACCCCTTTCAGGGCTGCCTGCTGGTACATCCAACATGAGCATCAAGCGCAGAGTACACCACAGCTACGAAATCACAGCTTTCCTGATGCTATGGCCAGAAAACTGAACTACTCTTCAGGCATCTAAGCTGACAAGGACCTCTCAAAGAGGGACCATATATGAATGGAGGACACACACACTCCTGCAACGTTGACAGATGTCAAATAGAGATGGGAAGCTGTATCGCTCCATCACAAGTGAGTGAAGCACTCAGACTCCTGCTGATTTAGGAAGCTGTGAGGAGAGGCCAGGGTGAGCAAGCCCCTCTTGCAGAAACCAGCAGGAGCCAGAGCCTCTACAGCATGTTTCCAGGGCAGTCAAGTCCACTTGCCAAACAGTTGGGGAAAAAAAAAAACATTAAAAAACCCTGATTCTTTCAAAGCAGCAGAGGGAAGGAGAAGGAAGCCGAATTTCCCTGCTGACATTCACACAGAGCTGTCAGCAGCAGAACATCCTCCAGGGAGTATCAAATCCGAGCAGGATTTCTCATCTTGTGCGTATTCAGAAACCTCCTCACCTGGAGAAACCGTGAGGTTCTCTGTCTTTGCCTGCGGTTATCACGAGACTGCAAACCCGTGCATGGCAAACCCAGGGCTCTCTCATTAGCTCCAGCTCCTTGGATGGGAGGTGAGGTATCGGAGGAGAAAAGGAAGATAACCCTCTCCGTTTGCGTACGTCATGGTATCACCAACCCACCCAGAGCTCTATCACCTGTGGGTCTCTGCCCATCTCTTGCACCCTTTTACCTCGCTCAAATTGTTTCGCATGAAGAACTCCATTTCGTTCCTCTGTTGCCCACTCATGGCACCTGAGAGCAATCCAGCTTTGTGGAAGGACCTGACATGCTGCCAGTCCCACCAGGATTCAGCTGCTCTCTCCTGCTAAATGGGATGAAGCCATCTCTGGGAAAGGATCTCGCCCTACACATGAGGGGGCAATGACTGTAGCAAGAAGACCCGTCGTAGCAATCAGCGATGATAGTAGAGCTGCAGGTTTGTGTGTCCTTCAGGGTTACCTTACTGCAGCAGTCCTGACACTACCGTAGACCAAGGTCTATCTTCTCCAAGCCACAGCCTGACTCTTTCAATAGCTGTCAGTGGTTCCCACTCCCTCTTCGAGGAAGGTGGGCTGTAAACAGCACCGTAGCATCCAACCCGAGAGCTGTCAGCCGGCTGGTGGGACAGGGTAGCCACAGCTACGTGGCCAGAAACCGGCAGGAGCTCAGACTTGCATGTACTTTCCAATCCAATTATCTATCTGAGAAAGCCAGCCTTCCCCAACGCAACTGTGAGATGGGCCAAAATGAGAATTGCAAATCCGAGCTCTCAGATCTAAAAATCTCCCTATGGCGTTTTGTCTCTGGGTTCAAAGAAAGCAGGGTCTCGAGGGTTCGGGGTAATCCAGAGGGTGGTTCATGAAACCTGTCAATACTGAGAATTTTCTACTAAATAGAGGTGATACCTGGTGGGAAGAGCTGGCCAGATTTCAGAGCTGTCTGATATGAATGAAAACCTTCACCCCAAGTGGCAGTCCAAATCTAAAAAGCCCTTGAAAGACCTCAAACTGATGGGATTTTATGAAAAATGAAATACAGGCCACAGAGTGAGAGAATTGGGTTTTAAGCCAAATTTCTTTCCCTGCAAGCAATTTAGCATAGAAAAGGCTTTGAGTGAAGTATTTTGATGAAATAAAAAAAATATTTCTTATGGGGAAGTTTCAAATAAATGTAAATTACTACTACTCCATTTTCAGATAAACATTTCAAAATGGACAAAGAGCTTTGTTTTGTTAAAAGTGCAATTCCTAGGGCTGTTCCCAGGTTGACATTTGTAAACTTAAATTGCCCTTTACACCTGGGTCTACACGCAGAATAATTGCAGGTAAGTTGTATTTCTTTGACTGGAAACTATCTGCACAAAAGCAATGACCCATAAATTAAATGCCTAGGGAAGGAATACAAGGAATACTGAATACCGCTATGCTCCCTTAGTGATGACAGGTATTAGGGGCATGTAATTTGGCCAGACACACCAGAAAAAAAATCCAAAACAAGCATGCAAAACCGTGCAAAACATCTCCATGGGTACATCTCTAGCTTTCTCCTGCCACCGGAGCGAAGAGCTAAGCGTGTAATGAAAAAGTGAGCGAAGGAAAAGAAAGCCAGCGGATTTCAGCACCTGGCTGTTTTACAGCAAAGTGGTTTGTAGGATGCACGTACCCAGGAATAACTCCCATTCCCGATGGTTGGCTGCGCTGCTGTTTGCAGAGAGGGCAAAACAGACCTTTGCTAAACTCAAGTGAGGTTTTCCTATCTCCTGAAAAAAACCCACTAAAAATTCACAGGGGTGCCGATTAACTTTCAGCCACAGGTTTTGTTCAAAGAGCTTCATATGTAGGAACTCACTCTGCCAATGAAGCCCGCCAGGCACCCTGGAGTATACTAAAGCTGTGGCAACGCTTACCAACGTGGTACGGAAGCACAGGGAACACCACAGACCGGCCAGCATAGGAGGTAATTACAGATATCGGGATCTGATCAAAGCACTGCAAGTTTAAATATTTCTTAACAAAAAGGACCACAAGATCTTTAATGCCCACAAGTGGTCAGGAGCTGGTTTTCCATCTCATCTGCTCGGTCTAGTTTAGCGGTTTGATATGATCACACCTCACAACCTTTAGTGCATTAATTTTCCCCCAACACTTCTTTGAGCAAGCAAAGTATTTCCTACCCTTTGCAGGAGGGAAAATGAGGTATGGAGGCACACCAGGAGTTTCTAGTAGAGCAAAGAACTGAACCCGGCTGTCTCCCAACCCACTCATCCCTAGGGCGCCTTTGTCCATCCCCAAGATGCCACTAGCACCCGTTAGGCCTTTAACCCAAGGGCTCTGGTTTCTATACACAAGGTATGGACAGGGGGAATTTTTCTTTTCTGTAGCGCTGCATTTTTACCTTTATATCTTCATTCCACTGGGCCAGGCTGTGCTGTGGACAAGCCAGCAGAATTGGAGGGCATATTTCTGCAGCACATTATTCAGTGCCTTCCCGTTGGTCTGCACATGTAGCTATGTGAATAAGCGAGGGTTGCAAAATGTGTTTTGCCTGGGGCAGTGAAATAGCTGGGGTCAACCTTGTCATTCTGTTTCACTCACTCTTTTCCTACCCTATCTCTATCTTGGTTTTTCCTTTTCTTTCTCTCTTTGTTGTCTTGGTTACATGGGCAGATTCCTGATACGCTGCTAGTTTTCATTTTAATGATATGTTCCTGTAAAGTACAATATTTTACTTCAGTTGTATGTGCCACTGGATAAATTCCTTTGACATATGTGACATTTGTATATCAACTAACAGACACTGCTTTATGACTGTGGGTATTTTGCAGCGTATTCACAGATTGCATGCATCAAAATCTGATATACAGTCTGCATCTTTCATATAAAAATACACACACAGAGAAAAAGACTGAAACTGCAGGAAAAATAAGGGAAGTTTCTCCAAAACTATCTTGTAATTTCTTGCAGCGAGACTTCCAACAACTGAGTAGATCCTGCTATCCTGAAGATAACCTAGTAACTCCTCTCTTCCTGCGATCCAAAACGCTTCACTGTAGCTTGACTAAGTAGTTGCACTGCAGCAGGAGAAAGAGCAGTAGGTACCACGCACGGTAGGACTCAGCAAGCAGAAAAAAAGTCAGTTCTGGGGCTTTGTCCACTGGTACCTGGAGTTTCATCTAATCCTACAAAGCTTATTCCAATTTACCCACAGGTATTTTTTTTTTTAAACATAAATCAAACTTCACGCTAACATAATGGATAATGCTGGAGTTGCAATACCAATGCAGTATTTCCCTTGTTTCCTATTTGAAAGCACATGATTGATAAGCCAAAATGGAAAATAAAGATTCAAAAGGCCCGTGAAGTCTTGGCAGGGGCCAAGGAGTGTCAAGTGAAAATCCTGAGTGCCAAACTGGCCTGGTGTGGCACCCAGAGAGGAAAACGGGCTGGTGTCCTGAGCTCAGACACCCTCAGGAGCCGTGCAGGAGGGCAGCGTGTGGAGGAGAATCAATGATTGCAGAAGTCATAGCTAGGATGGGGCTGAACCTGCGGGAACTGAAGGTTTCTAGGAGCCTGGATCAACTGCTCCAAAACAACCCCACGTGTTCAGGGGAGCCCCGTTTTGCTTTGCATTCTGCCTCTTTGGCGGAGGCTTATTCAGCCAAGGAAGATCTCAGCCCAAGACTCCAGCTCTGCTCCGACACACTGACCCGATGCAGTAACCACTGCAGGCGGAGTATTCCACACATTAGGAAAAAGGGAATAAAATGAAGCTTTCTCAAATTCCATCAGCCAGTTCAGCTCTCCTCTTCTCATTCTTTACCCTATAAGGCTGTCCCTGCTCTCTACCACACTCTGTAAAGCACTAAAAGCTTTCTCTCCCGTTTTTCCCTGTTAAAAGGAATCAGATCTTGGATTTTGCAATGTGACCTGCAAAGGCAAAGACAGAGCTGTGTCTGAGTTTGCTTTTCCTGAAGCCAAAAGAAAAACCAAAAGCTTGTGAGTGCAGGGAAGCAGCAGTCATTCTTAACTGTTTAGGTCTTTTGGATATTTACCATTCAGATCTCAGCTACCCCATTTTTCCCCCCCAAGAGACTGACTGGAGAACTAAACAGTTTATTATGATATCACAGATGACAGGGAAGCAAAACCTAATTAGTCAGGGGAGGAGATTATTTTTATTACAACTGTTTAAAAAACAATTTGGCTCCTTTTGCACATGCCTGAATAGACTGTTAAAAAAAAAACCCACACATTCTCTTTTCAAATGCATCAGCAGCCTTTCCTCTGTTGAACAAAGCCAGAGACACTTGCCAGTGGGCAGGATCCTGTTCCCCTTGCAGACCTCCCTCGGCACGGGAGCAATGCCATCTGAATTTACAACCCTGATTTTCTTTTTAAGTGAAGAAACAGGTAGAGGAACAAAACCAGAGATTTCAGACCTTCCTTAAGCATCCGTGAACAAATGACTCCCTCCCTTCCCCCTATCTGCTCCGTCCATCCTATACACAAGCCATAGGTGACCAAAGGGTCACCTTTTCATAGCATCTTCCTCTCCCCAACTTGGAATTTTTTATTTGCAAAAGGAATTCAAAGAAGAATCAACACCCAACCCAACTCGCAAGGCTCTGCCCAACCTCCCTTCCCAGCTTCTCACCCATCTCCATTATTATGGCAAAGCCACGATCTCCTTGCATGTACAATATTTTGCAACGCTCCTGGGCTGAGCACTCAGACAAACATTGTCAGACTGGCACACAGGGCTTGAAATGGAGGCGGTGCCCATCATTAGCATGAGAAGGTTACTTATACCTCTTCTTGCCTTGAGAAAACCACAGGTAGATGATTCCCAGCTTCCACTTCTCAGGCCTCTCTGCTATTGCCTTACATGGCAAACTACAGAGCTACAGCCATGCAACAGGCATATTTTTAGTGAGAATGCACAGTGAGGAACATAAATACACTCTTCATTGTATTTGGGTTTATGTGGCGTCAACCATAAACATAATCCTCATTATCATTCAAGACACAGCTTTCTTTTCATGAAAACTCTCTTCCTTCACTACAAGCTCCCAGCCTGACCTAAACAGAGCAACCATTAATCCCACGCTGGGATCGTGGTGAAATCACAGTCCAGTCACATTGTTCTGAAGAAAGATCTCCAGATCATGAATCCTGTTTCTTAACCAACTTCAGCCGCAGTCAGTTTTTCTCCAGCATGCACAGATACCCTGTGATCAGCTACTTAATTAGAGATGGTCTGAATACAAAAAAATCTGTTGGATATAAACTGCATCAAGTCCGCCTGTGGCTGGGTCTGTGGTTTGACTTCAGAAACATTCACTTCCTGATGAACAACAATTTGGAAGAAGGATTTTATGTTTTCTCACATCAGCTCTGTCTCTCAAGGATTTTGCCAACTAAAATATTTTCTATCCTCAAAATAGGTGATGCCCTTAGGATAAGGACTGCGCTCACACTCAATGCAACACCGCAAATCTCCATAAGAATATGAAAATCTGAGTTAGAGGGCCAAGTTAGGTCTTACCTTCTTGAGCTTCCCACTCTTGGTGCCCACAAAAGCCAGGGAGTGGTTCTTGTAGACGTAGGCAATCACAGATGTCATTCTGTCTCCATCCTCGGTGAAAATGGGGAGCCCTCGCACCATGGATGATACTCCCAAGGGGGCATTCATATCCAGGCCACAGAAATTGTCATCAATTGTTAACAGCTATAAACAAAAAGAAAGAGTGTGAAAAAATTAAGCCACTGATTCTTTAACCATTTGGGAAGTATCCATCAAAGTAGAAACACCATTGCATAACATGCCTATAATTTATGCAGGCTGACAAATCAATGACAAAGGCAGGATTGGAGAAATACAGAGGTGGAAAAAAATGTGTCCAAAGTTGCATGATGAGTTACAGACAGAAGGAGAACTGGAAACTTGTCTCTTTTGAATGACAGCGCAGCAGGATACATTACGTTAAGCCTTTTTCCTACTGCTTTACCAGTCAGTTTTACCAGTCAAGATCTAGCAATCAAAGACAAAGTCTGCTGAAAACGTCTTAAACATATCTAGTTCTGTCAAAAAAAAAGTGTGCACGTCATTCCCAGGGGATCCAGAATGAGAACCACTGAGCTAAATCTTCACTGGCAAATAAAATAGACCCTGGCCTGCCCTCTGGCCCTAAGACCCAACAGTAAGGCTCACATCTATGAAACCTAAATAACCACCCCCTTCCCACCTCCAAACACTGTGGCATCACTTACGCTACATCTTGGAAATTATAGTCCCCCAAGGCATGTCCAGGCACTGTCTGGGAGAGAGTTGGTCAGCCCAGGCCAAATCTGCAGTAGGGACCACGCTAAGGATTAAACACTACAGACGGTGACTGCACACACTCCCTATTCCTGGGGTTAGTTTAATCATATATTCCTGGGTCTTTCTCTCATACTGTTTGGCCTGGGCACTTCATCCTCCTGGGTCTCCATTTCTTCCTCATGAAATGGAGATTATCCACATTTATCCATCTTACTGGGGTACTGTAATTCATTGAAGTCCCTTGGAGAGGAGGGAAGGTTTCACAGCTGTTATGGGAGCTTTCCAGCATTTGTTGGAGATACCCATGAACTCTTAACAACCAGAGGAAAGGCCCTGTTCATTAATGCTGTTGCCTAAGCTCTAACAGCTCTTGTATTTGAACTCAACAGGCTTGTCATCAGACAGATGCTCCACTGAGATCCTTGTGTATGAATGCACGTAGTGTTTAGTTATCTCTGAGGGTGTTTCTTTGGGCTTCAGGGAGTTACAGAAGTGCAGCAGCAGAAGAGTACAACCAACTCTTCTACCTTAAGGCACCGTCCAGACAGTAGGGGTCAGTAATACAGGTTGCCGATATGAAGATCTCCACAGAAAAAGTCAAAGACGAAGCTCCAAATATCAAGGTAGACAATTGCCAAAGCAGTTAGACTTTATTAACTTCACTGGGACCACTCACAGATTTGAAGTTAAGCATCCACTTAAAATGTTTTGCTGGACTAAGGCCTAGAAAGGCAATAATTAATTGTACAGGAAGGTTGCCTAGTTTTCCTATATCGGTAGTAAAGGACCACGACAATTTTCTTTGTCTGAGCTCACTTCTTCCTGGAAGCATGGCCAGAATATGCATTGCTCCTTACTTGAGTTCACAAGCAGTGAAAGCCTGATAGTCGATTCATTTTATCCTCACCCAGCAATTACAGGGAATAATTACAGATGGTTTTACTGAATGGAAGAATAATGTGTCCTAAATGTATTTATAAACACATGAAACCTATGAGGAATTCAAACAGCCATAACAGCTAGCGTGAGCTCTATCCTCTAAGAGTCATTAGTGTTTACGGACTGCCCTTTTGGAGCTAAAACACCAGCTCAAAGAGCAATTACAGATCAGATCAACAGCCTCCACCGGCAGCAGACAGGATGTTTTTAGTCTACAATACCAGCACAAAGTCTAAGATAAATCTGCACCCCAGATCCAAAGGCCAAATTCATCCGAGGTCTAGTACCACCAAGCTGATGACCACACATCAGAGAGGCAGGACACCCCTGCTGACAGCATGACTTGCAAAAACACTGTCAAAAAACTGCTTCTGTGGATAATGAGAACACGCACAGCTTCATTACACAGGTCAGGATGGAAAAATTGCAACTTGTTTACTCAGGAAATACAAACGTGTTTGAAGCAGCAACGCTACCCAGATCTTTCTGCAAGACATGAGACGCTGACTGTCAGAGAGGAGCTAACAGGAGGAGCGGTGTGTTGGTCTGATGCGGTGTGACAAGCCTTCTGTTCACCAATTCACTACTCAACACATCACCTGGTGTGGGATCCATCTCACCTAGCTTTAGCCATGTGAAATCTTAGTAAGTAGCCTACAGTAGTCATCTAAACTACCTCCATAATCAACAGAGGGAAGGAGGTACATCAGAGAACAAGCCACCCAACCAAACTTGTAATGCACTGGATCACCTTCTGATAGAGCCAGCTGATTGCAAAAGGACTCCAGATGATTCACTCAGCCTAAGCATCTAATATTAAGATGTATCATGCTTTGAACAGGAGGCTGGACTATGTGACCTCCTGAGGTCCCTTCCAGCCTGAACTGTCCTATGGATGTAGGATCTGAGAAGAACCTTGAAGTCAGGCCCAGTTTAACCAGAAACTCTTAAGCTCTCAAATTAACATGATCTGTATTTCAAGGCCATAATAAAACTGTGTATGTGTCTCACTCAAACTGATGGCCTGACAGGCTGAGAGAATAATTGTTTCAGTCTGAAAGCAAGAAATTCCCAAACCTTCTACAAATGGCAGAAAGAGGGGCAAGGGAAGAAAGTCCTGCTTTGTCATGCTGTTAAAGGAAAACAAGAAATGGGAAACCGCTTTCTTCGCCACCAAGAGAATGAAAAACTTAATAGCGCCAGCAGACGTCTTACCTAGGGTGCAGTGTACGAAGCTCCATCTCAAACAACAGGAAATTATACTGACAAGCAGTAAAATGATAGCAATCAAACAGAGCTGGCACAGTCCAAAGCATCCTCCTTGGTGTAGCACAGCCTCTCACAAACTCCCCTCCCTGCAGCACAGCCAAAAGCAACTACTCCAGCTGAAGCACTTGGAGACCAGAAAGGACCCATGCAATCAGCTGGTCTGCCTTCCTACATGACCCAGGACCTTGAATCCCAGGCAGGAGCAGCCTGGGCTGTTTTGCAGGGAGATAAAAGCTACTTCTCTTTGCTCCCCAGGCAGGTCTGAGCCTGCATGGCTGTAAGGATATAGCACTGAGCCCTCTAACACACTCCATCAACAGCCAGGATGCATTAGCTAGAGTATATGATCGCTGTAGATGTATATCAGAGCTCACGTAGCCAGAGCAAACTCTCATCCTCCTGCAAAACCCTGAGAGGATGTAGACCCAGAGATCCCAGCATCAAGCACAATAACCTGTAGCTGATCTGCAGCACATCTGCAACCTGTTGAGACTTAATTAATCTAATTGCCACAGGTTAGTTCCTCCTCCACTACACTGGGCCCAGCTCCAGCTGAACTCAGACCTACTCTTAACGGGGCTGATATCATAGTTTTCCCCCATACAGGCATAAAACTAAATTTAAGCCCATTTATTTCATCTTATTTCCCTGAGATTATTTACAGAAAGATACATCCTTACAAGAAGGGCTTATAAGAAAGATGGGGACAGGCTTTTTAGCAGGGCCTGTTGCAACAGGACAAGGGGGAATGGTTTGAAACTAAAAGAGGGGAGATTCAGACTAGCTGTAAGGAAGAAATTTTTTACGCTGAGGGTGGTGAAACCCTGGCACAGGTTGCCCAGAGAGGTGGTAGATGCCCCATCCCTGGGAACATTCCAGGTCAGGTTGGACGGGGCTCTGAGCAACCTGATCTATTGAAGATGTCCCTGCCCATGGCAGGGGGTTGGACTAGATGGCCTTTAAAGGTCCCTTCCAACCCAAACCATTCTATGATCGAAGCACCAGGGTGAGGTTGAAATCAGCACTTTCTCTTACATGACACAGTTCAGATGAGCTCTAGGGCCATCACAGCACATTGTAGCCTCTGAGACAGGCAAAGCGGTGCGTGAGGGCAGATAAGGCCATGATGTTCACCCACACGCTGTTGCGTGGGTGCCGGAGAAGCAATCGCGGAGTTGTAGTTTGCAATGTGGACAGCCATTCCTCAAGAGTAGGAGCAAGACCAGCAAGCCACACACCACATGAAAACTATTTTCATTTAACACATTTGGATTATTTCCTCTGGGGATCATCTGCAAAAAAAATACCAGCAAGCAAAACCCTGCAAATAAACATCACCAGGCTTCTGTGCAGCTGTGGCTCTCAGCTGCACACACGCCTTTGTAAAGACAGAAATACAGTCATCTTCTTCAGCAAAGAGAAACACGTAAGGAAGTTTGGATTTATGATGAAAGGGTCAGGAGTTGCAAGCACAAGTTTATTTTCAATTCCAGACACTCCTAGCAGCAATATAAAGTAGCCACGTTAAACTCTCTGGAGCTTCTCTGCTTGGCAATTTCACGTTAACGACTTTCCAGAATGAAAGCGGAGGTGAGGACATGAATTCACTCTGCTTGCAACGCTGCTGCTGCACCAGCTGGGATATCAGGGAGGGGCAAAGGAAAGATCTAAAGAGGCAGGAATAGGATCAGCAATTCTCACATCCTGAGTTAAAATCTAACCCAGAAATTCTCAGCACAGTCTGTAGGTAACTCAGAAGGGAAAGGGGACCTTGCGCTTGAGACATTGGACTGGAGTCAATCAGTTCATTGTCCCACACCAGATTCCCACCTGCAAAAGATGGAATATTACTCACCACCCCTCTCCCCCAGGGAAGCTGTTAAACACAGGGTTTTAAGGTGCTCTACATATCCGAAATATCTTCATGTGAGAATGATTGGAAGCTCCCAGGGCATAAATGCCCTCCCGATTCCACCAGCTGCCTCTCCATCTTGGGCTGATGTGCAGGGGGGAGCCAGCTGGTGAGAGGCCGGGGTCTGCTCCTGCCACCGCTCCCTGCGCCGGCAACCTGAGGGTTCATTGCAGCCGTGACACCGCGGCCAAGTGTCACATTCACCGGTGAAATTGGAAGGATGTGCAAAAGAATGGGCCTGATTTACAGGAGGATTCTGGCAGGCATTTGCCTTCTCCAGGATTAAGCCTATCAAATAAATAATTAACACAGCCGAGCCCTCCTGGAGAGGATGGTTTTACAAGGCTGGTGCTGGGTCAGTCTCCTAGGGATTTGCTGAGCCCCAAAAACCCCCAAACTCAGCACCTCCTTCCCCATCCTCACCTGATTCCCCAGCAGAAGCGAGCACGTTGGCATTGCACAAATGGCTGAAGCACCAGATATTAGGGGACCAGTGCAAACAGTGCTTATAATAAACTGCAATTGTCCCTTAAACATCTGCTTTAGCTATTTGCCTCTGAAACAGCGCCTGGTAATCAAATACAGCCTAATCCATATTTTGGGAAAAGCTTCGATAAAGGATTAGCCATCCCTCGTTCCTCTTTGCTTTCACTCCGGCGAAATCTTCCTCCCCAATCAAAGCACCGGGGCCTTTTTCCAGATATCTCAGCAGGCTCCAAAGCAATTCCACAGACTCACTGGGGATAAAGGCTGCCCCAACGGCCAAGTCTCGCCTTTGATTTACAACTAATACCTAACAGCCCTGTCTTCATATGGTGGCAGGTACTTGGCTTCTCACTCTTGTTATCTCAGGGTTGGCTACGCCAGACGATGGAGGGAACACATACATTACGGCTGCCTGTGCTGCCAGCAGGGCCAGGGAGCCAACAGCAATAAGAAATCAACAGTAATATGCATTTGAGTCCTTGCAAGGAGATATCCAAGGTCTTTTCCATCACTTGACTGCAAGATCTTTTTTTCCTTCCTCACTGTAAGTGCTGAGTGAGGGTGGGGGTGGGCACATATCCTACTCAACAGGACATTTTAAAATCTAAAGGGAGGGAAGCCCTAGGAAAATCTGTCACCAGGAACTTCATAGTACCTGAAGAGAAGGTGGGTGATTACAAGCTAGGAAATTTAGGGTCTAGATCACCTGGTGCAAGGGTGAACCATAAATCCCCACCCAGAAGAGCTGCAAATGATGGAAACCATCTCCCTGCAAACCACAGGTCTTCAAACTCCAACAGCAGCAGCATGGTACCCAAGGCTTGTGCTTCTCCTGTTTCTTGATGGTATCAGCATGGGCTTCACTGCTTGGTGAACTTCTGGTTAGATACTGGTTTGCCCTACCCCTGGCATTAGTACTTTGCCTTCCTTGAGCTGGATTGATTCTGCCTCCGACCTCCTGCAATATCTCTGCTTCTGGTCATGCTGCCTCCGAGTCTCTCTTCCAACTCCTCTGATACCAGTGGACTTTGGTTCATCTGACCTTCTCCTTATGATCTGTGCCATGAACTTCAGCAGAACCATCACATTTCACTCCGTTGGCTGTGTCTAGCTATGAGGTCCTAGTGCAGGATGGAGACAGCCCCTCTGACTTTCACCTCATGCCACATCATTCACATAATTTGATGCCCTAATCATCACACGCATTCCTGACAGTGGGTCAGGAAAAGGCTGCGGGCTTGCCCAGTGAGCATCAACGGCTGTAGACCTTTGTCATTTGCAATTCAAAGCCACGGGGAAATTTTGTGGACAAAAAGATGGGAAGCCTGGGCTACCAACCAAAGATAGCATAGATCACCAACGAAGCCGCTCATCGGTGGTTAGCCTGCAGTCTAATGCCATACAAAAATATCCAGTACTGTTCCCCCAAGGTGCTCTGTGATTTAATGCAAACTGGATAAAGAGCCAGCATTTGGAAATACATTATAATTGCATACTCCTTTTCACTTGTGCAACCACAGCAATGGTTACCATGCAATTACATGTCACCATATACAAATGACAGTGCAGTTACAGTAACTTTACCAATTACAGGGAAATTGCACCCACCATGCTGAGAGGTTGTCATTCAAACATAATTCAGGAATACAAGAACAGGGGAGAAAGTTACTCAAATTGACTAGAACTGGTACAGGAGTTCAGTTTTTAGGTCTGTAGTTTAAGCATCAGTTCAAAGACTGGTGTCAAGTTTCCAGAGTGCTGCAGAATCTTAATGTACTACAGACTTTTTATGCCTCCATTTATGTTCCTGCTATACTGTGAGCATAAGGCTTCCCAACAGTCTATACCATGTACCTCCACATCGTAAAATTTGCAATTTCCTGAGGAGGAGGCTGCCTTCCTTACAGAGACTAACAGGTTTCTTTAGTCTTCAGGCCTTTTGCTCAGCAGACCTGGCTGATTATTAGTAAGAAGTAATTGTTGCTATAAATTTAGCGTCGTCTAAGTCCCGACTTTCTGAATGATTAGTGTGCCAAGAGATGGGTACAATGTACATCGGTTAGTGAACCTCTAAAAATTTTCTAGATCCCAATATTACAAAATTTAAGCAATACCGGTAGTAAGTTTGCTTTTCTTATGTCACAGCCACAGAGCAGCAACTGAAAATGCTTTTCAGCCCGTGGCTTGTTCTCAAACTCTTGTTCCCACTTTTGCTATGCACGTTGCCTTACTACTGGCATGGGATGGGTCAGCAGCAACATTTCTGCTCTAGAAGTAGCACTGGGCTATCAGAGGGAAACAGTTCATGCCCCTATGAAGGAAAGTCCAAGTCTGACTACCCAGAGAAGCACATGGATATCAAGTGGGCAATACCATCCTCAACAAAACAACATACTTGCTTCTTGGTCACTTGCATAGAAGACACTCCTACCATTACAAGTGAAGATGCAATTAAGGATCCAGCCTCAAATACCAGGAGATTAATGAATCCACATTACTGGCAGATTGTGTACTGATACCAGCTTCACCACATCCCTCAGCTCCTGTGCCAACTTCACCTCCGAGAGTCTGCCAGCAGAAACAGTCGCACTATGTCGTGATAAACAAGAGAAGGTGCAGAACAGACTCAGATACTTGGGAATATTTTCCAGCGGGATATTTACACTCTCTGTGTTTGGATATTGTAACTTAAGTGATATTTCAAGTGCCTTGGTTAGAGCCCAAGGGTCTGATACAGGCAGGGAAGAGGGGCAATACCTCTAGCAACAATGCAGAGTGTCAGACCGAGATAGCACAAACACTCTTATTTATGGAAATCTTCACATCCCATATCCCAAACCCTACCACTGTGCCAGCCAAATCACCCTTTTGCGTAAGTCATTTCCACCTCTTCAAAAAAATTCTGACATTTTGATTCCAAATCCAAGCATGAGCACACCAAGCCATGTAGCTGGGGTGAAAATCAGATCCCCGAGGTGTGTGGTCACTGAGGTTCATGCCCTCAAGATGGCAACTGTACCTACAAACAGGAAGGATGGATGGGACCTGAAGACCAGCAAATGTGACTGTAAAAGGAAGCTGAGTTCTTCTGCAGTCCCATAAACTTCCCTCTGCTGGCTCAGAGGCTGGAGGATCATATGGATGAGGCACTGAAGGATAAACAGAGGAATATAATCTCTGTGGCTCTCAGCTCAGTGCTTTCCATGAGTTTTAAAAAATTCACTTAAAATTTTTCACACCCCAAAAAAAAGAGATTATTGAGTGTGGAGACTCTGCCTTTGAAACCGCCATGGTCTATCGGGTAAATAAGCATTTAGGGATTTTTCAAAAGTGAAGTATTGATCAAATAAGCTGCTAGAGCTCTTCTGTAAGAACATATTCCAGCAGCAAAGCTGTGTTATGCACCTGAAACACAGTGGCACTGACTTCCCCTGGTGCTGCTGTAGCTGAGATGGAGAGTAAGAGTCCCAGAGAGAGAAAACCTTAGGTGAAAAGGGTTTTCTGTGTAGGCAGAAAGACACGTTTGAGAGAAGGAAAAGCGCTCGCCAGCTGTGGCGTTTTATCCTAAAGAATGTCGCGTTTCCATAATCGGCCAAAGGTTGTCTACATAACAAATTCCTAGAAAGATCAACTGCAGTGATGAAAGAGGGGTAAGAAGAGGCTGGAGCTCTATCCTCTGTCAGCTGTGCCCCATAATCCTGAGCATCCTTGCTGTAACATGGGTTTCTCTCAGGCATGTCCATCCAACAGAGACACTAAGAAAGAAACATTCCCATCCCCAAGGTACAAACTCTCAGCCCATCTTCACCAGACGGACACAACAGCCACACTGCAGGGCTCTTCCAAGGTCTCCACAGCAATGTCATTGCTGTCTGTTACATGCAACGTTGAAGGGTGTAGGAGCCTTCTCTTGCTGACCTGTCCTCCCTTTCACAGAAAACGTGCCTGGCCCATTATCTCCCAATATTTGCTGGCAGCAGAATGGTTAAACCAGCATTTCTGGCATCTGCCAGGCACCCCTCATTCCTATTCCAGTGACGCACACCAGCACCTTGCCGGATAGAGTCCAGCTGCCTCCTCTACGCCAGCACCACCAGAGATTCTCCACTGAATCACAATTACTATAATTATTATTTTGTTACGCAGACAAAATTATCATTTGGGCTGCAAAGTGTCACGCACACCAACAGCGCTATAAATTAAAAAAACAATGCTGCTTTGTATGCAAGCAACACCTTCACCCGGAGATCCCAGGGCCGCTTAAAAGCATTAATTAAGCCTCACCGCGGTCCTGCGAAGGTAAACTAAGTGTTGTAATGAACAACATGTATGTGCTGTTGCTCTTCAACACGGGGAAATTGAGAGAGCTTGGCTGGGTACGAGAGGCCCCGGCTTGCTCACCAAATAAATAATGGAGAGTCGTGCCGAGCTCCAGGGCTGTGCATCTGTATCAGGGAGAACCGAGTTGTATCTGGTCCTATCATCTCACAGAAAATGAATTTAAAGAAGCCTGGTTATCAGTTTAAACCACCAACGAAAGCACTCGAGCCCTGAAAAGAAAAATCTCCCACTTGCTGCCTCTATCTGTGCAGATCTCGGTACTTGAGGAATTCAGAGCATTTGTGTCAGCCGAGTATAAATTCAAGCCATTAAGCTCAAACTCCTCCTGCATCTGAAAGCGGGACTGTGCAAGCAGAAGGCCCTCAGAATCAGGGACACCATTACAATCACAGCCCTGTGTTTCTTGGCGCGGGACCCCGACCAATAGCCCCAACCCATTGATAAGTGCTGGGTCATTCCCTCATTAGGAGGAGAACATTTTTATTAGTCCCTTCTGCACGCTCCCTCACTCTGCCTCTCCCACTCTCTCTGTGTGTCTAAATACGCGGCTGGCTAATATCGCCTGTTTACAGGATAAATCAGCTGAACAAATCCTATTATATTTTGGAACACTGACAACGACGGGGTAATGACATTGAAACAGGGAAAATACGGTGTTGTTCCTACTGATCTAATGTCACCCACATGCTCTATCAGCAATGCCAGCTCCAATACTGCATGGAGGAAACAGAGGTCTCTCTCTCTTTCTGCAGCGCTGCCATTTAGTTGCATGCATATCTGGGTGTCTTTGCCTTTCCTGCGTCTCAAGTACTTCNTCTTCTTCAAACCTTACTTCTTTAAATATTTTAAGTATTATTAGAATCCGCACCATAAAGCAGAAAACATTGGGGTTGCAATGTTTACTAGCTCCTAAATTGAAGGAAATGGGTGCTGGTGGCACAGGGAAGATGTTAGGTCCTACATATTGTGTAGTTATCTGCAGGACAAAGATGCAACACAGGTCTGAATTTCAGCAAGCCACATTCATCCACTTACTGACATTTATCTGTGCAACAAAGCAGAGCTGAAGAGAAGGACGGTTCAGAGGTAGATGTGTGCAGGACACCCAGGTCCCCAGCTCCATCCTGAACTTGGACACTTCTACCCAGCCAGGTCCATGTTGGCTCTGCAAACACCGTGTTTTGTCCCAAAGCTGTTGTCATGTTACCCAAAGACTGGACCAGTGCTAATAAAATGCCTCTCAAGCAAACTTACAGCAAAACCATATCCCACAGTAGCACAGTCATGCAGTTGCCAGGCTGGGAGTGTCTGGGGCAGAAATATGGTCAGGTGAGATTTGGACATCTCTCTACAGGTACAACAGCCTTTCGTGTCTCCATCTTTACACTGGACCGTCTTCAGAATGGACGCTTCCAACATCTGTATTATCCTACCTGGTACAATGGGGACGCATGTTTCCATGCAATTTGGATAAATAGAAAAACATGCTTATTTCAGAGGGGGAAAAAAAAGTCTTATTTTATGTGTCTGTTGGAATATAAAATAAATAGACATGCACATCAGATCGTTCCCAGAGGCTAAACATCTTCGCTGATTCTCCAAGTACTAAGACAGACCCTGCACTGTTTTTCACCCTGACAGCTACACTTGCATCAGGCAAGCGAGAAAGGGTCTGTGCAGGATTTGGCCCAGAAAGCAATCCTGAATCCAGCATACCCTCGACCCCCTCCTCAACAGAACGGTTATTGTACAAACTCCCACGCTCGCCTGCCCCCAGTCCGGAGGTGCTTTAAATAGCATCGGGCTCACGAAGGGAGCTGGAATCACTTTGCTTCTGGCTTTTCCAGGATGGCCGGGTTTTGCTCGCTGCTTTTTTTAAAAAAAAAAGAACAACCGAAAAAAAAACCTGTTGCACAAGCATTCCCATTGGCCCGCAAGGCGACCTCCTGGCGAGGCAATACGAGGTCAGGTTTGCGAAGTAGCTGATCTCCCAGCATGGAAGAGAATGCGAGGAGATCATACGGAGCCCTCCAAAAATGCAAGGCTGAGCCACAGGAGACCGCAGGGCTCGACCACAGAAGAAAACAGGCTGGGTCGCTGGCAGGGGAAGCAGCAAAGATCAGTTCCCAGAAACAAATTTATTGTCCATGTGGCAAGAAGCACAGGCAAATGGCACAAGCAGTGATGGAGAAGCTGACCCCTTGCTCATCTGTAGACGCAGCTACTGGGGGACCACCAGGACCTGGGGCTGATGCTGAGAGATGCTGAGCAGCTCAGGCAGAGCCAAACGTGGTCCAGACATGGGACTGATGGTGGGGGAGGAAGCTGTGCCTGAAATATCTCAGACACAACAGCGACTCAGCAGCCTTGGGCCCTGCTCTGTTCTCAATGAACATTTTGTGTGAGTGGGGTCAACCAGACGCGAGGAGCTGGGAGAGAACAGCCCTGTGCATGGGTTTGGCACCCAGCCACTTAAAGGCATAGGGTTTCCTCTTGCTTTATGCTTGAGAAGTAAATAAATGGTTTTGAGAAGGAGGTGGTTTCCAAAGCATGGTGGTTTTTTTTTTTCCCCCAGGACAAACAATGAGGATTCTGGAAGAAGAGGTTGCAGGGTGGGGGTGTGATAAGAAGGTAATTAATTACCACCAGCATTCTTTCTGCATGCACACTGATCTGGAAGTATCCTTTCAAGGACAGGTGTTTAATACTGAGGAACACACTTAATACCTCAAACACAATCATCCTCTCCATGCAATTAGGCCCTGGTTTACAGCCCTTAAGTGCAAGCTTCAGTTGATGTAGGTGCTCAAGAGTTTTTGTTTTTCTCTCCCCCAGGGCCTTCAAAGCCACTTTTCTTTTCCTGCCTGGAGTGCAGAACACTTTACAGAGGCAGGGAAGTGTCCTTATCCCTGCTGGCTGAAAGCAGAGAGCTGGCACCTAGGAGGAAGGACGGCCACCGAGGAAAAAGTGAAGATGAACCCACGTGGTGCCTGAGAAGCCCCTGCAAATGAGTTCTCACCAGGTTAGCATATGCATACCCACCTGAATGAACGATGGGCTTTTGAGGATGTCCAGAGGACTGGGATGTGGCCAGCAGCTATACCCAGGCTGAACTAAGAGCTCATGCAGATGCTGGAGAAGTCCTGTAGTGCTCATCCAGCACTGCTCAGCCATAGGCACATACATTCATAGAAAAGCCATGAGGGTCTCATTCCTGCATCTCCATTAGTTGTATCCCTAGCATGAATACTAGGCATGCTAATCAATGAATTAGTGCTGATTAGTTAATGAGCCTGCTGGTCACCTCACAAAGGAAGAGGTGGAGAGACTTTCCTAATTCCAGTTACAGAGGGGCCAGGACCTTGCTCGGAGCAGTGGAGATTTGAACTCAGCTGCTCTCCATTAGCCTGAGGAGCACGGCCCCAGACATCTCTGGTCACTTCCACCACTGACAATGATCATGAGAAATACCAGCCACGTCAGTGGAGAGAGCTCCATCCTCCGCTTTCTCCTGAGCTGCCTCATGTAGCAATTGCACCAAGGGAGGTTTAGATTGGACATTAGGAGAAACTTCTTTACTGAAAGAGTGGTCAGGCCTTGGAACAGGCTGCCCAGGACAGTGGTGGAGTCCCCATCCCTGGAGGGATTTAAAAGACGTGTAGATGAGGCGCTTAGGGACATGGTTTAGTGGGCATGGGGGGCTTGGGTTGACGGTTGGACTTGATGACCTAGAGGTCTTTTCCAACCTTAGTGATTCTATGATTCTATGATTCTATACTATAACATTTCTCTGATGAAGTGTCTTTCATCCTGGAGCACAGCCAGCTTTGCAGGGGAGACGATGGTCAGGCCTGCTGGAGATCGAGAAATGAGGAGTGGGAAGGTGCATGGGGGAGATTTGCAAATCACAGAGCTCAGCTGCAGAATCCCTAAGCCAGTGCCCTGCCCCTTGTCCATATTGCCACCCCAGTTAAGCCCTCCATCCACTCCAGCTCCCAGCAACAGCAAGAGGATGCTTGTCGCCTCTTATCAAAGTTGCTGGGCTCAGCAAGTCCCTCCGACAACACGCTCCGCACACATGCACACACACTCCCATCCAACACAAACTGATGTGACCAATTATACAAATACAGATCTGGCAGTAGTCAGCCTGTTTGCTCCGTCTCTGAGTCTCCAGTGAGCATTCCCAGAGAGGCATTACCGTATTTCTGAGGCTACTGCCTTTGCACAGACTGCACTGTGTCATTTTTTTCATTCCTGCTCATGTTTGCATCTTCAGAGGAAGAAGAGGAAAGCACTGTTAAAAGTTGACCAAGAACTGACCTCGACTGACCATGAGCCCTTTGGATCAGAAACACGAGTCTGTATAATTTGGGCTATAGATGTGTACGCAGAACTCTTGTGCACGGTCTATCCAGTAGAGATGAACAAAAAGCCCTATTGTGCAAGCACGAGTGACATTGACCCCCTGCAGATATTTGCTTAGGGTAGCCCAACCAGCAAGCAGTGACACTACGAGGTCTAATGAAACCGATAGCTCGTCCCTGTGACTGTGAGTCATTCCCCTGGGAAAGCAGCAGGCTCACATACCGGCCAACCCAGCCGGGAGAAGCGGGCAGGGGCTGTGTGTGCAAAATGTCAAAGCAGCAGTATCGCATGGACCTCCTTCCGCGCGTTCTTCTTCCCAAGGGCTAAGCAAAAGTTAACACTCCCTTTCACCCCAACCTTTCCCTTTAAGGGAAAATGATGGGGGGAAATGACAGACAGAGATGACAATTCCTGCTTTTTAGTTTGTAAAGTGATTTTTTTCCTTGAAATGCTCCTTCTTTCCAGCAGCTCCAGCCTGTGTCCTTCTCCGTAAATGATCTTGTTTTTCTGTCCCCCTGGCTAGAGAGGAACACAGTAGCAAGGATGATATTCCCTCTTCCTGCAACAGTTGGGAACATTGGGCACAGAACTAAGATCCAGGAGTCCCTGAGCTGCAGCTGCACTGTAAGTTATGTTTTACTGTGCCTTAGCCCACTCTCCTGTAAAACAGGGGTAGCGCTGCTCCCCATCTTGGTGTCTCAGAGGTGTTCTGTCAGACCTGTGTCCCGTTAACACCAGTGATGACAAACGCAAGCCCTGGGAGGAAGAGAAAAATCATGGAATAGGCTATTTATAGGAAAATTGTGGTCACCCCATCACCAACAGTGGCCTTGCCAGGAGTCAAGTTGACTGTCCCATACCATACACAAAGCCCTTCTACCACCTGAGCTAGAAATGGTCCTTCCTGACCTGGTGGCATGGAGCAGAAGAGAGCCCATGGATCAGCCCCAAGGACCAAGCAGCTTTCATCCTGGGATGAGGTGCTCATGCTGCCAAAGCAAAACGCCTGTGCACCCAACTGACATCCAGACATGCCTAACAGCCATCCATGGAAGGACTAATCAGCAATGTGCCCTCCACAGTCTCCTCCTGCATTCAGTTAAACCCCATGAGCACAGCAGTTCTTGCTTGGTGGGCGTCAAACATCTAGGATGGGCCGGGGGGGGATGCAGGAGGGAGCAGGAAAGCAGAGTCCACTTGAGGAAGAGATGTGTGGAGGAGATGCAGGACTCTCAGGAATCTAGGCACTGGTATCTGCAAAGATGTTTTGGGGAGTTACTGACTTAGGTTTGCCTTGAAGCATCAGAAGCACAGGAAGCCTTCATAGTCACTCCTCAGACAATGACTTGGGTCCTAAACATCCACTTCGCCTGCCCTCTGTTAGCAAAGTGTTGGAAAAATATTGCCCAGCCCTTCACACAAGGCTTTTTGTCAGCTGGTCAGCTTCAAAAACATTTCTTTTCTCCCCCAAGTGACAGCGCTGCCATGAAAAACAGGAAGAGATTGAATACAGTAATTTAAACAGTCAAACTCCATTTCCTGCCAAAAGGAAAAGAAAATACCGGCAAAAGGCAGAAGTCAGGCGATAATTGGGGACAGACACTTTGATTATCTTGGGCAGATATTTGCACTGTGTGTCCAGTAAAAGCTACGGTGATGGAGGTGACACCTTTTCATTTCAGGGACTGGAGTCTGTTAGGCTGCAGAGCGGCAGGTGATGCTGTGAGGCAGATCAGGCTGATGAGGAGACCAGGATCTCCCAGGAGAGCAGCCATGGGTTCCAACCAGCTCCTAAGCTGACAGCTGGAAGCCAACAACACACCGTGTTTGGGACTTCATTGCAAGGCAAAGCCCCAGCAAGGATCCCCGTTCCTCTCGCATCTCCCCAGCAGACCCTGGCACCCTGATGCTGCTTTGGGGTCAGTCTCCAAGAGCCTTCTCTTCTTCATCCATGCTTGTATGTCCCACACAGCAGTTCACCTGCTTGCTCCCCAAGGTAGAGGGGAAGGCTCCCCTGCCTCCACGACTGAGCATCCCAGTAGTGCCATTGTCACTGGGCTTCAAAACGCACCTGTTGTTAATCCTATTCCATAGCAATGAAAATCTACAAATCCCCCAATGATCAGGTCCTGTACCAAAATGGCCCATTTACATCTCTGTCCTCCTCCCAAACTGCCTTTTTTTTTTTTCCAAAGAAATGCAGCATTTCCAACTGTATCAACAGTTAATTACAAAGTTTATGGAGCATATTTAAACCATGGCCTTCTTTATCCAACATGAAGATCGTTTCTTTTCAGTAGGGCCTGTTGCGACAGGACAAGGCAGAATGGTTTAAATTAAAAGAAAGTAGATTTAGACCAAATATAAGGAAGAAATCTTTTACGATGAGGGTGGTGAACCACTGGCTCAGGTTGCCCAGAGAGGTGGTAGATGCCCCATCCCTGGGAACATTGAAGGTCAGGTTGGACGGGGCTCTGAGCAACCTGATCTGGTTGAAGATGTCCCTGCCCATGGCAGGGGGATTGGACTAGATGGCCTTTAAAGATCCCTTCCAACCCAAACTATTCTGTGATTCTATTCTATGATTCTGTTTTAAGAAGCCTATTTTCTCCCTCCAGAAGAGCCCTTCCTTCTGCCAACACCCTGCATGTCCCTACAGCCTCACTCTCTCTGCTCCATACGTTGATGCACCACGCTGCGCCACAGAAGTGGTCGCGTTTTGGTGACACACAATGCTCGTGCTGGATAGCCAGAGGGGATGAAGGCGCTCTCTGTGGCTGTATAAGTGAGAAGGGCTTCAGTATCAGGAAAGGAGATTTAGATTAGACATGAGGGAAAGCTTCCTAGCAGCAAAGACAGATCATGTAGGGAGAGAGAGGAATCTCCATGGCGGGAGGTTAAGAACAGGTAAGACAAACATCTGTCAGAAATGTTATAAGTAGGGCAGAAGGGCAAATCAGACGACCTCATAAGACTCTTTTTTTTTCCCAGCCTCATTTTTCTCTGATTATATGAATTTCTAAGCATTTGGGGTCAAGTGTACTGTTTAAATATAATCTATTACCCTGCATTTGCAGAGAGGAAAACCAGTGAGGTATTACCTGGAACTGTTCATCACCTGAGTGAACATCGCCAATTTGCAAATCAACCACCCAAACACAAAAATCCACCATTTTTTCCTGATTTATGCTGAAGATTAATAGGAGGACAGCTATAACACAGGGACACGCGAGGAATGAACATTGAGGATCCTCCATTCATCTCTCGACTTTTATATTTCCCATTCTGGAAATTCTTCTATCACACTGCTAACATCTGCAACATGCACACGCAGTTGGCATGAGAGAAGCACAGATTCATTACACAGTTGTGTCTCCATCCTTTGCCTTCACATTGGGTTTGTAAACCAGACCAGGGCAAGTCTCCAGGACATCCAACCCTGCAGGACATCTGGAGACCCAATGCCTCCCGCTGCATGATGACTGTGAGACACAGTACGTCCAGTCCAGCTTGCTGCCAGGTCCTACCTGACCTCAACTTTCCAAGCTCCAGCTGCACCAGCAAAGCTGCCTGACCAGAGAAGCTGCAGAATCTGCACTGTACGGCTCTGGCCAAGTGCACCATTCCCCCACCTCCCTGTAATTATTTGTGTGCATATTGCAGGTTAGGAGAGCTGTGATGGGAATGATCCCCAGGAGACCTCTCTTGCCCTGAAGTGGCCTTGAGCAAGAGTTACACCAAGGCAGGAACAGAAGCATCCTAACGTGGATTCCCTTCGAGTCAACTATTGCCCTATTAGAAAAATGTTTTTTACCAAAAGCCAGACCTGACCACACACAAAGATGTGAGGACAGCGTGGTGAGCCCAGCTCCATAATCCATGGTCCTACAGTTAATAACACAAAGAAGGGCTAGAATATGTCTTCTAATAGTGTTTCTCTGCAGGGCTCGGTGAGGATTTCCCACAGCTCATCTCTACCCATCTGCTCAATGCCAGGAACATCAGCTGTATCTGTTCACATGCAGGATTTCAGCTGCTGAAGGCAGGGTAGAAGAGCTGAAGTTCAGGTCCAATCTTGATCACAGGCAGGTTAAGCCTCTATTTGCACCAGCAGAGAAATATTTGACATCCACACAAAACCAGGGAAAGTCTTACTGATGGCTTTGTAATTGGTTTTAGAGCTGCTTCAAATACAGGTGCTAAGAGGCAGAGCGGCAGCGCTGGTGGATGGTTGGCAAGCAGGACATCAGCAAAGGAGACGAGGCCCTCACAGACATATATCCAGGCTCCAAAATACTTCACCAACCATCAAATATTTTCCAAGCTTAGCGGCTGGACTCCGCAACCCTTACAGCAGCCAAGTCACTAATACCTCTTCCCTCAGGCAGCACAGCTGATCTCAGACAGGGCTTGCCAGCAGCTCTAAGTAGACTCATTTAAGGAGAGGACAGCCCACTTAGTTACACTTTTCAGACTCCTGTTTTTTCTTCAAGGATCTCCAGGCTCTTTCTCCAGCTGGCAAGCATTAGCATCTCTGATTCACAGCGAAGAAATGCAGTCACAAATATGCTCTAACAGTTTTTCCCACTGTGTCACCCGGTCCCTGGCTCCTTGTCTTCTCCCCAACCTTTGCAGTCCTGTCCCTCCAAATTCAGTCTGGTATGTCAGTCTTTTTGGTCCAGGACTCACCCTAAGGGACACAAGAAAGCTGTTGGCCTTTTTGCTCCTGTCTAAAGCCACAGAAGCCAGGTGACTGAGAGGTTTCAAACCTCCTGATTTGAGAGGTCCAGTATTGCAAACGTTAGCATGGAGCACAAGCAGAGCAGATTTGCAAATGCATGGAGAGGCTTAATAGCCCAGGAAAGAAACTCCAGTGGGAAGCTCCCAGCTTAAATCCAAAGGCAGCTCTTTGAATGTGCAGAGGCCTTGAGGCTAAACAAAAAAATCAAAGCCAAATTTGGACACAGCCTTTCTCCCTGTGCAATACTCCATCGGGAGCTTTGCAGGTCTAGGCAGAAGAGATCCCAACTAAAATGAAGGACTTGTCCCCCCGCGCATTTGGTGTGGGAGTATGAGAGCAGTGCAAGGTCAAGCAAAGTTGCTGAAGGTACTGGTGTAAAGGGGAATTAGGGCAGAGTAAGGCAGGATCAGACTCCCTGCAATAAAATCTCCTCTTGGTCCGTCCTTGTCCTGCAAAGGAACAACAGCAGGGATCCCCCAGCAAAGGAGGCTTGAGTACAAAGGAAAGCCAGAACGATCCCATATCCCGAGGCCTGACTGCCTGGAGATTATGGGGCAGGAAAGCGCTGTGTTGTTTCTCCGTATTCCCTTTGCTCAGACTTGAACTTGCCTCTCACTTGAAAGAGCTAATTAAGGAAGGAAATCAAAGCCCAGAGAAGCGGCTATTACAGCAGCCTGGGTGCAGCGCCGGCTGTAATGCTGATTTCTGTGCATGGTATCAAAGCCAGCCGGACGCTGGTGGGGCTGACGCAGATTTCTGCAACGACACTTTGGTGAACCGACAGAATAAACTAAGACAATTTCTTAAGACCATTTGTAGGTCAGGTAGACCAGCCTCTTCCCCAGTCCTGCCCTTAAATCTTGCAGCCTTTAATCCTTGATCTGGAGCCAGACCTTAATTTTTCAGTGCAGAGGCAACGCAGAGCTGGTTGGAAACCAGAAGGCGAGGGACTTTGATGGTTAATGACCAGTGCTTCTGAGCCCTAGAAGAAACGAAGCCCTGGCTTCACAAAGCTCCCTGAACAAATCCCGTTCTGACTCTAGCCCAGGGAAATAAAATTACACCAGCAGACACAGAAACCAGCACAAGCCGTTGACATTACCTAGGTCCTGTTTTGGTTTAGGTTTGAGCCAAGACTGCACAAGGAAATGTGATTTCACCCCTAACGAATTGCACAGTGAAATAACAATAACAGGCAAATTCCTCCTAAAGATTTCAAGGCCCTTTGGTTTAGTTCATCAGCAAACACAGCATGCCTGGGGAGGTCAGAAAGTGATACCTTCCTCAGCTTGTCCATGAGCAAACTGAGGCATGAACTGGTTAAATTAGGTGATGTGGTGAGCTGGGGGCAGAGCCAGGACTGGGACCAGGCAGTCTCAGTTCCTTGGTCCCTGCTCTAATCGTTGAGCCGTGCTCTAAGATCTGTGAGCGCATGAGGAGGTTAAGGTTGGGTGCTTAGGGGCTTCACTTACCGCACTGCTACAGGGGATGTCCTTGACTTTGAGCCAGGCCAGATCTAACGTCCCCTCTCCCCTGTAGCAGGACTGCAGTCTGTCCTTGATGCGATCGTTGATCTTTTTCAGGACAAAGATGCAAAGAGCAGACTCATCCAAGGACTTCATTTTCCTTTTCTGCCCCTTGGAGAAGACGGTGAAGAGGATATCATCCTCAGGGCCAACACCCAAAGATCTCGCTAAGATGGCTCCAGCCTTAGACAAGTAGGCTGCCTGGAGCAACCGGTACTCCACCCCGTTCTTCTCACAGCCAATGGGCACCTCAACATAGGAGTTAAAGGCGGTGTCCTCCTTACAAAGCCTGACCAGCTTGGAGGTATAAACCTGCTCCTTCGTGGTGGAGCCAGGTGGTGAGATCATCTCAGGCTGCAGAGTCAGGAAGTAGACAAAGTTACCACTGCTGAAGCCATAGATGTAGTAGATATCAAAGTCAGGGATGATGGTAAAGGTGTCTGAGGGGATCTTGATCATAGAGGCCACAAACTCATCATGAAAGACATATGCAAACATCCCATCTGCCTCGGAGTTCTTGGTGAGCTTTCTGCTGGAAATAGTGGGGAAATACTCAGGTTTGCCATCCACGGCAGTGGCAATGAACAACTTGTCATCCATGTTGCTGTAAGAAACAATGACTCCGAAAACAGAGCCACTCTCATTCACCCCAGAGAGATAATGCTCCTTCTTGTGGAAGGGCTCTCCCAGCTTGAAGAGGTCATCCAGCCTCAAAAGCTTGCAGATGCCCTGGTAAAGACTCCCACAGGCTATCAATCGATTCTCCTTGTAGTCAATGAGGAGCATCTTGTTTATGTTGTTAGTGGGCGTCAAGGGTTCATTGCAGGTTTGGACTATCCTGGGAGGATAACACTTGGGATTGTCTTCATCAGGACCAGTCTGGTGGGTCACCAGGACCTTCAGGTCAGTGGAGAGTTTGTAGATCCTGTTGACAGCTCCCAAGTAAATGTGCCCAGTTCTTTCATCAACCACCAAGTGATTGAAGTTTCCCTCTGCTTGGTCTCCAGTGAAAGTGATGAAGGGCCTCTTTGGATGGACTGGCTGCTGCCTACCAAGAGGCGACACTGTGGTGGATAGCAGGAGGTGAGAAACCAGGCAAGTCCATTTCCACATGGCTGGTGACATGATTAGAAAGGTTTGTATTCCCGAGGGAACGAGGATTAAAAGCTGTAAGAGTCTTCAAAACACCAATTCCCTGGCAGATTTTGTCCTACAAGCAAAGAGAAAAGAAAACAAAAGTACATTACTATGGAGTATTCCTTCCTCCTCCCTCCTTCACAACCATGCCATCATCAGAGCGTATTTAATTGCTAATCCTCCCTTTCTCGTCTCTGAGCTCTCTACTTGAAACCAGCACAAAGGGAGGCCTCCTGAAAGAAAAGATGCTGGTAGAAAGAGCAGAAATCACATAGCAGAATAATAAATCAGCACCCTTTTACTCTCCATTACACACACACGTGCCCCATGGTGCAGCACAACAATTCTCTGAAAGCCAGAGCAGAAATGGTAGAAACATCAAGCAGTATTGCTGTTTGCACTGCCAGCTTTGACCTAATTGTGTATTTGCTATTTAAGAAGACAGGACAGGAGAAGGATTATTATCCTGCTCTTCTGGATGAGGGACTGAAGCCTAGAAAAGGTCAGGGACCTGCCTACAGGGACAGGTCCAGATGGATGCTGAGCTTTTTTGCAACCCTTGAAGTTGGCCAAGAAGAAGCCAGCTCTGGTCTGACGTTAACAACCTTTCAGGGAGACCTCGGTCCAGAACGGGCCTGTTTGAACAGACTCTCTGTGGCTTCCAGATCAAAGCTGCCTCATGCCGGTCCAGCCTGGAGTACAGACGTAGGAGTTGTGGTGTGCCAACCTTCACAGCCACATCTACGAAGGGCATGCAGCCAAGCACGGAGCAAACAGAGCACCAGGTCTCCTCCCTCCCCTGGGCTCTCACCACAAGACCGCTCTCCACGCACTGCACAGCCAAGAAAACATTGTCTAAAAGAGAGCTACAGTTCCCCTGGGCATGTCAGAGGACTGAGGAGAAAGGGGTTGCCTAACTGTTAATGGTAATAAAGTCTAAAGGCCCATGAAGTAGGAAAACTAACAACCCAGGGACCAGCCTGGTGACTCTCCAGAGGGAAGAGGGTTTCCTTGCACCACTCAGTCTCTTAAAATCTCCCAGATTTTAACCAGGGTGGTGGGAGCAGTATGGGGTTCAAACAGCTTCTGTAATTTGGTGAGCACATCGCCGTGCCTTGGAAATGCAACTTCCTACTCAACACATCCATCTGCTCCCTGCTCCTCCACCTTTTCATGACCGTGTCTGTACCAAGAGCAGCTTTGGCCCCTTATGGCTCCCCAGAGCATGTGGGAGATGGAGTCCCACCAGCTCAGGTCTCACCAGCCAAGCTCCTTGCTGAGTGCTGACTGCACAACCCCTGTTGCTGGTGGCCAGGCTGAGGCACACAAGTCTTTCCGCCCTCCATCCCTCTTTAACATCCAGCTCAGAACTTCACGAAACTGTTCTTGATTTTAAAAAGGACACAAGCCAAATCCCAGCTCCATTCCTGCAGGCCAGTGTCCTATCACCTCTCTCGCAGAGTGGCTTTGCTGACATCAGGGGTGTAACTAGCTGAGCAAAGGTGATGACAGCCAGCTCTGCGCAAGCAGGAGGCAAGGGAAAATCACTGTTTGCAGCTCCCAGCAGGGAGGAAGATGTGGCAGGGACACAGGTCTGGATTTGCAGCTTTTTCAAGTCTCTGCAACTCTCCTAACTCAGTGGAACTGAAAAATGTACTTCAAGAAATAATAAAGAGAATAAACCCTGTCTTCTTTTGACCTGTAGACTGATTAGATCTGATGGTGGAAAAGGTAAGTCTGGGCTTGCAGAGCATCCACCACTTTTATGCCACCCCAAATATTTCAAAATTCTCACAGGAGCCAGAATTTCAAAGCTGTTGTATGATCACCTTCACCTCCCACTGGCCTCCCTACCGCAGCAGCCGCAGGCGTTGGATAGATGACGGACAAAGGTCATTTCGCATTTACTTTAGGCGTGTTTACCCTGTTCTGCTTTGCCTTTCTGGTCAAGCAAATATTTAATAAAATCAAGCTTATACTGCAGAGTTTGCAAGACTGTCTTGCGAGCAGGAGAGGATTCGCTCTGCAGGGATACGCAGGCTGGTCACGTAGGCTTTTAATAACCTTTATTATGATAGATTGAGTGGCGATGGGATGAGCTCTCCCTGCACAACCATTCCTCTTTCAAAAGAGGCCATCCTTGAGAGAGCAGCAGAAGAGGGAAGCTGTCTCTGTTTGAGTCCTGTGTTCAGAAACATCACGTGGCGACCCTGAACACCAGCTCCCATCACTTATGAGTTATGAACCATATTTCTAACAGACAGCGGTTTGATCGGGCACTAGACAGATCTAGGAAGAAATTATTCTTTTCAAGTACTAAAAAGATATCTATTTTACCCCTATGTTTTGCTATATTTTGCTCTTCTTAGCCCTGCAGAGTCAGCACAGCTGCAGGACAGGGAAATGGGAACTCCCATGACCCGGAGACTGAAGAGGTAACAGCCCCTCTTCTGCAAGAGGAGCCATCTGCCCGAAGGTCATCACAACACCCAGGAGTAGATCTGCAACAACATAAGAGGAGATACACTCCAGACGTGACATCTTTGAGGCCCAAGCAGGAGAGAATCATGATTGACTTTGAGGTGAGACCATCACTTGTAGAGGGAGGGTCAAGCCTTGGCAGAGGCTGCCCAGGGCAGGGGTGGAGTCCCCGTCCCTGGAGGGATTTAAAAGACGGGTAGATGAGGCGTTTAGGGACATGGTTTAGTGGGCATGGGGATGTTGGGTTGGCGGTTGGACTCGATGATCTTAGTGGTCTTTTCCAACCTTAACGATTCTGTGATTCTATGAGGGGGTGGCAAGGGGAACCTTCCTCCAGGCAAAGACAGCAAATTTAATCTGGAAACCAGAGACACCCCAATAAGAAACTCCAGGAAGGCTGGATGAGGAATCCCTTTTAACCATAGAATCAAGGCCTGACCACTCCTTTAGTAAAGAAATTTTTCCTAATGTCCAACTTAAACCTCCCTTGGCACAACTTGAGGCCATTTCCTCTTGTCCTATCGCTTGTTACTTGGGAGAAGAGACCGACTCCCCCCTCGCTCCAACCTCCTTTCAGGTAGTTATAGAGCACGATAAGGTCTCCCCTCAGCCTCCTCTTCTTTTGCAGCAGACAAGGGCTCTTCAAAAACAGTGAACCTCATGGGGGAAGATGCTCACCTCCAGAGGAAAGAGCCTCAAGTCTGCCAGCACCAACAGCCACCGAGCAAGCACAGGAACAGCCTTTTGGGACAAAGCAGGGAGAGCAGGAGCCTGGGGCTATCTTGCCATCTTCCATCAGCCATCTGAGTGACCCTAGGAGCAGGATTTTCTCTCTGTATGCTGCTGGCACTCACTCCTCTCCCATCTGCTCAAGTTGTTTGCCCTGCACCCTCTGTCCTGGAGTCCCAATCAGTATTTGAGCCTCTAAGGACTATAATTTATAATTTGGCTTAATTAATAAATAACAGTAGAGGGCAGAGGCAAGGAGGACTGGTTGTTCAGCTTGCAGAATAGGGCAGGGTTTGTACTACCCCTTAGAGGGTGCACCAAGGAGAAGGGGGTTATGCATGTCTTTTTATTACCCATGTGTGGAGAGCAGAAATCATAGCAGCTGGGAAGCCAACTAATGCACTGCCATGGACATACCCAGTCTCTTAGGCTGCTCCGTCTGCAAGAGACTAATTATATTATAAGAAAAAAACAAATAAACAAAAGGCCAAAGTGAGCAGGCAGTGAGGTCTGGGCTTAGGCTCTGAGCTGGGTATTTCCAAAATAAACCCAAACCGCCTCCCGCAATGACCAGGCTCACTTGCCTTTCCCCCCGGAGACGTGGCCAGCAGCAATGCCACGACCCAGCATGCAGGGCTCTGTGCGAGACCAGACTGTCCCTCTGAGCAGCTCTACGTGGCTTCTGCCACAACAGCCTCTTCATCAGCATGTTCAAGGTCCCTGGGAAGGTCACACAGCCTCTAGAGCCCCAGGGATCTGTGGGGAAAGATCTTTTGGTAGAAACCCTCCTTTTTCTCCCTCTACCAGGAACAGCCGTCCCTCTGCTCTGCTGCACCCTTCACATGCAGTGGAGGTACCGAGGGGATGCCACAGGTCATAACAATACTCTAAAAGCTTTTCTTTAAGACTGGATCTCTTGGTTGAGTCTCTTCATCACCCCACAGCATGAAAGAGCCGAGACCCTGCCTACCTCCTCCTTGACCACGGTTAGGCTGTGGTGCTGCACAACCTTCACGACATGCAGCAATCCCAAAGGAAGATATCATTCTTCTTCTAGAACTGGAACTACACCAGATTTGAACTTAGTCTGGACATGAAATCAGAGCAGAGGAAGCCTTCTCGCAAATCCAGCTGTTTCAGACAAGGTTCTGTTGACGGTCAGAGGAAGGTCTCAGAGTCAGGTCTCACACCACAATCCTGCCCATGGAACCAGGGACTCTACTCTATGTCTTTTAAATATCACATTCCCCATAAGACTTCTTGAATTCACACAGTTTGATTTAAGGACTCATTTCCTCCTGAAGGACAGCAAGTTATGATGCTACTGTACAGCATGGTTACTTGCTTACTGTTGTTGACTGTTGCCTGCAAAAGTTAGAGACCGCTGAGTTGGAGGATGCAGCTTGGTTCTGCTCTGGGCTCTCCAGGAAACGATCCCAAGACTCTACAACACGCAACCCTATGGTCAAGAGATGGGGCCCTGGACAAGAAAAATTTGGATACAAAAAAGCCTAAGAGGAAGGAACTCAGATGGTGGCTGTTATTAGGTGGGAAAGCTAGGGAATGCTGAATACATCCTCAAAACCCAGCAAGTTTCAAGGGGAGAAAGTCAAAACGGATGCTCTATGGCTGAAGAAGTAGGAATAAATCAGGAATAAAGAGGACACAAAGGACTGGTCTGTGAATTGAGAGGAAGGGAAGGACTTGAGAGAAAGTGTACAGGGAGAGAGGAAAGAAAGAGCTGGGGCATTCGGTTTTGACTGACAATCTCACAAAAATCATGGTCACTTCCCTGTACTGGAGAGTGGCACAAATCCACCCCACTGCAATGACAGCTCCTGAAAGGAACATGTCACTGGGTGAACATGGGTGACGACAGCATCTCCCCGTTTGGCTCGCACACACACGACCCTCCTGCCATCAAAGGTGGTAGACAGATTCACATCACCGGGTCCCCTGCCACAGCCCCAGGTTGACAGCAGGGACACTGCAAGGTCAGCAGCAAGAGGAGTCACGCGTGAGAGCCTGGCTGCAAAAAGCCATGGAAGAAAACCCGCCCTGGGCCCAGCTCCAGTCAAGGGCTCAGAGCGATGTTAAAATCTAGAACAGGACCAAAACGTGCTGAAAAACAGCACTGGGAGGGGGAGAAAATCCACCACCTCCTCCTGTAGAGCGGGTCTGACGCCACGGGGGGGTCCCGGTGGCTGGTGGGACGGGTTCAGTGGGTTCCCACCAGGCAGCACCAGGCTAGGAGGAAGCCAACAGCACCCAGGACTCCCAGGCAATGCCAATGGCACGGGCTAGGTGGTTAATGAAGCCCAGCGTTAATCAGGCGGCACGCTCCTCTGTTTACTTTTGCTCCACTCAGGCACGGCTATTCATTTCCCGGGATGCGGGAGGCCGGGCACAGATGCTGACGAGGCAGACGCCCAGCGACGGAGCCAGCACACAGCGATTCAGCACCAAGTGCAGCTACACAATCCCTTTAATCTCAGCTAAAGATTTTTTTTTTTCCTGGCTTCCTTTAATAAACCCTGATTACCATGGATAGATGCTTTTCTTTGGGAACCGACGTGGCCAGAAAACTCATACAGAGACATTGTCGACAGCTCCCCCGACAAAGACCAACTTCTAACTTCAGCTAAATCCTTTTCTCCCCGAATTTACAACCTGTCCAACGCCTGACGGAAACCAAAGGCAAGTCTCTCTTTGAGCGCATCCCATGCCAGATCATCTTTTCTTCGGAGCTCGCTGCAATGAACAGATCCCAGTGCAAGCTGCAGCTTGTCCCAAATAAAGAGATTAAATTCAGGAGCAGTTTGTTTGCAAGGCACTTAAACTAAGGTGGGACAACATGGCCTTCCCTCATCACACAGATTATTCTATTTTCACACAGATTATTCTATTTGGGCACTCAGATGGTGCCCATCACCTTGTTACCTGTGCATCTGCCAGAAGCACATTAAGTGATGGGACTAACAGTTGCCATGAGTAGGACTTTCTTCCTTTTTTCCCCGATTCCCCCGTGTGATAAAAATTGTATGTGGGTGGTGTCTCTGCCTGCATTTCAGGCTTGGTTTCCTATCAACAAAAGCAGGTCGGAGCTGTGCTCCGTTGGGCTTGGGAGGGAGAGCAGAGAGGTTTGTAATGGTTTCTCAGTTCCTCCAGGAATTTGCTACACAGAGACTCGAAGGAAAGAATGCAAATATTCATTGCCACAGAAACAAAAATGGAGTTTTAAGGTCATGGAAATAACCTACAAATCCAGAGACCGGGGTTAAACTCTCTTTTCTGGAGCAGACTCGCCCATGAGTCTCCATGGCTGAGTCCCACCCTCCACGACCCAGGTAACAGTATTTCCCAGTCTCCTGAAAGTATTCTGAGGATAAATCTGTTAAAATTATTCTTTATCACAGTAACTGGGGAAATGTAAATGCCCAGACAAAAAAAGTATTGTAGCAAGAGCACGCAAGAGCGCACCAGGTCATTGATTTTAAGCAAACCGTGTCACAACAGCACCTAACTTTGTTGATCCTACCTCGAGGAATGTGTGTATGAGACCATATAGGTCCAAAGCACTGAGAAAAGTGAAGAATTGCCAAAAGTCAGTGTGTCAGGTTGATTGCTGTTTCAAAGTCTCATTCTTGTCCCTTACAAGCCACTTTTCACTCCTGGGGCTCTGTTCTCCTCACTACAAAACGTTTCTCTACTGTATTTCAGTGAGGTGCAACTCTCATGGGGTTGGTTGGCCAAGAAATTAAAAGGCACATCACAGGTAAGGAGAACCTGATCAGCTCTAGATACAAACAGGAATAAACACAGCCTCTGCCCCTAAAGGAATGATAAATATTGAAAAAAAAAATGAACTGGGTTTCATCCCAGCAGGTCTCCCCAGTTGTATATCAATTACAGCATTTTAGGACAGCCTTGAGGAAAACAGAGGTCAAACTTATGCTCGCAAATTCCCTTCAAGGCTTCGGGGGCTCTGAAGAGTACCCAAATTAAGTCTTTAAATTTTCTGGACCTGGTTCAGACGGGAGCCCTAAAACACCACTTGGATCCTCAAACAGCAAGGAAGGAGCTCTAACCCCAGGTTTCTCCGTGAGTCAGCAGGCAGCTATTTTCTTGTTGGCTGAGGCTGTGTAGCACGGTTGATGTTGCGTTGAATGCCAGTGGGTGGATGTTTTCCCCCTGTTTTGCAATTTTAGGAAGATCTGTGAGACACAAGTCCTCTCTCTCAGGCTGAAGTCTTGTAATTAGCACTGTATAAATCCACAAAGAGCCAAATCTCGTAAGACAGAGACCATACTTCAGCTGTCTCCTGAAAGCCTGGCACAGAGAGTAACTCCATATTCACAGTGACTTTGTTATCACTGGCTATTTCACTCTCAAGATCTACATGAGACACCAGCAAGGATAAAACATGGGACTTGAACAAAAAAACTAAAACCTTTAGACCTTGATCTACTGCGTGTTGGAGCACCGAGATCTATATTTGGAGGTGGGGAAACCACTTGCAAAGAAGCCAGGAGAGAATCCCCAGTCTTCAAAGTCTGAGATTTCACTACATATTCAAAAGGCAGCTGGAGCAGAACAGCCTGAGAGACACAGGGTAAAAGCAACAGGACTGGGAAAATCAGAGATGACACCAGGATGGGGAATAAGGTTTGGAAATAAAGCTTCATAGGGACGTAGAGCCGGTGGATTTGCTGCATAGGATCAGGTTATCTGCAAACCAGATGAACTTCAGCTACCAGTGACCAGCACTTGATGGTTCAGAGAGTATGGGAAGTTCTCTCAAATGAAGAGTGGGTATAACTGGCCAGCCCAATGTGATTAATGCAGAGCACAGCTCTGTACTCACAGAGATCTGGGATCCTCTAGAATAAGGACCATCAATCCTCCAACTATACCAAACCTTACAGTCAGAAATAGGCTGAACACGCAGCAAGAGTAGGAACATAAAGAAAATGCTGTTAACAATATTATATTACTGGGAGGAAAGAGACAGACAGAGGTGTGATGATTTCTCTTCAGCGATGCAGTTTGCAGCAGAGGCGAGAACGGAGGCTCCCTTTATGCTTTACTCAGCATAAAATTTCCTCCTTTCATTTATGGCAGGTATCCAACCCATTTTGGAGCACCAACCATTAGCCATGGATGGGGCGAGTGAAAAGACCTGACACAGCAAATCCTTCATCTTCAGCTTCCCACGTGAGTGGCTGAAGAGAGCAGACGAGCGAGTACAGTCCCATAAAACAGGGATGGCCGGACCGTCTCAAATCCTAGCCAGATCTCGAGTCCAACACACACATTATCAGTAGCAGGAAGGAGTAGTGCTGACTGGCATTTGCTCTCCCAAACCTAAAGGAAAGCTTCAGTTTACTGCAGCCATTAGCAATATTTTTATAGTGACATCTGTACTGGAGATTATGGACAAAACATTATGTTCATTTTCTCCGCACTTACTAACTCTGACCACATTCCTAAATGCTTCTGGGTGGGTCTTTATGCACCCATGAACCTCCCGGGCAGACATATGCCATTTATTTTATCACTCTGCCTTTTACGTGACAGCTCTTCCAGCAACTGGCCTCTGTCTTCCAGCCCTTGAGCAGGTCAGATGAGGGACAGTCTCTTGCCAGGTTTCTGTAGCACCGAGGGCAATTAGGTCCCAATCTGGTTAGTTCATAACTTGCACGTGTTAGCTGAAGTAACCTATTTCTGCTGACTCCCTGGGCTTGGAAAGAGATCTTTAAGACATGTCTGAAGGCTGACTAGTCCATACTTCTGCCCCAAAGTTCACCAGCCCCAAATTCCAGGCATTTTCTGCAGATATGAGATTGCTACAGAGCACGATCTCTTCTTTACAAATGAAACAATACAGCACAAAATAGACATTTTTTGAACAATACTAATTACTGCATGCCTTACTCGGCTTTCCCTTACAAATATAAGAAAAACTGCATTAAAATTGTTTATAAATTTTAACCATTCTGGCATAAAAGTACTTTTTGTCAAGTTCAAAACGAAGCAGGGCTCAGTGCAGCTGCTGTGTTCGGAGCAAGATTCCCCCTGAGAAAAAATACCCAAGATGAGACCAAACAAGAGATGTCCTCTTCAGAGGACTTCCACTTGCCAACGCTTTGGCTAAAACCTTCTGTCCCCACTTGACTTGGATTTTTTTTAACAGGCTGAAGGGCGGTTGAGATGCCAAGTCAAAGTCAAATGAAGCGACAGGACTCTGATGGAACGCCCCACGCTTGCACTAGCAGAGACATCCAGCTGAGACACAATTTCAAGCCCAGCAGCAGCAAGGGGGATTGACTCTACTCATTCTGCCGATAGCGGTAATGAGGCGGTGTGGACACAGCCCTGATAAGCGGCGGCTTTGTAAGCATTTCAGGGGGAAAAAAAAAAAATAAACAAAACAAAACAAGCAGTCTGACATCTCTCCCACCACAGTCCCATGACGCTCCATTTTACAGACAACGCAAGACCACAACAGGTACTTCCAGCAGAGAATCTGCAGCAAAACTCAACCCCTCCTTCCAAAAAATTACCTGGATAAACTATTACTAATTTGCTATTAATCTCTGTCCAGGGAGGACAAGCCTAGCTGCTGCCAACACATACAAAGGCCAATGGGAAGTTATTCTTAGAGCCCTGCCCGGCTGTTGCTGCAGGATAACTAGCTCCAAATCGTGCTTGACAGTCTCAAAATACTGCTGAGCTAGACAGGACACCTAGGGCCAGGATCGGATACAGACAAGAAACAAATTGTGCTAATATGGGTAAAAAGATAATCACATGCTATGTTTGTTAACAGGAAGATTAGAAGAGAGCTGATGTTGTGTACACACACAGAGGCTGCATTTGCAAGGAGATACACAAATCCATCCTGTACAGCATACAGAAGCATTTATTTCTGCACAAAATTACACAATTCCTGTACTCCCGGTGCAGGACAGTGTGTGCATGCATAATTACACCGAGCATTAGCAGCAACACCTATAGCTCGGGTTGTCTGACATGTTCTGTACTAAGACTCAGTTTCAAGGTCCTCGTTACTTTGACAGACCTGACCCGCTCAGGGGACAATTTCCTTAGCTCGGTGTCTGCCTCGGGCTAACATCGCCGTAAAAGTTGCATACAGAATGGCTCGGCCAATTCTGAGAACTGAATTAGGAGAAAAGTTTTTTGCAAGTAATTGATTTTAATTTTTTTTCTGCGTTTGACCCTTGGTTATATTCTTTCCACCGTCTTACTGAGAAGCTTCCATGCTTTGGAGCAGGTAGTAAAAATTGGGAAGGTCCTTCCGTGCTGTCATGGGGATCTTCTGGCCATGCCTGAAAGTCTGCCTAAATTTGACCAAGTTACAGCATCTAATAATACATACATCGCTAGTAAAGGTTTTGCCTTTTCCACCGCTCCCAGGATGGATCAGACAGCACTTGGGCTATCACCACAGAAGGAGTAAAACATGCTCAACATCAGGGATGAAGGGACTAAGCAGGTTTTCCCCACGCTTATTCGCTGTGTCAGCTGGAGGCTGTTGTGGTGCTAAGCACTGCTGCTGAGGAAAACTCTTCTGCGCTCCCTGAAGGACTTAACGCTGCAGCTCAGCTTAATTAACCCGAGCGGAAAGCAAAAGAGGAGGATGCTCTGACACAAGGAAGGGAAGGCTGGAAAGTGGAGGAGGGGGAGAAAATTGGGCAGAGATAATTTAGGAAAAGGGATATGAGCAGAGACTGGGAAATGTGGGCAGACTGCAGATTTACAAGTTCTGTGACCACTGAAACATCCCTGCCTCATGAATGGGGCATTGATCCCACAGCTCCGGAGTCTCCCAGTTCCCCTAAGATGGGTTTCCTCCAGCTGCTGACAAATCTGGAGGTCAAATCAGTTACATAAGGTTAAAGTTCTGGGGAGACATTTCCATTTTTGCCTTGCTCAAAAGCTTAGAAAATGCATATCAGAACAAAAAATGCCACTGCAGAAAGGAAAAGGAGGAAAAAAAGAGCAGGTAGTTGCTGCACAACTGCAGACTTATCCAGCATCTTCCCTAACCCTTCTATGTGCATTGTGAAGAGGTTGCAGGTCTTCCTGAGCAAAGGACATCACTCCAATTCCTCCTCAACACCGATATTTAATGTCAAGCCTGGAGTGAGTTACCAAATTATGAAACTTAACAGATTCAGGAGCAGCAGCCCTTATATACAGACTATTCCTATAGATGTTAAAACCACACAAATGACATGGGAGGATGGCGCAGAACCTGATGAGGCTGCTGTTATTTTGCCGTCCCACCGTAGCTCACACCAGCACATCACGCCTTGTCCTGAAGGGCTTTTCCAGCTCCCCCCAGTAAAATAAGACATTGCTGCTTGCAAGGGCAACCGGCGGCTCTGATTGAAACGTCCCTTTTAAGTGTGGGTCCCCACTTCCAGAAGTTTCAGTCTAGAAACACCCCAGGGAGACAGAGGTCCAGGGAGGTGAAGACTTGGCCAAGGTCACACAGAGTCAGCGACAAGACAACTATTCTGCAGAGCCACGCGTGCAACACCAGGGGAACCTCTTTTATAGCTGATTTTCTCCATTATCATCTCCTTGGCGCGTGTTTTAGGAACACACACACACCCTAATGGCTCCAGAGCGGTAAATTCCCATCAGCCTTAAACCCATCTACTCCGCCAGAACTTTGCCAGCATCAGCAGAAGAGGTGCATTATACACTCGCGTGTCATTATTGAAACTACTTTAAATAGTTCAGTGGTCACCGTCTTCAGCTGCGAGTCTGCATGGATGCGTCCAGAGCATCCTGAAATGATACAGCGCAGAGTCCTACCGAGTCGGCGGGAGGAAGGGAGGAGGTGTCTGCTCCGGCTACTCCGCTGCTAAAGCGTTCTGCAATTTATACGTCTGCCTCCCCACCCTGACAAACCTCCAGAGGAGACACTGTCAGGCTGCAATGGCACTTTGCAGACGTCTTGCTGCTGCTGCAAAGCGCACCTGCAAAAGGCAAAATCTCTCTTACTCCTTCCATAAACATCTTCCCTGGGCCAGACACTCAGACACGGATGGAAGCTGCAGGTGCTCTGCACTTTGCAGGATCTGACCCTTCATTTGCACAAACGCATGCCTAGTGCTATCAACAAATCAATAACTCACCCTAGAGCAGCCACAAGGAGGGTGATGCAATTGTTTTAGCTGTTTGCACAGCCTCATAATTGCAGATCCATCATCACAAAGGATTAGCTGTGTTAGGATAGGTGTTACAGAGAAAACCCAGCACCAGAAACAGGCATATGAGCCCGTTCAGTCTGCAAAAGATAGTTTATGGGATTGCAATAACCAGTGCTTTCAGACCTGCGTCATGCTACCCAGAAGAAAGTTACTTGTTTGCTTAGAGTCAGCTGCAAGCAAAATGTCACCCCAAACTCTAATTTAATCCAGATCCAAACACCATCTGCTTTGTTCATCTCTGCTCGCACAGTCGAAAGGCACCTGTGCCTGAGACGAGGGGCATTTTTAATGTGGGGGCGTGGGAAGGTCATCCCTGTTCATAAAATCCTGCTCCTTAGAAATGGAGACCTTGATAACACAGGCTGTAAGACCTGAAGAACCACAACAAAACAGTGCTGAAAGAATAAGACCCACAGAGGACTGTTTTCCATGTGCCCTCCATCCCCCCCGAGTGGCATTGCAGAGGGCAAGCCTGCCCTCATTTTCCCACTGCCTCCATCTTTCCACTCATACCTCTTCCCAAAACAGGACTTGTTGATCTTCTCCCTCATCCCACAGGATCCCACAGCTGCCCTTTGAGTGCTGCACAAGCCTCAAATACCGTAAAAAGCGTGTAAGCCTGTGCCCATGCCCCCCTGTCCTTTGGGGATGCAGTCACAACTGCTTCGACTCGAGGCAGGAGCATCCTCCCCCTGCTCGTGGAGAGCATCATCTCTGCTCCAGCCCCTGGGGGTCTCAGGTGAGGGGCTGGAGCACTCAGGGGTCCTGCACGGCTGGGACACGCAGCCTGGGGCCGGCTGGGGAGGCTTGGGTGGCTGCAGATGGATTTTAATGACATGAGGTATCCACTCAGATGGGAGGTTGGGCTGAAATTCGCCCTCGCTTCAGAAGTTAGAGGCTGTAAATCTTTTGCTTCGACTAGAGGGAGAAGGCAAGGAGGGGGAGAGGAAGGGAAATGAAGTTTGGGTTGGTGGTGGTGGCATTCGGCTGAATGCAGCGTCGGTTTGTACTAGGTTGAGCTTATCAGGACAGACCTGGGGAGCGCATCCAGCTGCCACTTCTGGGCTTTTTTTTAGTAAAAAAACCATAGCAATAAGTAGAGACACAGATTTCTCCAAAAAAGCCCATCTAGCAACTCCCTTTGCCAGACTGACCCTTGCTAGGTCAGTGGCAGCAAACAGACTCAGGAAACATAGGACTTGCCGTGTAGACCAAACCACGCTCCAGCAAGTCCAAGGCCATGGCTCAATACCCTGGGGCCTGTCAAACTCCAAATTGTCCTCTGTCTCTGCAGTAAATAGGAAATTCCCATCAGCTGCCTGCAGAAGGGAGTCCACAGCTCGCAGCTGTGGTCCTGCCAGACATCAGAGAGCTGGGAAAAAAACTGTAGGCAGCGTACACAGGTGTAAAAATGCTATCACAACTCAATGGGTTATTAATAATGAGATATTTCTCCTCTGCAGCCATCTGCATCCCATACACCCCCACAAATCCGGTACTTTCCTCTTCCAGCTACAACACTCTCTCTCATTCAGGGCAGATAATTCCCTTTTTTTCTTTGCCGAAGGTAGCGCTCAACAGGCGGTTTCTCTGGTACGGTCCATGCAGACTAACATTGTGCCAAGCACCATGCACTCAGAACAGAGGTTTTTCTACCAAGGTGCCAAAAAGAATACAAATAAACTCTTCTTCTCTCCCTGGCTTTATATCTACAGCTCCCACACATCACTACCAGCGGGGCTTTAAAACTAAAACAGACTGGGCCTACGTGGCTTGAATTTATTCTGGAAATTTATCTCTTCTTGCTGAAAGCTCTGTGTTTGCTTGATCTTCCTGCCTTCCAAGTCCTACAAGTGCCACATGTTGCACAGCTGGATTCCTGACAGAGAAAGAAAACAGGAGGGAAGAGAGAACAGGTTATATATATATATACACACACCAATGCAATGGCCAAGGTTTTCAGAAGTCGCCTGTGAACTTCAGCAAAAGTAGCTTCAGATATCTCCAAGGGACCTATGCACAGGAAACACAGAGGCTCTTGAGCTTCCAAAAATCTGCTCTCTGCAGGCAGAAAAGGAAGGAAAAGAAACGGGGAGCTCCGAATGACTTGCTGCTCTGAAGATGCTCAAGACCAGCACTTGCAGGAAAGGATTTGCAGAAAAAGCTGTATTGGGGAAGGCTGGAGATAAAACAGCCGGGAGGAAGGATAGAACTGTGTGGCAGTAAGGGAAATGCTGACTACTTTTAATTCTCAAACTTGCAGGGGTGTGACTACTAAAATAATAACGTGTTTGTCCAGCTCCAGGAGAATTTGTTCACCCTCAGCAGCTGTGACAGGGGAATATCCCCGGGCTTCAGCACAGCTAATGGTCCCACACAGGCATGGGCAGCAGCATCCACTTCCAACGTGCCAAGCCAACTATAAAGCAAGAAAAGCTAAAGGAGAAAAAGCCTGTTCATGTTGAGCAGCATTTTTGAAAAATCACACCAAAGGAGAAAATGAAGAATGTTATTTCCTGTGAAATGAAGTATCGCACTCTGTAACAGGAGCGGGGGGGGTCAAAACCAAAGCAAACTAGAGATTCAGTTCATAAATACAGGAGAAGGTCAGCTTCCTCCTCACCAATAACTCGGTCCCGCAGAAATCGAGCATGGTATTTGATATAGGGCAGATATTTGATTCCTTCCTCTGTGTGGGAAGGACACACTCATCCTCCACCTCTCCGTCCACCTTCCCCACCACATAACAGCATCGCCGCGGGGCGGTTTAGGTCCCTTCTGCCGACCACCCCACTTCAGCAGCAACATAAACCAGTTTAAAATCCACTCCCTCTTAACACCGAGCTGAGGAAGGGATTATTTTTTCTGTGTTCGAGAATAGGCAGTTGCCGTAAAACCTTCTGCCTCAGCCCAGCAACAACGAGACCTTGGAAGAGGCTAATTATGGGTGGCGAAGTAAGTCACCCACTGGCAGAGAGCAGTGGAGAAGAGTCAGACGAGCAAAATCCTGCACCTGGAGACCTTTTTGCTTATTATAAAATAAAGCTGCTTCTGCTGCCTGCGTTACTGAGGAAGGAGAAGCAAGACAGGAAAGAAGACAACCACCAAGTGAAACTGCTGCGTGGAAGAGGCCGTGTTTTTCTCTTCCAGCTCACTATTGCATGTCTAAGGGATACAGCCTTCGAGCATCCCACTGTAGATTTGCATGTCCTTGTGCAGATGTGGAGAAGCCTCAGAATTATCCTCCACGCATACACATACCCAGGAGGGGAGGCAGAGCACGAAAGCACTGCATGGACACGTAGGGTGCTGCTGGGGAGGCAAATGTGGCCTGATGCACCCCATGCATCGACCAGCGGGAGCCACAGAGATGTCTGCACAAGCACGAGTGCACGAACGACCAAGGACTGAGAAAACAGATTGTTACCAAGTCACAATCTGCTTGGGATCTCCTCCAGGCTCGTGGCACCTTGTGCTGCCCCACTTGAGTGCTGATGGCCAAGCTCCAGCCGAACCACATGGAGGGATGAGAAGTGGTGCAAAACCTTTGCCTTCTACCCCTGACAGCCCCTCAGTGACCCTCCTTTGCAATCAGCAGAGCCTGGGCCGGCACCTCCTGAAAAGCATTAAAGCAACCGAGCTCACAGGAAGCTGCATTCCCAGACACAAAGGTTTTTCCAACGTTGCACCATTTATTCTCAGTTCTGTGGTGAAGCAAAACCTCAAACTTTTTCCTCCCTTCCGTCTCCTCCCTACAAGCTAGAAAAAAACCCTCTCCCACCAGCATCTGATCAAGGGATGTTGGAGGAAAAAGGAGAACTGGGCTTGGCCTAAATCCCTCCTAAAATCTGGCTGCGCAGCAAGGCTGCTTTTCCTTCTCCAGAAATCTCATCCTTGACCTGCAAGACCTTTCCTGAACTGTGGGCAAAATTAGCAACAATCTGTGAAAAGTGCAGGGTGAACAGACCAGCATTTTCTAACCGTGTATCTTGCATTTGTGTGTAGAAATGTGCATAGAAATGTGTATTTTTATGTATATGTATAGAACACACAGAGAGAGAGATAGAGATATATATATGCATGCATGAGTTGTATTTAAGGAAAAAGGGACTCCAACTACAAACGAATGAGAGAGCTGGGCACGTGCTCATAGCACAATGCAACCCAAATCTCTTTCTTACACTGTAAGACTATCAAGACTTCTCTGAAATGAATGCAAAAAAGGGTCCAAGCAGCCGGAAAACGGGTGATGCGTGTGAGAAACTGCCTTTTCTCTGGCTGGTGTATAACAGAGAGCGCGTGTGTGTGTGTGTGCGTGCATGTGTGTGAGCTGCAGATGAGTCAAAGTCTGAGGGCTGCCTTGTGTCAGCCATCGGCTGTGCCAATGACAGCAGTTCCCGACAGCCTTTAATAACATCACTTACAGACTCCGGAGCAGCGGGGCAGGCGAGGGGGGAGGCAAGGGTTTCTCCTGCAGGCTGGTGCACGAGCCATCCCGCATCCTTGCCAAAATGCGCTACAGGCACCCGCTGATGGCTCTGTAATTGAAGCCCGTGCTGCGATGTGTTATCCTAAGAGGTAACAGAAAGGTAAAGCCGGGAGAACAACTTTGGGTACACGGGAGCAAAGCGGTGGGTCCCACAGCTGGGAGGACACGGGGACATGCTGGGGTGATGTTGGGGTGGACCAGGTGGTGGCCTGGGGGGACTCAGCCCTACCACAGTGCAGCACAGAATCATAGAATCACAGAAGCACTACGCTTGGAAAAGACCTCTAAGATCATCGAGTCCAACCGTCAACCCATCCCCCCCATGCCCACTAAACCATGTCCCTAAGCGCCTCATCTACACGTCTTTTAAATCCCTCCAGGGATGGGGACTCCACCACTGCCCTGGGCAGCCTGTTCCAAGGTACACAGGTACCTTCCAAGCACAAGGTACCTTCGTGGGTTCACACAGCAAACACAGAGGTTTATACTGGGAAGCAACCAGGAGACAAGGAATTATCTCTACTTCCATCCAGAATAGGTGAAACAGAGAGAAATATGTACAGACAAGCAGGTCACAATGAGAAGACACAAGCCCTGCTGCCCGCCTGTGCCTTGGTTCCCCAGTGTGAAGGTGGGAAATAAGTCCCTACCAGGTTTCACTGGAAAGCTCAGACTTGTGAAGATGCTAAAAATCCTCAGCTTAGTCCACATTTGGAAAGATTTGGGAAGAGCTTCGGAGCGCATCATGTTCTGATTATTTACTTCTCCAAGCTAAGGAGAGACCTACTTCACACACCGCCTCCTGGAGAGGCGGAAAAATCAGGCATGTAAAATAAGGAAATGGAAATCTACTTGATAGCTCCTTCCCCTTCCTAATGGGTAATACTTACCTAATTATGCCCGCTTGCCATTTCCTTTTCCTGCTTTCTTTGAGAGATTACGCAGAGAGAAATTTGTCCTAAAAGTTGTTACTCTCGTTCAGAGGCATCCCTTTGAGCTGTTTGCCTTGCTAAGGCAGGCAAGGGCAGCAACTCCATTATAAGGGAGGAAAAAAAACCCTCCTGAACGGCCCTGACAGGCGTTGGGTTTAGCATCCAGCTCCTGTTGCACGTGGCTTGCCTCTCTCCCCTCCCTTCTCCATCCTCCACCTGGGCAGAGGGGTGCAGCTCCAAGGATGCCCCGTGCCTCTTGCCCTCGCTGGGCCAAGGCGAGAAGCTCCTGGTGTCTTGGAGGCACCGCAGAGGCCAGGCGGGGAAAGATGGAGGCTGCAAAGATGCTCTGAGTCCAACAGCCAAAATGACTCTGCCCTCAGCAGGGATTTGGAGAGAAACCTGAGTCTTGATGGTCTCACGGCTGGTGGGGTCCAAGGGGGCATCCCACACCAGCGTCATGTCCATGCCATCCCTTGGATGACTTCTCTCCCAGTGCATCAGTGTCACAACCCCATATCCAAGCAACTGGCTGCAGCTCAGGGTAGAGAAATAGGGGTCATAGAAACAAAACATGACCCCTCCAGGCCCACGTCAACATGAGCGACCCTACCAAAACATAGCAAGCTTTCATTTGCCACAGACAGCTTCCCTCCTTTAGGGAAGGTCCCGTTTAGTGCTGTGCTTCACTGCACCAGGAGGAGGGGAGGGGTTGGCACGTGGAAGAGCATCTCCCACCCCAGCAGGTTGCTCCCAACCATTGATACATCAGAGATGGGCTGGATGCCACCCTACACTAACGACCTTACACCACACTTGCGGGATGGGTTGCAGGGGGTTCTGGCAGAGTGAGGGGTGAGCATTCAGCCCTCCAGACCCTCACAGTGAACCTCACCATCCTCCCCTCCACCTCCAACCTACACTTCCCAGGAAGGCTCCCCGAGCCCTACTCTTGCACCCCGGGTGTTTTTTTCTCTTCTCCGCAGGGAGCACAGCTTCCAAGAAGGAAAATACAAAGCCCAAAGGGGTTGACTTCAAGCGATGAAACAGGTTCTGCAAAGGAAGGTGTTTTATTCCTGCTCGAGGGGATGCTTTAAAGAGCATCCTTTTGTGTCCTTAAAGGCTGGGAAGGATGTTTCCCAGTCCCAGCCTGGACTGGAGACCAGGAAGAATTCAGGGAACTTCAAGGGTCACACTCTGCAAGCAACAGCAGAGATTTCCCCATGCCCGAGTTCCTCTGCATCCAGCATCCTGCACTGGTCCAGCCATTCCTGCATCTCTCCCAACCCCGCAGGGGCTTGTCCCCCCTCAGGGGAGCATCTGCAGCGGCTGCACGGAGAGCCCAGCCCTGCACCTGCAGCAACTGTGTGAGGAGGGGCTGAGCAATCCCCCCCCACAACTACACCAACCAGCCCTGAAACTTCACCTCCGGATTGTTAATTCTGCATCAAGAAAAGCTGTGTGGTTTTCCTTTTTTTTTTTTTTTTCCCACCAGGCATTTTCCAGGGAGTCCTTTAGAGCTAGGAGAGGAAGAAGGAAAAACTGCACAGCTAATCCCTGCTGCAAGCAAAGCCAAGTCCTCCACCTCCAGGCTACATCGCCCAGCCAGAGAGGGAAAGCAGCCCTGCTCCTCCCAGTGCCTCCAGTCATCCCTCCATCCTCCCGGCCAGTCATCTCCTGGCCCCACCAAGCCACCCTTCTGCAACGGCTGCAGCATCCTCAGGGCTGCCGGGGTGGGAAGGACAGCAGGATGGAAGGAGGTTTCCTTGCAGAGCCACCTCCGCAGCGTTGCCAGCTTCGAGGGGAAGCTGTGAGCCTGGTGGCTGCAGGCAGGGGACCCAGGCATCTGGCTTTGCATCCCTGCTGTACTCCCAGCTGTGCCTTCCCAAAACCAATGGATGTGCTGGAGAGATGTATAAATGGGCTCCTTGCAGGACCCCCTGCGGCAACTCTCAGCCAGAGCATTGCTCAGCACCCAGCCTACAGAAGATACCAGCTCCTACCCCTCGCACCCATTCCCGGGGAGCAAGAGGAGCCCCCAAAAGCAGGCTTTGTCCCACCCACAGCAGTTGGAAAGCGATAGTTAGGGCAGGCAGAGCGATAGCCTTAGCACCGCTTGCTCTGCTTGGCATCTTGCAGGCTGCAGCCAGCCCTGGAAGGGCCTTTCCTGCGCAGCCTGGCCGGGTGCCCAGCTCACAGGGGGGCTCAGGCAGAGCAGGAGCCCGGGACAGGAGCACCAGAGGAGCTTCCCTGCCTCCCAGCACGGAGGGATGGGTTTGCGGGGCCGGGGGGGGGCCTTCAGCAAACAACAAGGAGCAGCACATGCAAAGAGATAAGAGAAGGTATTTACCAGGCAATCACTACAAGGTCCTGTGAATATAGTATTTGTGATGGATGAATAGACATATTATTACAGAACTTAATGCAAACCCTTTGCACCGAATGGTGACATGCGATTACTACTTTGGAAATAACTAAGCTCATTAGAATGAAACGCTTCACTCAAATCCCCCTCCAAAGGATGGATCCGACGAAGGAAGGAACCTGTGACGGGAACATACTGGGGGGATTTGTTTAACCAGATCAGCCCGCTGGGCCAGCACAGCATGGTTGCTTGCCTCCAGCGTGGCTAAAGCACGGCTCGCCGTGTAGCATAACCCACCAACCTGTGTGGACAGGGTGGGCAGTACCCCACGCCCAGCATCGGGCTCTTCCTGGCACGACTCTGCATTTAAGAGACGAAAAGAAGCACCTTTCAATAATAAATAATAATGCTAACTATGTGTTTCTATAGCAACTCATCACCATAGCAGCTAAGCGCAGGAGGAAAACTCAGAGCTCATCCTGCCGTCTTCAGGGTGAGGAGGCAATTGCCCTCCTGGAGGTGGCTTCGGTGGTGGCAGGGCTGGGAATTAAACCAAGAAGTTTGCCCCTGAGCACTGCCCTCCCCAAGGTAGCTGTCTGGGAGGGAGCTGGATGCTCTGGAGAGATGGAGCCTGGAGTCCAAGGGGTGATGGGGGTATGTAGCATCAATAGCACCAGGTATCAAGGTCATTGCAACCCTCCAAATGAGTCCTGGGGCTCCAGGGTGGCTGGAAGGAAAGGGGACAACTCCCCCATCCAGCCAGGAGGACACGAAGGGGAGAGTGCAAAGGGTGAGACGCAACAAAAAGAGGAGATGCCCAGAATTAGCCATGCAGACACCACCCCCCCAACATATATACATCTCAGGGTAACAGCTTACAAAACTCCACGCGTTGCTCTGCTTTTAGCAAGAGCCAGGAATTTGCACCAAAACCCTGACAAATAAAAGGGGTTTCCCAAAACAGCCCAGAAACTCACTTTTTTTAAGCTAGCACATCAAGCACACATGCCCATCCTAATTTGGGTGTGGGTTTGGTGGTTTTTAATTTCCCATTAAAGAAAATCCAAGGAAAAGCCTTTGATCAGCTCCACAACTGACATGGTTGTGTTCCCAGCTCACCTCCTCTCTCCGCTCCCCGGCAGGGCGGTGGTGACAGAGCCTTTTCCCCCAGTGTAGAACAGCCTCCTGCCCCTCACCACCTCTGAAAGCCTCTTCCCAGCCAGCAGAAGAAGGTGACGCTGCCCAGGGATGGGACAGTGGCCGTTAGTGGCTCTAAGCTGTGTATATGATGCTATTCCTCAGGCTGGCAAATAAGTGCCCAACCAGAACCTCCCTGGTTTTATCATCTCACTTAAGAAAAGTGAGTCATTTGTAAAGGTCATTAGAGCAAAACGACTATTAGATGATGGCTAAAGGGACAGTGACTTCTACAAGACCACCCCGATTTGACAGATGGGGAAACAACAAGCCAAGGGACGTGCTCAGGGCAAGGGGGCAGCTCTCCGGCAAATCAAATTCTCCCTCTGGCAGCCCAGAATAAGTTTCCCTAAACTAAAATAAAGCTGTGTTGCGCACCAAGCATTTGCTATTCCATCACTAGGCGATTGTAACAGGATACACCTCCTTAGTCTCTAAATGAGTTTTCTTTCCAGCACTACATTATAGACAAATCCCTGGTCACAAAAAAACAAATAAATCCCTTTTCACAATCAAATATGCTCTAACCAAGTCAAACAGGGCCACACGCACGTGCAGCGAATCTGCAAAACCTTTTCCCAACTTCCCAGCACGTCCATCTTCCCTTTGGGGTGGGGGGAAAAGGCGAAAAGGAAAGAAAAGAAAGAATATTTAATAGAAGAAACGAAGTGGCAATTTCCCAGTTCAGCTGGGGATCAATACGTGGGCTCCTCGTGGTTTCTGTTTCAAAGGGGTTGAGCTCTCGCCGCCGAAGCCCAGACTGACACAACATCAGTGCTTGACTTACGAGCACTTCATCTCGGCAAGATATTTTTAATTTAAATCTTGCCGCAGTTGGGTAGGGAGCCATCCAGGCTTTGATTTACTGCTAATTCGTCGCTCCGATTCCTATAACTCTAAACTCAAGTCACCAAACAGTTTAACGCCGAGACACTCACCAGCGAGGCTCTTCATGAACGAGCGTCGGGGGGCTGCTGGTGGCAAGCGCACGTTCCTCTCTTCAGAAGAAACAACAAGTGTATAAATATTAACCATCTACACGCGGTCCCCGAGTTCAGCATCACTTCGCTATTTCAAAGGAAAACAATACTGGGATTTAAAAAACCCCACCCCCCTCACCTTTCCTCCCCCATGTAGTGTTTTGCGCTCAAGGAGAAATGGGTCGGGGTGGCTCGTTTTGCAAACATTTACATTCATTTAGTGCAGCGTTGGCTGCGAGGGTTCACCAAGCATCGAGATTTATTCCTCTGGCCCTTGCATGAGCTCAGAGGAGGGGGAAGTGTGTGAGTATATATCATGCAAATGCCTGTAATGGAAACCTATCCCATATTATCTGCATTAGATCCACACATTCGTCCTGTCAGAAGGACGAGGCAAATTCAAGTGCCAGTCAACTCCCGTAAATTTATTGCCAATGGCTTGGTGGGAAAGCCCCGGCAGACCACTCGTGTATGGATAATATAGCTGGAAGGAAACTCAGAGATCAGGCGTGAAAGCCGAGAGAGACAGCGACACAAGGTCTCTCTTCTGGGTCACCGGTGCAAATCCAGCCACGCGCAGCGGCAGTTTTTGCTGATTCCTATGCAAAAAAAGCCCATGAATCTCAACCTCTTGACTTATGGGTCCAGATTTCTGTTTCACGGCACGCAGTATTTAAAAAAAAACACTGGAAAGCCTTGTAGGCAGCAAAGCCTGGAGTAAAAGCAAGTCACAGAGTCTGCAAATGACCTCTCTCCTTCTAGTGAAATCCCCCCCAAGTGAGGTCAAAGCCACCTGTGATAGGCAGCAAAGTGGGGATGGAGGTTTCAACCCAACCACTGACCCTGCTGAGGTCTTCAGCCTCTCCTCCAGCCCTGAGAATTTGGTGTCTTCTACAAACATCAGTATTTGAGACAGAAACAGCTGGGAACATTATACTTCAGCAAAGAGTTGGCTTCCTCCATGGCTCCAGGAATCACCTTTGAAGAGCGCGTGTCCCCAGCAAGGTTGACGTTAGCTGGAGCTAACTGAGCTGCATGGACCAGAGGTGTCTAAAATGAAAGGACCGGGGGGTTTCCAAACCAAAGGGTGCCCAGTCAAAGCCCTCAGAGCATCTCTAAGGGTTGTTTTCTTTTTTTTTGCAATGGAAAGGGGTGCAGGGCAGATGCCACACTACACTGGCTCCCGTTGCAGGGGATGCAGGGCAGAGACTTGGCACCTCTTGCCTGGGTGGCTGCTCAGCACCTTACAGGATGCAACCAAACAAGGACAAGGCAAACTTAGCAGAGCATATGCACTAACGAAGAACAAAGAAAACCAGGCAGTTCCAGTGGAATGAGTCAAAAAAAAAAAAAAACCACCCCAAGAGGAATGCCAGTTCCAGAAAATCGCCACGCAGACTGTCAGTACCACAACACATCTCATTTTTGCAATGATCTCTCCGTTCCCAAAGGTGATTAAAAGCATTTTGTACCCAATTTTCAAGATACGGGAACCAAGGTTCATGAGAGCACAGCTGCCCCCTGGCCAATGCACTAACCCAAAATAATATTTTTTCATTTTAAAGCATCCATCTGTCATTTTAACTGGAAAAAAATTCAATCTTGAAAGTGTCCTGTTCTGACCAAGCATTGCTCTCGGCTGTTGAAGCAGAGGCTCAAGGGCAGGGGACTGCTCCTGGCTCTCATCTCCAAGTACCACTTGGGGTTCAGTTTGTATTTCATAGTAGTGAGTGAGGATTCCCATCAATAAATGCAGACTGAGCCTTTTGCCTCTCCGTGCCTCAGTTTCCCAATCTGCACCAGGGGAACGAGAATACTTTCTCACTGTTTTAAAATACTTCAGAGTCTGAGTGAAAAACCTCCGGGGAACCCTATATATTTATTTCCGTATTTTTTGTCACAGGCTCCTTGAAAGCTCAAACCTAAGGGATGTAAAGTGCTTTTCACCCAAAGACAGTCATGCAGGGAAGCACGCTCAGCACTGATATCCTGCGGTAAGTCAGTGGGTTGCCCAGACTCTCTGCACAGACGGGAAGTCTCATTGCCTTGGGCGCCTAAAGCGGTTGGTGTCCATTAACTGAGTCTTGCAAGCAAGAAGGAAGGAGTAAGAAAGAGTCCTCTGAAGCCTTTTGTCACACTGGTGGGGACCAGAAAGGGCTTTTTATTTGAGATTTGAGGGTTTTACTATGGGAAACAGTCATAATCCAAATTGCATCCCTAGCTGGGGAGGGGGATTCATGGGCAGGACATGAGACACTTGTGTTCCAGCACTGCGGCTGCAAAGGGGTGACGTTGGGTCTCGGTCTCAGCTACGTGGGACCTCACGTTAAGGGGTATTGTGAATAATAAATCAAGAAGAGCCAAGCGACTCCCAGGACAGCATGCCATTTTGCTCGAAAACACCTGTAGGCAATGCTAAGCAGCCAACTTTGGCACCGTTAACTCCAAAACTCAAAAGCCCTACCTCTAACATCCCAACGTGATAGTGAACGGAGCATGAGCCTACTGTGCCAGCATCATTCTCAGCTTTTTAGGAAGCTTTTCAGAGTTCCCTTCCAAACAAGAAATTAATTCCTACACAGCGTTAACCCTCAGCACACCCGAGCATCGTAAGACCTTGCAAGGCTTTTCACCCTGGGGCGTGTGAGCGCGCAAATCAAACCCCGGCACTCGGGGAAGGAGGTAGGTTTTATTGCAATCCCTCCACATCGAGGAAATTGGGAGACAGAGACAAAGCAATTCGATGAAAGGAAAAAGATGCAACACAAAAGGGGCTCCAGCATCCCCTCTCCCCTCCTCACCCTGCAAAAACAGAGGAGTCAACACAAAACTGGCTCCGGCAACCCACTGCCTCCCGGGATCTGGCTGCCAAAGGCGGTTTCTACCTCTGCGGCAGCGGATCTCAGCCGCTCTCATGCCTGTGCTGAGCCCTTTGCTTTGCCACATCTACAGGCTGTCTAGCACCAGGCTCGCTGCGGGTGCAGAGAAGGGATGCTGACAGGTGAATGCATGAGGAAAGGCTCGAATATTTCCTCTCCCCGTGGAGAAGTTCAGCACCTCTCTTAGGATTTGCAGTAGCACTCGTCCCTCCGCTAGCCAGGTGCCGGATTGCACGCTGAACAGATTTAACACCAGTCTTCAGCGCCTACCAGGCAGTTACGATCATCAAGCAAAAGCTTCCCAACAGCACCGTGATTGATCATCAGCCTGTATTTTAAAACACCCGTCTTGGACATAAACAACACTTAGATCATGCGGCTGTCATTTATTTTGCATCTTATTGATATTGCCGAGCGCCACGCATTTAAGATGGGACAGAAAGGAAAAGCCTTGGACTGGTCCTTTAGGAAAGGAGACACCCCCATGGAGGATGGGTCTGGGCAGAGGAGGGGAGAAAATCCCAGGCTTTCGTGAAGGGGCTGGGGTTGCTTGTTTAAACCTGGCTGCACACGAAAAGCAGACACACATCTGTTGCACCACTTGAAGCCCAGCTCTAGCAAAGGGTCCCACACACAAACAAACAAACACACACTTCCCGAGGCAATTAAACCATAAACGAAATGCTGCTCGCATCCCTGAGACCTTAAGACGGCGGCTTAGCCTGGGAGGAAGCACCTAATCTCACACTGGGAGGCACACGCTGTAATTAAAATCACAGAGACGGCGAAGGCAAAGCAACCCCATGCTCCACTGGTCCTACCCGCTCGCGGATTTGACCAGCTTCTATAAACAAGACCCGGGTGAAACAGAGGACAGATAAAGAAAATAAGTTAGCACGCTTTATGTCTTCCAAAATATTTGTGCAGGGCTGGTGCACGCTCAAGATAAGTCCCTAGAAGGCTGCAAGCAGTTGCATCGGCTGTAAAAATCCCCTGACACCGTCATTGTTCCCCCGGAATAAGAGCATCCCCCGGCAATCCCAGGGGTCCCGGTCCAAACCTTCCCTCTCTGCACCGCTCACCCCCGCGACCTGGGAAGCCTCAGACCCCCTTTATTTTCCCCAAAACCTCCCATCCCAGGCATTGCATCCCGGTGGCGAAGGGAAGCCATGAAAAATCAGGTGCGTTTCCAGCGAGCTCTTTGGCACGGCTGCCCGGCGGCAGGGCTGGAAAGGAAAGCGGAGCAGACGCGGGGTGGAAGTTTTACGAGAGAGGAGCGCGGCCACACGCTTTCCACCTGGTCCCTTCCACGAAGGCGAGTCCTGCAGGTCCTACACCCGAATCCAACACGGCGAAGGCTGCATCCCTTCCCGGTACGGGGAGCAGATGGGGCCCCAGGAGGAGGGTTTCCTCTGGGCTGGGTATGTAGCAGCCACATGCAGTCACTACAAACCCAAACAGCACTTAGCCCTGCTGGGGCTGAGCAAGTGGATTTGTTTATCTGGGAGGAACTCATCTGCTGCCGGAGTATTATATTTCCACCAAAACCATGTGCGGCTCGGTGTTTAGATCACTTCTCCCTGTCTACATAATTTAAGGGCATATGTCTGATAAATGAAGAGCATCAATACGCAGGTTTCGGTTGCAGCACACACATGCACGGAGGGAGGGAGGTCTATCAGTGCTGACTCCGCAGCCGGGATTTGGGCAGTCAAACTCTCCAGCATCTTGCAGGAAGGGAAACGATGGGGGGTCCCCCCTTCCCTTCTAGGTGTTCCCCGATGGGGGTGGCCCCTGTCCCCATCCACCGGTCACCCGGGAGGGGTTGATCCTCCCCGGGAAAAGGGCTCTGCCTCCAGCCCCTTCCAGCTGCAACCTCGTCGGGAGCAGGAAAAGTTTGTAAATGCCTCCAACCCCTCGCCCGGGGAAGGCACTGGGGAACAGAGGGAGGGAAAATACCCCCCGAGGGGAGGAAAATCCGCAGCCGGGGATGGCCGGGAGTGATTAGGCACGGGCTGCGATGCTGGAGCCGCTACCTCCGGGGAGAAAAGTTGAGCCTTGTGCATGGGGAAAAAGCCACCGAGGACCCGGGAGATGGGGGGGAGGACAGCAGGCACCGCGTCCCCTCCGCGCTGGGGATGTGGAGGGAGGGGGATGCCGGGGGTCCCCGCTGGAAACCGCCCCCCAGCATCCTCCCAAGCCGGCCCGGGAGGGGCCGTGCCCGGCCACCCCCGGCTCAGCCCGCTGCCCGCGGGGGTCCCTGCCCGCCAGCCCCGACCCCCTCCCCACGACCCGGGGGTGGGGAGAAGCGGCGCGGGGGCGCATCCCAGGACCCCCCCTTCCTCCTGCCAGGTGTGGAGGGCAGGTACCGCTGCAGCCCCGCCGGCCCTCCCGGGGCATCCTCCGGGGCATCCTCCGGGGCACCCTCCCGCCAGCCCCCGCTGGCCCGGCGGGGCGGGGGGGGCTCCTTACCTGGGAAGGCTCCTCGCTTGCTTTGGGTGGCTTTTGGTATATATATTTTTTTTTTTTTTTTTTGCTCCTCTCCTTTCCCCCCACTTCAGTCTTCAGAGCAGGCGCCGCATTGACACTGCAGATGGTCTCTGTGTGTGTGTGCGTGTGTGTGTGTGTCTCTCTCTCTCTCTCCAATAGGATATACTCCACGGAGGCGGAACACGGAGCCCCTCTCTCTGCACTGGGCAAACCGTATCTGGCTCGCCCAGAGCCGGGGAGGAGGCGGGGGGNAGTGGCCACTTGCTCCTCCTTTTGCCAGCCCACCCACCTCTGCGAGAGGGGAGAAGGCGGAGGGGCGCAGGTTGTCTCTGGAGGGGGATTCCCAAGCCGCTTTTCGTCGTCCCAAAGTTTGCAGGGGATGGGGATGGGGACGAGGATGGGGACGGGGACGGGGATGGGGACGGAGCCGCCGCCTCCGAGCGCGCCCGGAGCTGCGAGCGCCGCCGCCGCCGCTCTCCCACGGCTGCAACTCCGGCTGCCTTGATTTCTCCTGCGGGTGCCTTCCCTCGCTTCTACTCACTACTGACACCTAGGATCTCCAGCCTGATTGGGCTAATTGGGAAATGACGCTGCCCAAAAAAAAAAAAAGAAAAAAAAAAAAGAAAAAAGGAAAAAAAACCACCAACCCTCAAGGAATCAAACGCATCTTGCTGGCTCCCTCCAGAAAAGCCCTTCCCGGCATCGCAGCTCTGGCTGGCATCTGCCTTCCCCTTCCCTCTCCAGCCGCACTCCTCCGGCTAGGACAAAACGAGGAGGGGAGCCGATCAGAGCGGGTGTAGGGAGGAAGATCAATCTCTCAGCTTGGGTGAGCAGTAATCGGAGAGAGCGGCTGCAAGCTGCTCTGCTCTCCAGGTCTTCATTTAATTCCTGGCAGCCGCAGGAATAAGAGTATTTTTTAAAAGCTATTAGTCTTACTGCCTGAGTTTTGTGTCCAGCAGGCTGCCGGCCTGGCTGGCCGGGCTGCCCCACGGAGCAGACCCCGCTCGGAAAGTTTGTTCCCCGTCCCGTGCAGAGACCTGAACTCCTCACCGCAGGTAATATCTGGGCTCTCCTCCAGCCGAAAGCAGAGCAGGCAGCAGATGAGGGGAAGGAAAGCGGTGCTCCCGGCGTGTTGATAGCAGCAGGTAGCAACAGGGCTGTCTCCCCGTAGAGACGGGGGAGCCCTGACGCCACGAGGATGGGCGCTTCGCAGAGGTCTGGGGAACAGGAGAAGCGAAGGGGAAGCAACTGGAGAGACCTCCTCTGCTTCCAGGGGTGTTGGCCATGCTCACATCAGGGCAGGGAGGGGAAAACCCTGCGGGTGATCCTGCAGCTTCCCCCTACCCCATGCAAGGTGAAGGAATCCAGCAGGGATGCAGGGGGTGGCTGGTAAAGGGGGTCCCACCGCTCGCGACGAGCAATAGCCATGATCAGAGGCAGGGATTGCCTCTCAGGAGGGACGTTGTGCAGCACCAAGCACAGCGGGACACCCCCTCCTCCCCACAGCCTCTACCATTCACAGAAAATCAGGCTTAATCCAAGCTTTGTATTTTTAATTCTCTTAAATTTATGCCACAAAACACGGGGGCTGGGGGCTGTCTATTTGCATCCTCCAAGATATTTATTTTTAAACAATATCATGTTTTCCTTAAAACAAGTTTTATCTCCCCGGCGCGTGCCTGTGCGCGCGCGGGTGTGTTTTGCCTGAGCTACATTTCCTGATGGATGGATGGGGATTCAGAGCCCTTTTTTAAGGTGGTGCATAAAACGTATTTATTATTCTTTATCTCCTGCCTCTTGCAAGAAGTCATTTGTTTTCATTCAGAGAAATGAATACTATGTGAAGCCTGAAGAGTAATAACACAGCAAAATGACAACGGAAGAGCGAGACGGAAATCGGAGAGATACAATGGCAGGTTAGTAACCTCTAAAGATCACTGCTGTTGTGAGCAGTACAGTATTATTTAATGTCCAGTCTGGCTTGCAGCTCCATTTAATAAAATGTATGAAAATCTCTGGGAAATTTGGTCTTGCATTAAAAACCGGGCTGTTCTGCTAAAAAGGGATAATCTGGATACACCGAGATTACTTCCCGCTATCTGGCAGGGAGGAAGAAATTAATATGAATTCTTTCTGCTTCTTAAGACAATGGCATGAGTCAATATATCTCTGTGCTGTTTGGGTTCATAAAGGAGTGAGTGACAAATGAGACTTTATTTATAGGCCTTTTCATGAACTAGGCAGTGGGGGCGGAAAAGGGTTAGGGCTGGAAAACCCAAATGACCTCCCCTGACCTGTGAATAGCTGCAGTAAAAGGACCCAAGGACAAGGAGGGCTCAGGCTCACCCTGTTGTCATCAAGTGGATATTTTGCCCCTGGCTGCGGCGACAGCAGAGATCATGGGTGCCTCTGGAGAGGCGCTGGGCACCCCCACCATCCTGCTCCCGGGGGAAAACTCATCGGGGTTCAGCACCAAACAGCACCAAAACTGCTCTCAGCGTCATCTGGAAAGAGGCAAAATCAAGCTGTCTCCATCCAAACGAGCTCCCATGCCTGATTTTCCCCTCGCTGCCCCAAAACACCCGCTTTGGACCCCATTGCTTGTAAAGTCCTGGATGCCGACAGCACCTCCGCAGCCCTCTGTAGTTTCTTCCCTGCCGGCGAGCAGGATGGTGGCATTTTGTGCCTTGTCACCCGAGCCACACACAGGGATCACTTCCAACAACACCCAAAGAACAGAAAACACCTGTTTTTCCGAGGACGTACACCTGTACACTTTAAGACTCCAATAACAAAGTGGGGGAGCCAATTTAAAAAAAAAAAAAAAGAAAAAAAAGAGAAGGGGGAATCTAAGAATTTGGGTTGTTTGTTTGGGGTTTTTTTAAATTATTTCCCCCCCCGCCATTTGCCAAGTTTGTTAAACCAACCTGGTATTTATGTTGCTAAAAGCCGGAGCTGCTTCTTAGAGCTCCGGGCTTGTGCCGAGCGCAGGCACCGCTAAAAACCTACATCGCAGCGCCACCTGCAGCGGCCGCGCTTGGTGGCAGCCCTGGGAATCCCTAAAACTGGGCGAAATCTCAAAAAAAAAAAAAAGAAAGAAAAAAAAAACCATGTAGAGGGCTGCTAGCTTATGAGCTTGTTCCTCCAGGTCTCTTTTTCACCTCTTTCTGCCCTCCGGTCTTTCAGGTGTTGGAAGTTTAAACAACTTGCCCCGCTCTGTTGAGAACCGAAAGAAAATCGGCTTCTTCTGGGTAGCTGTCGCCGTCCCCCGCCGCTGACAAAAGATGTCTTTATCATGCTTTTGGAAGGTGGAAAAATTCATTGCGAGCTGCTTTAAAGCTGGTCCAGGGCTCTGCGTTGTCACTCCTGACAGCCGGAGGGGGGGGGACAGGATGAGCTCTGCCCCTAAGGGCAGGTTTTGGTCTGGATGCTGGCTGCCGGGGTTGTCACGCTATCAGCTTTTTGGCAGTTTTACCAGCTTCAGGAAGGGTCATGTTGATAGAAAATGAGACAAAAGTGCTACAAAAAAAAACTTGCAAGAGAAGTTGGCAGGGAAGAGGAGGATTGTGTCACTTGGTCACCAGCCATCACCCTCCCCTTTGGTCGGAGCCTCTTTGCAACCAATTTCTAATGACGGGTGGAGAAAAAGTCCTTGAGAGGATCCATCCATCCAAGCCATCCACCATTTGTGCTTTGTCCAGCATGTCTTTGGAGTCTCAGGGGTTTGCACTTTGGTTTATCTGGGAAACTCGGGGTGTCCTGGCATGGAGCAGGGCTGTGCAAGGTGCCCTTTCTCCTCTGCCACTCATTGCCCTACAGCTTCTGGCAACTCCCTTAACTGCCCTGCCAGTCCTTGCAGGTGTACTTTTTTTCTAAGATTTCTTAGTAGGACATTTATTAAACAGCATTTGCATCAGTTGTCTAACAGCTCCCCCTCCTCCCACCCCTTTAGCAGCTCTGATGCAGTGTCAACCAGAGGGGAGGCTTGCCTTCATTTTTTTACCACTTGTTTGGATGGTTTTTTTGAGGGAAGCAAAATCTCCTTTCACGTTGTCCCAGGGAACAAACCCAGCAACTGGCAGAAGCCACAGACCTGCAGGGTCTGACTGTCCCCTCCCTTGGTTTTGTCGCCAGGGCTCCTTCCCATCAGTATATACTTCAGTCCGTGTTAGCATCTGGATTCAAACACCAGGTCACCAATCCCAGCTGGGTTACAGGAACCAGAGTTACTCAGCCCAAATTTCCCCTCTTTGCTGTAATTTCAATACCCTTGCCTCTCTTCCCGTTCCTTCTTCTCTGTCCCCCTGCTCCAATCCATCCCTCTCCGTCTCTACCTTACCAGCAAGGTGCCCGTGCTGGGTAGAGCCTGTCCTTCCAAGCAGACCCAGGGATGAGAGAGATGCTCATTCCACATCCCCTGTCCACCCGCAGGGGATTTATGATGTACTCAGGCTGACAGCATCATCTGCACATCTTCCCAACCCATCCGCCCTCTCCCTGTCCCAGCCTCCCCCCACCAAATCAGGAGCCGTCCCTCCACTCACCCCCTGCCCTCCCCCTTGAAACTCCCCAATGAACAATTTTTCTCCTTCTCCCTTCAAATATTTGTTGACCATTATCGCCGCCGGTCACACCCAGGCAGTCATTTGCCCAAACAAAACAGAAGGGGGACGGCCGTAGAAGAGGGGCAGATGGAAGGAGGCAGGGTGAAATGAGAGCCAGGGGAGCAGTCAGGCCATAATGATAAGGAGAGTATAAAACACAGGCTGGGGCTGTCGAATTAAATGAGGGGACGCCTGAGAGGGGCTACTTCAAACCGCAGGAGATGAGCAAAAGGGAATAATACGGAAGCAGGCAGGTGGAGTGATAAGATACAACCAGAAGAAGTCAGACAAATTGTTTTTTCATTTGTTTTTTTCATTTTGGAGGACAATGCAAGTGGGAAGAGCAATTAATCCCTGCTTGGGAGGGCTGGAGAGCAGCGGGGGGAGATAAGGAGCGGGGAGGTTTCAGAGGTGGAGGGATGAGATGGAGAAATGGGCAGAGAGGCAGAGGAAAGCGGGCCAGGGACATGCAGGAGGAGCTGGAGACTGTCTGGAAGGAGAGAAGGGAAGGCTGGATGCCGACACTGGAGGCATATGGCATTGAAAGGGGCTGCTGGATTCGGCTAAGGGAAAGCAACGCTCAAATCAGAAGAAATCCAAAGGAAAATAGGACAGCCTAAAGAGGGGAAGGGCCTAATCCAGAGATTAGGTCTTTAATTTGGGATTTGAGAGCCTGGGTCAGACTCGCTGCTGTGACACATCTCCTGGGTGATGCTCCAGTGGGTACCACAAATGCAGGAGAGAGGATAGGAGCCAGGCTGGACCTGCAGGGATTTTCCCAGGAAGACCCAGAATCACCCAGACCTTGCAATTGGTAATAAATCTGGAAAGGTATTTTGAGAAGTTTGCCTCCCTCAGATAGTGGGAAAAGGAAATGCAAAATATACTTTACAGCCTACCAAACCTTGCAACTAATTGCGGATGTCAATCGCGGCTACTTCTGAATAGAGGGTATTTATAAATCCTCTTTCCTACGTAGCTTTGGCATTTTCCCCACTCAGAGAATATCCTTCCAGCCACCTACTTCCCCAAAACTTTTCGGAACGAGATCATCTCGCTGCCTGTCAAACGTGGCTGAAACCAGCAGCGGGCACCGCGGATAGCACGGTGGCAAAAGATGTGTTTTGTTAGAACACCAGGCTAAAAGATAAAACAGAAAAAGCAGCAAACCAAGCCCAACATTTATGATTTTTTTGTTTCAACTCATGATTTTTAAGCCAATTGCATGGAAAGAGGAGGGAGGGAGAAGAGGGAAGGCTAGCCCATATTTTTTAGCATGTGGGGTTGGCAGCACACGTAGAGTTACCCACTTAGTGAACTTGGGAGACAGAGAGGGGGAGAAGCATAAGCTCATCTAGGGATGTTGCGGGAACCCCAGGGAAGAATAGCTATTCTTATATGTCAGCTTCATCACCATGGTATCAGAGAGGAAGAACAGAAGGAGAAATGACAGAAAATGGGAGGGAGTGGAGCAGGGCGACTGAGGAAAGAGAAACAGGAAGGGAAAGCGAAAGCTGTTTCCTCGAGGAACAATATCATTTGTTAAATAGTAGGTACATGATCACCCTGTGTTTACAGACAGAATGATGCTGCTAGGTCCGTTATGCAGCATCCCTTAAAATGCTCCCATATTCACAAGAGCATGTCCTCTCCGTAATGCTGAAGTGGGGCTTATTCAACCAGCTCTTCCTAAAAAGCTTCAAAAAATATAAATATACGCATGTATGAAAACAGGACAGCTGCCTTCTCTGCTTTGTTTACTGGTAGGACCTATACAAAATGGTCATTGATTTGCTTTCTTGTTATCCTGCACCAGGCGGATTCATCTGTGGTGAAAACGGGCCGCGCTGGAGGGCGGCTTCAAAGAGCTGTGACCCCTTTGCGGTGCTGTAAACTGATGGTGCCACACCTGAAGAGTGAAAATTCTAACATTTTTTTTCCTAAAACTAAGTTTTTTGACTTCCTTTCACCTCTGAGTGTATAAAAATTTCCAAGCAAATCAGGATTATGGTCTGTGAAGACTGAAATTCAGCCTTTGACTATAGCCACTGAGGATGCTTGGAGCCACCACCCACACTCGCATAAACAAAATCTGAGACAAGAGGTTTCTCCACTATAGGGGAACACCCTCGTACTTTCCGTGTCACTCCTATGGATGTTCCCATCACCAATATTTATTCAGTTTTCAAGTCACACTGAGATCTCCGTCTTTCTGCTCTCGCTGGCAATGAGCTCTGCAGGCTATCGAGGGTCCACGGAAATCAGCTGGGAAAAAGCACCATTTTAGACTTGCTCGGGAAGATCTTCTTCATTCAAGTGCAGCAAAAAGGGGCATGACTGATCTTGCTTGCACCCCTGATTATTTCAGTTCTCTTCCACCACTCTCCCAAACCACCATGTGCTCCTTTCTGGAGTCTGTTCATCCCAAATTCCTCCCACATTTCTGATCATCCGCAACACCTATTTCTTTCCCATTTCTGTTTCCACCCAGACAAAGCTCTCCGGATGCAAGGGCCATCTCGCATTGTGAAGTTGCTGAGCACTTCAGTCAAGGCCTTTGCATAAAATGACCCAACATTATCTCTTTAAACCTGGGTCATTTTGTACAGCTTCTGACACCGATGTCTTTGTTAGAGCCTTTGAATTAAATAACTCCACTCTGTCTTTTTGAAGCCATTTGACTTCTCACCCAAGCAACTTGGCAGCAGCATCCCTCCCCCTCCACTTTCTAACACCTTTTCTGCAAATCCCCACCGAAGAAATAAATATATAACATGCGTGGCTGGAGGTGTAAGCCCGCCACGCATGTTGTAACCCTTTATTATCTGGGAAGCCCCACTCAAATGTACAGAGAGATAATGTTAATGGAGTGATGCATTTTGTCTGATCTGGAGCTGTCTCTGAAAGATAAATGCTGAGGCAAAGCAGAAGCGTTTAATCAAAAATAAACCACCTCAACATGTTGTGTATTCTATTTTTTTTTTCCTAAAGAAGCAAACCTTGGTCCTGTCACAGCATATTATTTTGCCAGCATTATCTCTGTTATTTCTAAATAATTCCATTTAGTGCTGGTGATGGGTAGGAGGGCTGAGATATAAAATCAAATTAATTAGAGTGACCCAACAAACTTGTGTTTGCACAGCAAGATTCAACATGGCAGCAAATCTAGCTGAGAACAAATTGCATTCAAATTAATTTAAGGAAAATAATTTGGGGCATATCAGGTTTATTTAGGATCAATTTTAATAAGCTAAAATAAAGTCAAGGCAGTGGGTGATACCATCAGCCAATCAAAAGCCAACTTTGATAGAGGTTTATACAGCTGAATGACAGTTACTTTCGAAGCCATTATTAGAAAAGCTGCTTTTTGGAGTGGCTCGGACAATTAAAAGAGCACCTCAATTACAGCAGCTGGAAATATTAGTAATGAATAAATTATCCAGTAGGTTTGACCCTTCCTTCCTTCACATCATTTCCAAATAATTAAATTCCTTGCCACATTTTGAGACATTGTATTAAATTCACCTGCAGCAGAAGATGAGTGAAACAACTGAGCCCTGCTTCATCCATTCAACTGGAGCAAGAAGCAGCATTGCATGCTGTGAGAGACCAGGCGTGAGGTTTTTGGGGGTTTCCAAAACAGAGTTATATTCTGCAAGCATTTTCAGGGAATGCCCCTGACCCAGTGCTCTCACACAGGCTAGATATGCTGCATGCACATAGCAGGACCAGGTCCTGGATGTATAAGTCTTTATCTCCAGAGAGGATGTATGCATGTTTGGCTATCATCTCCCACATGCAGCCCAGAACATCAGGAATAGATTCATGGAAGGCTAAATCAGCAGGAGAGGTTCAAGAGCATCGGTCGGGCCTTAGCTGAAAGAGGCAAAGCCATGGGGAGCCTCAGGTGTGTTCCTCATTGAAGATGGACCTGTCCTGGATGCTCTGCTCCAGCCCAGGCTCAGCTGTGCTTGCTGAGACTGGAAGCACTTCGGTACAGGAGCTCACTCCTGCATCAGCGCAGAGCAGAGCGAATTCGATGAGGATCTTCCCTAGGGCAGCAGGTCTGGACTATGAAGGACTGTTGGCGGCATCACCAGCCCCGCAGATACCACAGCCCTGCCTTCACCCAACACAGGAGTCACAGAAAGGACCAGGATAAAGCCACACAGCTAAAATTACAATTTAAACTGTCTACAGCTTCCCCCATGGACTTGCTGTATCAGGACTTCTACAGAAATACAATTTCTTCCAGGACACAAGCCCTAATCCTCAGGGGTTGTCCTGCAGGTACTTTTTTAATTAAATACCTGATTTAAGTGTTGCTCTCACTCCCTCCCTATTACCCTTTACCTCTTAGGAGATCAACAGCTAATGGCCAATATTTGGAGGTACCTGTCTCTTACCACTTCAGCCAAATGAGCATGTGATTGCAAATGATACATGCCAGGCCATAAGACATTATAGAAACTTAAAGGCCTCTCAATGATTTATGTCTCTTTAATCAAGGGCTTTTAACATTTAATTAAAAAGCTATGGGAGTTGTCTTTATTTCTGAAAAATCTATCTATGGTTGGGGGAATTAGACAACATGAACCTCAATATATTCTGCACGTCCTGAGATCACAGCCCTCTCTAGAGCAGAGGCAGAGAGGGTGGGCAGCAGGAGAAATAAAATACAGTTATTTCTTATGGCTTTAAGATCCTGCAGTAATTTAAGGTGATAAATTAACCTTCGTTATTTTCAAGGAGCCATGAGAAACCATGAAAGACTCATCGGACGATCATGCTAAAGATGCAACAGGCAGCATCCTGCAGAGAAAATGTACCATGCAGCAGAAAGAAGGGTCAAATGAAGAAGATGGTGACCGAGAGCAAGTCTGTCCTACTCCCCGTCCCTCCTGCGTCCCCTGGCAGGTGGGAGAACGCTCTCCAAGTCCCTGCTGTGGCTGGGAAGAGAGAGAGTTTGGGTTTGGGACACCTACAAGATGGTCATCCCTGGCACCCAGCTCAGGCAGCACCCTGCTGCAGATATCCCTCAGTTGACACTCAGGGGGGGCTGTCATGCCTTGGATATCATGTCTGAATATTCCCCAAAAGGCTAAAAAGGACTTTTTTTTTTTCTTCTGCTGAGCATCAAGGGAGGCTCTGAGGTCAGTATCTTAAATATAAACATCTCCGGTTAAATGAGATGAATCCTACTCTGTCACTGATGTAGCAGAAGAAAAACGACCCTGTGAGCTTCTTGCTGGGACACCTTGTTCACAGTTCCTGCTCAGTGAGCATTTTGTGATTCCTAAAGAGCAGAAAAGCATCGAAGGAGAGATGGAGAAGCTCTCCCCACGCGGCTGGGCAGTCCATGAACTCAGGTCTCCCACAGTCACAGGCTGAAAAAGTACTTCTACCATTGCCAAAACAGCCCAGGAAGAAATTGCATTATTTTTCCTGGTAATTTTATTATGTACCTGAAATAAAACCGTCTGCCAGTTTAATCTCATTCATATGCTGTGTGGTGGAGATGGATCTGGGCATCAAGAGGGCTCAGCTTTGCCCTGGCAGGCTGGTGACCTTGAGATGGGAGGGTATCTCTACTTCCACTACTGCTCTTCTTGAGTCTGGTCTTAGTTTGGGAGCTGTTTGCATCAAGGGCTGCCTCTTATTAAGTATGTGGGTGCTGCCTGGCATAACAAAGATGTGATCTTGGTTGTGGCCTCTACCGCTCTTCTAGTACAAATAATAATTTCCATTCCATCTATTCTTTTGTTTGCTACCGATCTATATTAAACAGTTGGTGATTACTACATTTATGGGTGATTATTGCACTTAGGCTGTGTTAAATCTAAATGTTTGTTTATCTTTATGTGGTCTCTGTGTATATGTTTGCATGGCTTTTAACTTTATGTATTGCAGAGTTCCTTAATTATAAAATCAATAAATTTTTTAAACTTATGACTATTGCATAGATAGAAACCCACACAACGTCCATTTCTGTATGCAACAATGATTCTTATCTTGTGCTTGTGACAGTACAGGACTTTTTTAGCTTGTTTGGTTTGGTTTTTTGTGCTAGTAGCAATTAATTCTTTGTTAGCTTCTCTAGTTCTCATCAAAGCCTTCCTCTTGCAAGCTGTTCTTCTCAGGCAGACGGATATCTCCCTGGAGGCTTGTTGACTTTGGTGAAAGTCATGATCAGTGAAAGTCACTGTCCGATGGTTCCTGTTGAATCAAGGCTTGGAGTGGTGGGTTCAGTCCCCAGCTCTGCCACAGGTGTCTCTTGAGTCACATCTACACCACAGAGAAGTCCTGAATGGAGTAGCTCCATTACAGCTGCATTGGCTCTTTCTTCCACAACCTCATGTCTTTTGGTGGCGATGCACTGCCAATGATAACTTCCAGGCCACGAGCAGCTCCAGGCTGACTACAGTAGGAAGCCATTTCCACAGGGATAGGACAAGGGGGTTGGCAATAGTTAGCACAGATGTACCAAGGGCAACCCATACCTGACTAACACCATTGCTTTCTGTGATGGTTTGATTGGTTCTGTGGACAAAGGGAGAGCAAGGCGTATTGTTTTCCTTGCTTTAGTAAGGTCTTTCATGGGCTCTCCTACAGCCTCTCCGTAGGGAAACAGGAGAGATGTGGAAGGGTTGGGTGAACTACCTGAAAGTGGCTGAAAAACTGAGCCTTTGGGCTCAGACTAAGACTAATTGGTGGCTAGTTACATACAGTGTTCCTCAGGAGACAATACTGGGTTCATCAGTGGCCTGGACAACAGCACAGAAAGCAACCTAACAAGTCCACAGGTGACACCAAATTGGTGGAGCAAATTGAAGGACAAGGCTGTGATTTAGAGGGACCTTGACAGGCTGGAGGAATGGGCCTACAGGAACTTCATGAAGTTCAACAAAGACAAATGCAAAATCCTGAATCTGGGACAACCCTTTGTACCATGACATGTAGGAACTGGCTGGCTGGGGGCTCTGCAGAAAAAAAGATCTGGCTTCTAATGGACGGCAAGTTGAACTTACATTAGCTGTGTGCCCTTCAGTTGCTGAAGGCTAAGAACATTCTGGGCTGTATTAGCAAGAGCATTGGCAGCTGGTCAAGAAAAGTGGTTATTCCCTCTACTGAGCACTCTGAGACAACATCTGGAGCACTGTGCCCAGCTTTGAATCCCCCCTAGAATAGAAATATCAAATAAATGGAGCAAGTCTAATGGAGGGCTACCAAAATTGCAGAGGGTTGGAGCACACAACATACCAGGAGAGCTGGAGAGCTGCATTTCTTCTGCCATAAGAAGAGAAGGCAAATGACAGATCTAATTGCTGCCTCCCCCTACCCAAAGAGAGGTTGCAGGGAAAACAGAGCCAGTCTCTTTTCATGGATCCACAGTGAAACAACAAGAGGCGACGGTCACAAATACAATAAGGAAATGTCCAGTTGTGTGTAAAGAAAAACATCTTCACAGAGTGACTGAGCATGGTACCGGTGCCCCAGGACGAACGTTCAGGATTGGAATTTTTCAACACTTGACTGGACAAGGTCCTGAGCAACCTGATCTAAGTTCAGAGTTGTCCCTGCTTTGGACAGGGGTTGGACTAGAAGCCTCCAGAGATCCCTTCCAACTTCAGTTTCTCTGAACGTGCTGGAAGACATGCCAGCTCAGACAGAGCCAGCTGAGGACTTTCTGCACCAGGGCTCACTCTGTGGTGTAGGACAAAAGTCCCCTGTGGCTTGGTGGACTCTATCTCCTCCAGCTCATTGACAAAGATGTTAAACAGGATGGATCCCTGGTACTTTGCCGGTCACCAGTCTCCAGGTAGAGTACAACCCGTTAACCATTGCCCTCTGAGTCCAGCCATTCATCCAGCCATTTACCCATCCAGTTGCCTACTAATGCAGCCCGTAACATCCCGGGGCTTGCTCCTGAGCCATCACAAACTTCTTGCGTTTCCACTCTTCTTAGTAAGGATTTCCACAACCTTGATTTCAAGCACTGTAACAGCACAGCTGGTTTCTGCTTTCTTGGGGGGAACCAAAGCATGTCCTCAAAGCATATCCTGCAATGCCGTACCTCAGATTATGCACTCAGAGAAAAGGAGCTTCTCTTTGCTCATGGTCCATGCAAGTGAGGAGAGCGAAGATGTTCTGCTTGGGTCACCAAGGATGATTTTTACTCATATGCCATTCTGCAATCATGGTCTTCTGACCTGCCAAAGGAGCCTAGACATAGCCTTGTATCTCACTCTAGTGCAGCAATGGTCAGGGGGAAGCAAGTTAGTGAGCAGATTCTGCAGAAATGTGGCATGACACAATTCTGAAATGTCCACCAGGTCATATGACTGCAGGAGGTAAAAGACATTTCTGCATTACCCTGTCCTATGAAGGAATTAGGTTGAGCTGAGCATCAAAACCATCTCTCCAGCATTCTGGGGACAATGCACAATACCCAAAGCACGCAATTGTTTGATTTAGGCTCTGCTTTTATTACTGCTTCACCCTGCCTGTGCCTCAGTTTCCCCTATAGGGTTGTAGTAATATGGGATCATGTTATAATGATCGATGTTTCTCTGCTACCAAGAGTCTTGAAGCTTCTCCAGACAATTAAAACCTGTGAATGTATAAATACATCAGGAGATGCCCACTGCCCAGCACTCGTTGCCGCTTGTTGTTGATGAGGAGCTGCAAACCTCCCATGGAGGTAGGAGCTGTAGCCACTCATGTAAACACAAGCTAATCAACAACAAGCATTAAAGAAGTGTAGTCAGGTGATGACCCCAATTTCTTCTATTCCAGGCTATATTTCTCAAGTAGCAGCTCACATCAGCTCTTATGCTTTCTTTCTTTGCCACTTACATCTAATTAGGATCCACGCTCACAAGGAGCAGATGCATCTGTAATTAAACTGAACTACAGCACCAGGAGCGAGCAGTGGGGATGAGTTCACATACACAGCTGACCGTGGCAATTTTTGGCACGGCTGGAGGCCAGGGGTTCGGTGGGAAATGACCACCAGGTCTCTCACTGTGGACAAAAAGCTGGTGGGAGTCCTAGAAATGCACGTCAACGGGGGCACACGCTCCTTTCCAAAGTGTTGCCCAAGGGATGGGTCTGGAGGTTGGGAGGTCCCAGAGTTGCTAGCAATGCCATGGCCAGGATTTCTGTGGTGTCTCATGCGTGGGCTTAGCCAAACTGCTAACCAGCACCAAGCTCAGCATCTTTAGTTTTGCAATGTTATTCTGCCACTATTTTTCAGGGGAAAGTGAGGAAGGAGGGAAAAACCATGCTTACACACAAAGTTAGCGCTCCCTAAAAACACAATATTTAGCCCAGCATAAATGTACTCTATATCAGTACAAGTGAATTAACTCCCCAGCGGAAGAGAATTAGTCATTTCAAAAAGTTTGGAAATGTGCACATGTGAGATCAACCTGGACAATTGATTTATTTTTTAAAATCCCATATTTAAGCACACTAGTTCCACCCATAGAAAATATCAAAGTAAACATGTTAAAACTCATGCAGACTTGCCTGAGATCAGGCAGGTGATTCACAAAATTGTTAAAAAAGGGAAAAGAAATCACCTAACTTAGCCAAAATTTATTCGGTGTCAGTGCGCAGCCCTCGCTCTATCCAGTGCCAACTTGAAGCTACTTTTTTCATGTTAAATCAGGAACAGCAAGAGGTTATAATTGCTACACTTGGGTAAGATGAAAACCAGAGAGAAAGAGTCCCAGACCCAACTGCAATTCTAAGGGAAACGTAGGAGCATAATTGATGTCCAAAAGCAGCCGATGGATCTAAGTCCCTGCTTGGAACCGAAGCCAGCAAGTCAGGTGTTGCCGGGTCTCTATGGCCCCGCGTGGTCAGAAATGTAATATTACAACTCATTGGAAAACCTCAATGGGTTGTAATTTTGTTACAGCATTAAAACACACCAGTGGCAGAGGCATCCCAGGGACTGTATAATTCGAAAAAGATACATTCCAGCAATGACTTTTTTTTTTTTCCTCTTTGAAAGAAAAGCTGATCTTTATGGTTTCAATTATTTTTCATCCAGTTGCTGCCCTAGGATGATGTGGAGTTTTAAGTATGGGCAGGAAATAATTTCAAAGGGGCCGTGAAATATATGTTTATGTACTAAATGCAGTCTGCAAGAAATGGACTGCGAAGCATTGCATGGAGCTAATTCCACCGAGGGAGGGAAGGAGCCCACAAGTTCACTCGCACAGTTTATAAGGTCAGTGCAATCCCTCACTGGGAATCGTTTGCTTGTAAATAACTGTTGCCCAACTATTTTTCTGCATCAAATCCCACATCTTCCAGGTGGCAACTGATATCAGGCTAAAAGCTTGCCCACACATAGCCTGGTTTCCCTCATCCAGAGAGGACATGTGGATTCCTGAACATGAATCCAGGACCTCCAATATTGCTGGGTACTGGAAGAAATCAGAAGCTGCAAGTTTGCTGGGTGATACTGGAAAAGGCATTTCCAGCTCCAGCCTGCCTCCTTCTGCGATAGCTGGAAGGAAATGTTTCACATAACTCAACCCACACTGTTTTTTAAGAAGTCAATCCAGGAAGATATTTGAGGTTTTGATAGTTTTCCAAAGGAAAGGCAGGATTTTTTAATTCTCTTTTTTTTTCCTAAATCTGCAAGACATCTCTCGGGACAGCAACATGACTTCCAAGCTGGCTCTTGAACCAATCAAAGCTTCATGCACTTTCAGATGACTTCCCTGTAAATTTTGAGGCTGCAGGCACTTTACCAAAAGGAACTGTATTACCTGCAACCCACAGGTCTGCCTGAGCTCCTCATACCCCAGAGCAGCAGACTCACATCCCAGCAATTTAGCCATGCTGAGGAAATTGGGACACACCTGCAGGGCTGGTACCTCCGCCCAGCCACGCAGCCCTTATCTCCTGCTGGGGAGCTCCACTGCTCTGCCACCAGGAGACCACCACCACCGGAGAGATGCCGCTGACAGATTGGCCCAATTAACAAATTATCGTGATAAGGTTTCTGCCTTGCGGAGACCTCGTGAACAATAACAGAGCGACTTAGAGGAACAGGGAATCCTGCTCAGTAAAATCAAAGTTACACTGGGACTGAAATCCACGATAATTTCAAACAACAGGAAGCTATTTTGGATACTCATCCCAGTTGTTAATACTCATAATTCCTAGTGAAGATGCTTACTGTACTTACCCAGGATGGAAAAATGTTGACAGGACATTTAGCAGAGGTTCTCTGTGGTCATTCAGTTGGCCTTAAATACAGCGTTCATTATCCTTATGAGAGCTTCACAGCAATAAATCAGCCACACTGACTGAGTAATCATGCTAGATCCTAGGAGACTGGAAGAGGCACAGAAAAGATAGATGGTTTTGCGGTTAAAACACTGGTTTATGTCAACTGGAAGAGCAATTCCTGCCACGTCTTCCATTACAGTCTCTCTGCAGATCAAATTACAGGTTTTGTGCATTTGGATTATGAACTGCCTGAGAGCAGGGAGGGCAGTCGTGTTTGTACACCTCCCAGAAGGGTGGAATGGCAATTCCGCTTGGCACATGTAAAATTTACTGCAATACGATCAATAATAGCAATGATTTGCCTTCTTCAGCCTTCTGGCATTGGTAAAACCAGGAAATCTCTGGCATAACTGGTGTTATACATACAAAGACTACAAGGGACCGATTTTGCCAGGCTCTGGCTGAGGATGCTGCGCAGATTGGGAACAGGTGATAGAGATGAAGTTACAGCCCCTTTAGTCTGCCTGGGAATTGGTGCCTGCAAGAAAACAGGGAACTAAAAAAGCAGATCCCCTTGGACCTGAAAATGGTCTTTTCCTGTGTTTTAGCTTGTTGTGAACCAAAGTACCTGCCTCGTACTACACCAGAGTCCCCACGACATTTGGGTCTTCTCCTCCCTGGGTGAATCTCTCTCAGCTCCCCGTGGGAGGTAAAGATGACCAGGATGGATCCCCTGCTGTCTCTCATCTGAGGGGATCTGCACCCAAGGGAAGTCTGTACTTCCCTCGATCTCATGCTTTTTTCCATTCCTTGCATATGCTGCCTGCCCATGCCAAGCTAGTGGTGTAGTGAAGCTGATAACTTGCTGATGCATATTCATGAATGCCAGATAATAAGTTAATGACACTATGCAAACACATTCAAAAAAAAAAAAGCCACCCCAGATCACCTGGGTTTGGATTGTGATCTTCCCAGTCTCTCCAAGGAGGAGGTTTTGCCTTGGTACAGGTTACTGCATGCCATCTCCTGTTATCTCCACCCACCCCCATAGTTTGTTTCAGACTTTTGACAGTCATGACCTATTCATTATTCAGACAGGCCATAGGTTCTGCTCTGACTGAACCTTTGTGCCTTGGGTCTCCTGAGGCTGACCATGCTGTCCATGACGGTGGTGTACATCTGCAGAGTCCTCTTCGACAGGAGTAATTCCCACCTGCTTTGAGTACTCCCCAAATGGTTTTGTAGATATACTGTCAGGACTGATCCCAGGAAAAAAATGACTTTTTTAAGCTCCATGGCTGAAATAAATACCACAAAAAGCAAAGAAATATTGTTTGGGGTGGATTTCGCCAACACTCATTCTTCTCAGACTCACTAACTGGAAATAACCGAAACCAGCTTGGTGCACATTGATCACAACAAACTCTTCCCTTTCATCTCTGAATATATTTAAGAAAAGCAAAGGTTGATGAAGAAAGGCCATTCTCTCTCCTTGCACTCTTACATGCCTAGCTAGGTAAGGCTGCTCACCTTGATGTTAGAAAAAGATCCTATGTGAGCATCCATGGACCGTGTTAATTGGATTCAAAGCAGAGATTTAAATAAGGCTGTCTTGCCTTTCAGGGCAGGTCTACTGAGAGAGAGAAGAGAAGGCAGTGGGGGGTGCAATGCCTCCAGCTGAGAGAGATTAGGGTGTTGGCCAGTGTGAGGAGAGGCTGTAACGATCGCACATTGCTTTGAGTTCGTTGCGTTCCCACAAAAGGCTCTGCCCCCATTACACCTCTCGGCGCACTCTATTAGGGGCAGTGGTTCAGAAATGATGTGGAGAGAGGAGGACTATTTTCTGAAGAAGTTATCCAAACAGCGTTTGGCATCTCCTACCTGCTCACAGAGCAAGCGTGGCCTGGCTTCGCCTGAAAAAACACAAGCACAGCTGCCCTCACCTTGCTACATCCTGGGGAAGAGTCCACAGGCAGCAATCCCATCATTAGAGTAGTGGGGTATCAGCACCCCAAAGGGTCTTGGTGCTGCTCACCATGGCCCAGCATCCATCTGCACCAACCTTGGTCTACTGGCAGCAGTGGGATACGTTCCCATGAGGTGATCGGTTATTGCCTACAAGTCTACGAACAAAGAGCAGTTCCCAACACTTTGCAGCAGCTCCGATCCGGAGATGAACGCAGCGATTCTCCCAAGTGACAAGTGATAGGATGAGAGGAAATGGCCTCAAGTTGCTCCAAAGGAGGTTTAGATTGGACACTGGGAGAGATTTCTTTACTGAAAGAGTGGTCAGGCCTTGGAACAGGCTGCCCAGGGAGGTGGGGAGTCCCCATCCCTGGAGGTATTTAAAAGACGTGTAGATGAGGCGCTTAGGGACATGGTTTAGTGGGCATGGGGGTGTTGGGTTGACGGTTGGACTCGATGATCTTAGAGGTCTTTTCCAACCTTAATGATTCTATGATTCTATGATTGCATCTCTCCACCTGTAGCTGCCCCATGAAAGGCTGTCAGAGAACCCTGCACAGGTGTTTCTCAACCTTTTTTAATTAAGGACCATGAAAAAATATTAATAACCCTCTCCTGGAGTTGCTTATGTCATGGTGTACCAAAGAGTTTGAAAACAAAGGTAACATTCAAGTGTCGCTTTGTTTTTCCCCCTTTTTATTTGTTTGTCCATTTGTGGGTTCATACAAAAAGGAAAGCCTTGCAGGTGTTTCACAGAGCTTCTTTGGATGTCTATAGCAGCATTTAGAGACCATGCTGTACCAACCAACTTCTCCATCCAAAGGGTTTGCCGTTTCCCCATGGGGTTTTCATCCCCATGGCACCGTTTGCTGCGGGAGCAGAAAAAGCCAGAGCAGGATGAAAAAACCCTCTCAGTGTGAAAGGGAGAGAATGATGCCTGACCAGGTTTCATCCATCTAACTTTATGTGTCATCAGTTCGGATGCGTAAATCTGAACGAGTTGTCTAGATGCCTTTTATAGTCGATGGGGAGAAAGAAGAACTTCCCAGGTGCAATTCAGCCCAGCTGGGAGAGATGAATTGTGCTCTAGAAGGAACCATCTCTCTTTCCCGACCGTAAAGCAAAGTCACGGCGATAAAGCAGCTCAGACATAACCGCCTACCTCTCTGCAAGCTGCAGTTAGCTGAGAAAAGTCCTTCTCAAAATAACCCACAAACAACTGCCAGCTTCCCTAAACAGCTCCCATGATTTAACAGAATAAAAGCATCCAGGGAAGAGCCACGTCTCGGCAGGGTGCTTCCCACCGACCTCAAACCAGCACAAGCCCCTGCCCACGGTCGAGTTATCTGACCTGCTCCAAACCCTGGCTTTAATGCACTGTGCCAGAATTTGGGACCAGAATGTGGGGCTGCGGTATGGCAGAGGAGCTGCACTCATTTGGGTTTGGGTTTCGCAGCAGCGGAGCAGTTGGACAGCATGAAAGAGGCTGCAAACCCTCCCCGGGTGGTGTGAGCTGCGCCGTGCCAGGAACAGCATCTGACTCCCTGAGATGCAAGGACAGACCACTGAATTACAGAAGGACTAGAATATTACTGCAGATTTTCCTGACAAAAGAGGCTCCACCTTTTCCTCCTTCCCAAACACGAGAAAATTTCTGAAAATATTTCCTCTGCCCCATTGGAGGCTCCACCAGCACGTACACACACACGCACTAGATACACAGTCATTCCCCGGGTTTGCTTTTCATATATGCCTATTGATATTCCCCCTCCCTCCTTCCCTCCATCTCCTGCTCTTCACTTCCCCCACTCCATGGAGGCACCGGCACGACTCGATTCTTTATAACATTCGCCATCACTGGGAGACCTGGGGCTGCCCTGAAAAATTTAAATAAATAAATAAGTAAATTTAAAAAAAAAGAAGGAAAAAAAAATACAGGGAAAGGGAGCAGAGGAAAAAAGAGAGAGAGAAAGAAAAAAATGCATGTCAGCTCCAACCTGCTGCCGCGCCGGCTTGCACACGGGTTGCCTTTTGCTCGGCGCACATCAATGCCTCTTATCCTCCGAAGTTATTTCCCCTGGAGTGAACCTATCAAAGATTTTCAGCCCCTCTGGAGAGAGCAGTTCCAGATAACACTGGATTCCCTCGTCAATTTTTTCCTACCAGGCTCCAACAGCATTTTCTACCTGACGCTCTGATCTTGACACACACACGTGCAGAAGAAGCGTGTGCATGTGTGCATCTGTGTTTCTGGAGCTGTTTCCTCCTGCTTTGCAAGCAATGCAGCCGCCTTTAAACTGCAGAGAGGAAGGGAAAACCCGGTAATGCTTGGCATCTGTATAGCACCCTACTTGTCTGTGATTCCTGTAGTGTCTTGCCCTCCTTGTAATTACAGTAATTAGTATAATTATACTAATAATAATGATTATTATTTAGGGTGTGCAAGATCTTTCCTAATACAGCTCCTTCCCTGGAAATCCTGGGCCTATATTTGTGAAAGAAGTGACTGTAGGATTTCCAAGTAAATGCTCCCCACCAAAATCCTGCCACTAGAACAGCTGGGAATTCAGAAACATTCATCCCCTCTCCTCTCCTTGCTGGAAGGACCAGCCGCTCTGACAGGTTCCTAGCGTGTCTCTGATGGTTTAGACAGGTCTTTCTGGTCACTTGTGAGTTTTTATTTTTGAGTGGAGGGGAGAGATTGGTAAGATCTGATGGTACCGATATCCCACCTGGGTGGTTTGGTCAGCCTTTGTCAGCGAAGGCGCTAAGGCAGTGGCTGGTGAGAGGAGAGACTCTGTGCAACTCCAGAATCAGCATCCCAAGGAGCTGTGTAATTACAAGACTCTACCTTGAGGGCCCAGAGATCATTAGCCTCAGCAATAAAATCAGCAGTTTATAGGTGCCGTAACTCACGCCGGACCAAAGGGTGGGCACGTCGCGGCGCAGCGAGCTGCAAGGTCCAGCTGCTTGCCTCCAGTTTCAGACCCAACCAAGGGTTTTCTAAAGCTCCAGCAGAGCTGATGCCTCCTGTGCAAAATTGGTCCCCCAAATCATGGAATCATATGTGTCAATCGATGACTTCTTTCTATTTTCTTTTCCCCTGGGCTCTGTGTCCCAGGATGACATTAGACCCAGCTCCAACGTGGATTGTGATCACCAGCTCAGCTTCCACACCGAGCAGGAGGACAGTGGCAAGAAGTGGCTGTGGTGTGTCACCCAACTGTCCTCCTCCTTCTGCGGCAATGCTACCCTCAGCACATGCACGGAAGGTAGAAATCACTGCTCTGTGGTTAAACATAGCCCTTAATTATTTGTGCTGTATATATGATCTTCCAGCTTTCTGCATATCACCCAGGTCGTGCCCTGGAAGTAGCATTGCCCCCAAGAGCAATGTGAGACCCTCTGAAGGTCTTAGTGGTGTGGGAGGAGGATCCTTGAATGCAATTTACAGTCACTGTTGCCAACATTAAGTCATAACATTTCCACTTGTGTCCAATAAAGTCCTCAGAAGAAAGGGAGACCCAGAGCCACCTCAGCATTCCTTGGATACTTCAGTGAACCACCCAGTCTAGGAACCCACCACCAGCATCACGTCAGGACTCCACCGCCTTGTGCTCTTAAGCATCCACACTGCTTTTGCCCCAAGGACATGCCTTCTCCAGCGGTGACTGGAGAAGCAGGAGGAAGGCAAAGGAGAAGGTGAGTGGGGCAACTGTGCCAAGAAGCGAGAGCATGGCTGCTGCATCTGCTGAAGCTGCCTGGCCACCCAAACCGGACCTCAGGGCTTGGCTGCTTTCAGCCAGTGCTGCTGTTCCAGCTGCAACAAAAGCATCCCAGTTACCCCACACACAACCTCACGAATACAAACACTGCTATAATGCATATCACACTCCTGGGTAACCACCAGGCTTGCCTATAGAGGCTGCTGATGTGCAGACAACACGGAGACCATGCAGGCAGAAGGGTCACGCCGCATGTTGTCCATGTGGGCTCTTCCAGCCATCGGGAGACATATAGACAGCAAGTGATTCCTGACGACTTTAAGATTCCATGCTGAAACCAAGAACTCTGAAACTCAACAGTACAATATAGCCCCTCAATAGCTTTGCTCAAGGGCTCATCTGTGTTACTCCAGCCCTGTAAATACAGATTAGAGACCCGGGCTCCTGGCTAGTTCATGCTGTTCCCCCTCCGGGATTTTCAACATTTGTCAATTCCAGGAAGATCCAATAACATTTTAGAGGCAGGATGTGAAATTGGATTATGTGGGACGGCCTTTGAGCAGAGAAGGGGTAGCTCTCCTTAAAGGCCAACAGCAATCTTTTCCTTTTCCCTGCCTGGGACCTTCACTGAACCTTGAATGGCGAAACACATGGTTATTCCATTTCACCTTGCAGCTGGCTTGCTGTAATTGATTATATATGTCAGCTTACTTTTTTTTTCTTTTAAATGCCATGAATGGATTCATGCTCCACGTACGTGTAAACCAGAGTCACTGCCCTGCAACAACAGTTCCCTGTTATTCTCTGTGCTCACAATGGCAGAGAGGCATCCAAATAGGACAGAAAAATACTGCTTTATAAACCTGAAGTAGGTGTGTAACGTCTAATCCAGCCATCCGTCATCTCTCTGCTCTAATCTGCCTAAAGTCAATGGGGACAGAGAGGGAAGAAACAGGCACAATAACAGTATCATGGTAACCGTGAGAGGGATGCTGGAGTGGATTGTCTGCTCCGAGAGCGCAGGGAGGGGTGTGCAACCTCACACGCAGTTTCCCCAGGCTGTGTGGCCTGGGTAAGCATTAGTCTGATACAAAAGGCCACGTGTCACACAAGAATAACTCTGCTATTATTATTATTTATTTCATGTAATGCTCTAGCTCTTTAGTCAGGTCAGAACCTCGGCCTTTTCCTTCAAAGCCTGAAATAGCTGGAGGCGTGCATGGCTAAGAGCATATTCTGCAGCCCCATTTTCAGCTCTGCTCAGGGATGGCACGTTGTAGTCAGACAGCTCTGTGTCCCGAGCAGCTTGGGGAGATGGGAGGTCGCCGTGCCACCAGACATGTCACGGAGCCAGCTCGGAGAAGGAAGGTGTGAATCCTTCCCTCCCAGCAGCCCCAGGAGATATTCCGCTGGGGCACGACAGCAGCCCTGACCCTGGCAATGCCTAACGTGATGGTACAAAGTGAAATGCGGATGAGATTAAAAGGAAAAATTGTCTCTGACAGCTTCAGCTTTGCAAAACTTGCAAATACAATACGCCCAAATATAATTTCAAAGGGAAGCAGAGAACTAACCAGCTCCCTGCTCTGCTCTGAGACCCATTCCTGGTGTCATCACAAGCTTCAGTCACAGCCCACCTCCTCCTGTCCCGGGCTGTGTCCGCTGATGGCAGAAGGAAGGGTGTTGGGCCAAGGGCTGTGACTCAGACCTTCTGCAAAAACCACCACCTAATGGGAACACAAAAAAAAAAAGAACCATCTGGGGGTTTTCTCTGGTGGAAAAGAAGCATAAAAGGCACAATTCCATCTCCCTAGAGGGTTGTTGGACTCCTCTAGTCCTCTCTGATGTCCAGGTACTCAGGAAGGAACAAAGGGAATCTGCAGTCAGAATTAACCGGGTGCAGAGTAATTACACAAGGAATAGGGTCTTTAGAAATACCTCTAATAAAAAACCAAGCAAACAAACAAACCAAAACAAAACAAACCCAAAAAAACAAACCAGGAGCACTTTGAGGCTGCATCCTCCTCCTCTTTCCTCCCATCTCAGTCACAGGATGCAGGCTGCTCTAGAATCACAGAATCATTAAGGTTGGAAAAGACCGCTAAGATCATCGAGTCCAACCATCAACCCAACCCCCCCATGCCCACTAAACCATGTCCCCAAGCGCCTCATCTCCACGTCTTTTAAATACCTCCAGGGACGGGGACTCCACCACTGCCCTGGGCAGCCTGTTCCAAGGCCTGACCACTCTTTCAGGAAAGAAATTTCTCCTAATGTCCAATCTAAACCTCCCTTGGCACAACTTGAGGCCATTTGCTTTCGTCCTATCACTTGTTACTTGGCAGAAGAGACCAACCCCCCCCTCACTCCAACCTCCTTTCAGGCAGTTGTAGAGCGCGATGAGGTCTCCCCTCAGCCTCCTCTTCTCCAGGCTGAACACCCCCAGTTCCCTCAGCCGCTCCTCATCAGACTTGTGCTCCAGGCCCTTCACCAGCTTCGTTGCCCTCTTGCAAGAGGCTGCAAAGACAAGAGGAGAGGAAAGATAGCAGAGCAAACACACAGACCCAAGGGCCATGTTGCACTGCTGCTTCTCTCTGAGGCTTTGCAGGAGCTGCAGGGACGTGACAGCAAAATGCAGTAACTGAAGCTCAGGAGCCGCCAGCATCATGATGCAGGAGTGCAAATAGGAGAAGCTGGTAATGCAGGGTAGATGCTGAAGCAGCCTTAATTCATTTGGCATATCAGTGCCCAGCATTGCGTAAAACTGTGCATTGAGAAATAAAGACAGTGTTTGGTTGAAGTTTGGCAGGGTGTGATTTGCGTTTGCTGATGTACAGTCTACAATAGTAAGAGAAACCCTGGTATATTCAAAAGAGAGAAATCCTGGTATATTCCTGCCTCTGCATCACTGAGGCATTTTAAGGGGTGCTCAGTCTGCATCCAGATGGCAGAGGTGGCTCCCACATTGCTTTCTCTGCTCTCCTTTCACGACAGGTCTCTCCAGCTAGCACATTTAAGTCTAACTTGGCTCGCCGGCAGATCGTCATACTCAGTGGTTCATGGATGGGACTGAGCCCAAATCCATTCTCTGTGGTTTGACACCCAGCTCTGCCTCTGCTATTAAACCTAAATAACAAGCAAGTTTAGTGGCTGCAAATGCTGCCAGGCCATTGCAGCTTTATTTAGTCGCATAGCAGGTGCATTTTGGGAAGTGGTTTTTGCAGTCTTCCCTCACACATGTGTGCCCACAGCCTGTCTGTGAGGTTAACCCACCCCTGCAGCATTAGGAACGTGAAGACCAGTCCTTTCCCCCTCTGTTAGCCAGCAGAGCATCTACTGGTTGACAGCCGGCTGAACATGAGCCGGCAGCGTGCCCAGGTGGCCAAGAAGGCCAACGGCATCCTGGCCTGTATCAGAACTGGTGTGGCCAGCAGGAGCAGGGAGGGGATCGTGCCCCTGNGAGTCTTTGTGCTGGTGGCGTGCAGCTCACGGGTGTCCCCTGGTGCCATTGGAGTCTTTCATAGTGGGTTTGAGAACTGATCACCAACCTCAGATGGGATCTGAAAGCACCAGAAGTCCTTGGTGGGTTGGTGAGTGGATGGATGGGTGGGTGGGTGGATGGATGGGTGGGGGAGGGTATGGATGGGTGGGTGGGTGGATGGAGATATTACCCAGCATTCGCCGTTGCCTAAACGCCAGAACTACCATGACAATGTCCTCTCCAGCAGGGCCCCACTGTAGATGCTTGGGAAAGGGACCTCTATATTTAGCAGGCATTCCGAATTTTTGTTTTTCTTTCAGGAATTTGTCCAATGGCTCTTTGAACATCTGTAAATGTCTGCCGTGAGAAGGCAGTAGGCAGAACAACTCGCCGTCTGAAGGATGTCCTTGTGTTTGTTTTCAGTTTGCTTTCTGCAAAGTGCTGTCTGCCTGGTAGAGTTGATGCCTCTTTGTTCTTGTATCAGAAGAGAAGGTGAACGAGCTTTGTCTCTTCATTCCTCGGTGGCACTTACAGTTTTACAGACGTCCACTGCATCCACTCTCAGCCATCTCTTCTTTAAAGCAGTTACATTGCGTTATCAGGATCTCATTTCTGGCTCTAAGCCACAAACTGAGCAAGATTTGCAAGGAAATAGGAGAAACTATCTTTGCAATGACCGTGCTCCTGGCTTGTTACAGCCCACCCTTGCCTCTAACACCAACTTGCTTCGCAGCCCTGTACAAACCACCTGAAGCTGGATTCACCTCTCCTAACTCTGACTGTCTGAATTTGAGGCATTTTGCAAACCAAACCTAGATACCTGCTTTAGGGGAAAATAAATCCTTCTGCAGACTGTCAAGGGACTTCAGCCACCAGCTCTTGCAGAGGCACCTTTATCGTAGGTGGCTGAATCTCACCCATAGCATTAGGGGAGGTAAACTCAGCCTCCCCCCCCCCGCCTCCGTTTGCCCATCTGTACAAACACAGGCAGCTTCCCCACCTCATGGCATTATTTAGAAGCTCAATTAGTTAATGGCTGCAAAGTGCCGGTAAGATGGATAGCACTGTAGAAACACTGTTCTCGGGAAGTACTTCCACTATTTTTTTTTAAAAAAAAGGAAAGCCACCTGACAAGCCTGTGGCTAGAAGGGCCAGGATGTCAAAAGAGATGGACAGTGAATAACTGAGAAGGGGACAGGAATTATAATTCATCTTCCAGTTGGCATTTGTTTCATTTTTAGCTTCACTTCAGCTTGAATGCTCAAGAACAAGGTAGGAGGAAGGAGTTTTGTTACAGACTTACTAATGTCCCTTATGGAGGGCAAGAAACCCTCCAGTGCACAGCTGAGACCCCCCCCTCTGTCTTCACATTGCTGCTGTTTTTACTGTTTCTAAAGAACAGGCAGGGGGGAAAAAAAAAAACCAGCTGAAAAAGACCTTCTCAGATTATTTTTTAATATCATAAAGAATCAGAAATGGGCGCTAACCCTGTTAGTGTTCTTTTGTGAGTCAAAACAAGTCAGGAAGGTGCAAACTCCTCTCCAACACATTTTTTGCTGTGCTTTTGGCCCGTGGCCCTTTCCCTTGCTGCAAGCCCGGCCGGTGTCACTAACCAGTGCCGAACGTACCCAGCACTTAAAGCTTCTTTGAGTTTTTTCTGCAGGCAGCTGCGTGCCATCATCTCTGCTGTTTGCACAGCTGAATGCCTGTAATACCTGAGTCAGGGCTGAGCACAGTGTAAATCCCCCCAGCTATCAGGAAATCCAATTTTATGGACACGACTAAATTTGTGTGATGTGTTGGCGGATTAATTCATGAAGATCATTGCCTTCTCAGTCCTGTAATTCAAGCTCTTTTCTTACAGGAGAGAGAGGCAGGCAGATGGATATTTTCACATTATGGGGCCAGTCAACAAGTGTCACAGTGGGATACAGAAGCAGCATGTAAGATTGTAGTTGGCCGAAGGTCAATATGACTATTATATCACTACATGGGATTGGTCAAAGGCTTTAAATGAGTAGTCCAGATAGGTTAATTCTGATTTCACGGATATTGATAGGTCAAAAGGCTTCCAGCAACTCCGAAGACTGTATGTATGTGTTATCCATCCTGGGATTTTTTTGCTGGACAGATGTAGACTGGCCTAAATCAATAAATCACACCTGCTTTGTGGGTCAAGATGGAGAGGAAAAGCTTTTATTTGGGAGGCAGCAGTCTGCTTACACTGTGATACTGTCCCATGTCCTTCTGCTCTTCCATTTGTACGGTACTTTTTCCCTCTCATTTAGGTTGGAAAAAACCGTTGTTGCTGTGCCTTTCTGGTGTCCCTAGCCAACACCACTCCAAAGCCCTTTATCCCTGAACAGGTAGCACCAGTGCTTCCCCTAGAAGGGCCTTCCCAAAACAGATGTAGAATCATGGAATCATAGACTCATTTAGGTTGGAAAAAACCCTTAATGTTATCGAGTCCAACCATTAACCTAACACTGCCAAATCCACTACTAAACCATGTCCCTAATATCACTATTCTTGCACTGATGGAGTCCCTTCCATTCAAATGAAAGCCAGAAAACTTCACCCCACTGTGTAGGACTGTTTAATGGTAGCATCACTCCCACAGACAGGAAGATAATTGATATTTTCATCCTCCTTTACTTTTATGAGAAAACTGAGGCCCAGCACAGCTGTGATCTGTGGAAGACGCAGTGAGGGTTTCCCCACACCCAGTATCCCTCCAACCTATGTTTCTCCATCTTCACAAGGATTGTTTTACTGGTCCTGCAGTGAGAGGACCCACCACAGTCAACAATGTCCCTGGCAACGTCATCATTGCCTTCAGCCTTCATCTGACAGACGTGAGACATCTGTTTCCTCCAGTTCCTGACCATGCGGTATGTCCTGCACTTCCCTTGTACAACACGGGGTCACCAATTCAGGAACCTCAGTGGGAAACCATCACTTACACATTGTATTTTTCTTTGCAATGAAATGCACAGGAACAGGGACCTAATTACAGGTGATGATACTTTACTGGGGCTAAAGGGAAACCTCATGATGTTGGGGCCCCTCAGGAGCTCACCTCAATGGGATCCATCATCTGCAGCCTCCAGAGCCCCCACGAATTAGGACCTCTCTGCAGGCAGGACCAGCAGTTTGGTGTTGGGGTGGATCTCAAAGCACACCAGGGAGGGTGGAGGAATAGCATTTGCTCTACTTCACGGATGGAGAAAAAGATAAGGGCAGCAGAGACATAAGACACCTCAGGCTACATGGGGTCAGTTGCAGATTTGGGAACAGACCTAGGAAAAGGATGGTGCATGTATGAGTGCGTGTGTGCATACAGGGGTGGGAGGGAACTGGTCCCATCAAAGTGACAAGCAGAACTTCCACTGTCTTCTGAGCAACCTGATCTAGTGCTAGATGTTCCTGCCCATGGCAGGGGGGTTGGACTAGATGACCTTTAAAGGTCCCTTCCAACCCAAACCATTCTATGATTTTATGATTCTCCAGAGCAACAATTTCATCCAGCAGCTCAACTCCTCTATGACTTACATGAAAATCCTTCATATAAATACTGTACAGCCCTGATGAGCAACCAGTGCCGCTGGTTCCTGCATCTCACTTAATGCCCTCATTCCTGCACCAATTCACAGCATCCCACAGCATCTGCAGGGAATCACTGGTGCTTTCCAAGGCTTGATGGGACCCTGGGAAATGGCAGAAGTGAAAGCCTAAAGTGGGTTTGATCTGATGGAGGCTCATCTTAGAAGAAGAAAGGAAAAAAATGTGCATCAGAAGATAGACAGAAGGACCTCATATCACCCTAAAAGACACCTTAAATATCTTACAGGCTGAAATACCCACAGGCATGTGGTTATTCTTCCTGCTCCTAGTTTATGCCCAGTCTCTCTCCACCCATCTCTTTTTCCTTTTCAAATCTAATTTCTCTAACCCCCTGGAAGCAGCCAGACATGGTTCAAGAATGACCTTCCACCCCCTCCATTAAAGTCTGTCACCCTCTCCCTTTCTTCATATACCTGTTTATATCAGTTTCACATGAATGGAGGAGGGCCCTAAAAGTGTTTTCTGGGATATTTTTTCACAAATTGGACCATTAAACCTAATGTGTGATATTAGCAAAGTGTGTGGTATTAAACAGGGTAGCACACTATTTAGCACATAAAATATATTTAGAATATTAGAGGTTGGGGTCGTTTTCTCTTTACAATGCTTAAAATGTGTTGGAAAGTGAGGGGGAAATGCATTAGCAGAAGGATCAGGTTGTGATTCAAGGCTGAAGAGTTAAAGCTCCCTGGACCACTGTAATTTTGACCCCTTCTTCAAATCTTTATGCTAGGACATAGGGCCTTTCATTACTTGAGAATGTAACACTGGGCTTTGGGAGCTTTAACTCGCATTTTCTGGCTCTTATGGGTTTAAATCATAATTTAAAGTTCCATTAAAATAGTTCTTTTTCTTATTTTTTCTTCCCAATGAATTAACTTGGAGAGGTTTTTGAGAGTGAAAAGGGAAATTAAAAATGTGGGGAAACCAGAGAGATTGACTCGATTCTTAGACAAAAGCCTTTTTGGGGGTACTTTAAGGGAAGGTGAACACACCATAAAACCCCTTTGTTCAGGGTGAATGATGTAATGAGTCCTTTGTACAAATGAGAATTCGATCTAGCGTGTTCATAAAGACAAGGAAATAAGCCCATCAAAGAAACTTTCTTTGTTTTGTTTCATGCAAAAGTGCATTTCAAAATATGTGAAAAACCCACTGCTTTCTGTTTTTAGTAAAGAGGATTATTGCACTTTTCTGTCCTTCCTCTGAGCCCACTTCTCCTCAAATCCTTCCTTCCTCGTTCTTTTACTGAGTAATTTCTGTGATGCCCTCTGCTCCGCTCTGGTCCTGTGTTATGCATTCACTTTATTTCCCCAGTCCCTAAAGACTAAAGGGGTTCCTCCGAGAAGCCTTAAGGTTTTGTTTTAAAGATCTTTGATATAGAAAACATCTTTCAGTTGCTGTAGAACACTGGACAAATACACTATTATTATTAATTTTTATGTCTTGTGTGCAGGGTTGTACGTAGATACACCATTGTGCAAGACATTTCCCATCCATATGCTACGTATCCACCTTATCAGAGAGAGCCAAGGGGTGCATTGTCCTGCTGTTGGATGGTATTGTGAGCAAGGGATATGCCAGAGATCACTTATCAAGGTTTCTTTGTGTACTTGCTTGGACATTGTGACACCTTCTAACTTGTCCAGGAGTAAACTGGTACCAATTTACACCATCACAGCTATTAAAAGCAGAGACATAAGATTGCATGGGCTCTAATGGATAAAATGGTTATAAAGATGGAAAAAAGGAGTGACAACCACTGCTGGTTCACAAGACACAGGGTCCCTTTCCGTTCCATGCATCCAGGCCCAGGACAGTGATGCTACACCAAGAAAGCTAGTGGAAGGCCAGCTCTGGTATTCCCACACATGTTTTAATAGTGTCTCTTGCTTGCAACGCAAGTATATCCCAAAATGTACAATGTACCCAGCAGGGAAAACCAATAAGCAGATAGCTGGAGGAGAGAACAAGCATGTAGCAGGCATTGAGAGAAGGTTGCATGGGTTATCTAGGAGGGTTATCTGCGTATATGCAATAATTCAGCAAGGAACTGTAATCATAACCTGACACAATGACTGTTATTATCATTATTATAAATATTAATTAAATGTTGAGTACTGACATCAATCCCTTTCCTACCAGCATGACCTCAAACTCTGCTGGAGACCCCAAATCAGAGGCTTCTGTTGTTTTCAACAGCCTTTGAACCAGGCCATTTCACCCACAGGAAAAACCTGTTGCATTTCAGAGCTGTAACAAGAAAGCCAGCAAGAAAAAAAAGCAGGGAGAGAGTTAATAGAGTGATCTGCTGTATGAGGTCTGAAAAAAACCAAATACTTCCGTGAAATAAATGGGGACAAATGTTGAGACCACGGATGGTGTTTGCAAAAATGGCAGCCATTGGCCAATGTTCTCTTTCTCATTATTCCTCATTTGTGCAACAAAATCAGACATTATCTCCAGGGATATTTTCAGATGTAAATAGATGACTAGGCATGTTCGGATGATTTTTCCCATCCCTAGTGTTTATGTTTCATATCATTTCATGGGCACACTTCAATCAGATTGCATCAGAACTCGTGGCCAGATCAGGGGTGTTTTAACTGAAATGAAGATTAAACGTTGCTCAAGACAATTTACAGCCATCCAAAACTAGATCTAGAAGGAAGTTGAACCATTTGTCTGGCGCTTTCAGAGCCTCAGGGGTAGGAAGTTCTGCGCAGATTTATATTTTTTATTTCTATAGTCTTACAACTGCTCGCTAATGAGAACAATTTCTCACATCCTCGGTGTACGTAGGACACCAGCGTCGCAGCCCTTCAACCGTGGGGCTAGAAACAAGCCCGTTTACATCTGTGCACAACCAAAGTAACTGATGGAGCAACCAGAGTCTGAATCAGACCCACAGCTTCGGCTCTGCAGAGTCACCTACCATCTATGTCCTCTTTGTCATCCAGGCTGTTTGCATTAGACTTGAACCATACCCAAACATAACCAAGCTTTGAAAAACTTAAGCTCTCAATTCAAATTTTTCAGGTTATCTGTAGGTTTTTAGCATCTTTTTCTTCTGTCTCTGAGTTACAGCAGGTATCAGGACTTTTGGTAAGACATGAAATTTCAACGGGGCTTTATTACTCGAAGAGGAGAGTTAGTTTGGGATCTGGTGGGTATCACCACAGTTATGTCCTGCTCAGAATTTTCAAAAAATAATCAGTGGTTTGGAGCTTTGTGCCAGGGGAAGGATTCAGATTGGGTCACCATGTTAGCTGGGTATTTTAGAGAAAGCAGGAACACACTGTCTGCACACTTCCCTTGGTCCATTCAGCTTCAGACGAGTGTTAATATCATTTGCTTGATCAAGTCTAAGTGATTCTTCAGGAAATTCCTTTTTTTCCATGGTGCACAAGCTGATAGCTGGATGAGGGGAAAAAACATCATGAATTTCCTATGGATTTGGTGTCCCAGGGCAAAAGTCTAAGCTATTTTGCTTGCTGCTGAGTCTGGTGATGCAGGGAAAAGGCAAGTCAAGGAGTCATGCTGCCAAAGGAGAAGCATCTTCTTAATTTTCTCTAACTTTGCAGTCCCTGCACAGTGCCATGGGAAAGCTTTGGGACTTTTACAGCTCCTCCACAAGATGGGCTGGAACTATCCTCAGTATATAACTGGGGAAACCACAGCCAAAGAGGGTGCCCCAGTGCACTGCATGTCTTCACAATGACTAACTTTAATTAGATTTTTTTTTTATTATTTTTATTTTATACTGTTGGTTCACATCTCACAGCACTTTGCTGTTCCTGACGCCCTGTCTTCAGCTGAAGAGAACCAGGGTTGTGCATCTGTCTTTCACTGCTGTCGCATAAAACAAGTCCTCTATGTTGCATACAGATGAGACTTGGCTCTCGCCCGCGCGGCAGCCAGAAGGAATCACAGCTCCCCAGGTGTAAAAGTATGGAAAAAAAAACACAAAACAGGCTTGCAGTTTGCAGAGAACTGGTGGAAGACACTAGAGCCGCTCTGCCAGCATTTGTGATTTTACTGCCAGCCTCACAATGTGGTGTCTCGGACCAGTGAAAGGTCTGTAAGTTAGAAAGCAAACGCCGTGCGGTTGTCGCTGAGCAGCGAAGCTAGGACACGTGAGCCCTCAAGGCTGTGAAACCAGAGGGCTGTAGAAGGACCCCAGATGTCACTGCTTTTCAAATCCTGAACTGTTTTCTTTTTGCACTTAGGATTGGCAATGGTAAGATTAATGGCTGGATTCTACCTATGTTCTCCAAAGTTTCTTGCAATAATGTCTGATCCCTGAAGATTATCCCTACATCTTCTTCAAACTCTTTCTATTTAAACATTTCCTTTACAAAGTCAGCTTTCAACGCTGCATTTGAGAAAAATATTAAGCTGTTTTGTCAGAGGAGAGACGCATATCAGAAAGTGGCTTTTTCGGCAGCATGTGTCTCAGACCTCCGCAGCTTCTATTTATGCTGCTTTTGAGCATAAGGGTAGTTTGCTTTTATCTGTCCAATGGATTTCTGTTGCTATGATCATTTCTCCCCTGGGAAAGGTCTCTGTGGCTCTTTCCACCACCACAGAAATACAAAAGACCCCTTTTCCTTTTGTCAAGAAGCCAATGTCGAGAATTTCCTGCTCTCTCACTTGGGGGTAGTGACTGACCTGGAAAGAACATCTCAATTGAGTATTAGTTTCCCAAAATGAAATATCACTTACCCTCTTCTTTGCAGTGCCAGTAATACGAATGGTCTCCAACCACTATAATTGCTTCGCGGTAGATTGAAAAAAGAAGGAGCAGCTTTGCTGATTTGTGGTTTAGAAGAATGTACAATATATGTGTCTCCAACTGATATTAAAGATGACAGATTGAAATCTGAACCACTGAAGATGTGCACTGCAGATGATAAATTGCTCTCCAACTTTGAGAAGAGTTGGATCATGGCTCAAAGTGCAAGGGAAAGGCGTACAATGAAAGCCAGAAGACCAATGCGTAGTCTCCACAATTAGTGTAAGCATCCATCCTACATCTGTGGAGTGCTTTCTATTTCCATATGGATGTAAGTGAATTAGTGTGGTAGGGGTTGATAGCCCCATTAGATAGCCTGCTTTCCTTTAATGGTTTGATAAAAGGAAGGTGACAAGAAGATAGATAGAGATAATACTCCAGGCTTCTCGCAGTAGAACCATTATCATTAACAGCATTAATTAGCCTATAATACACTGTACAGAAGCACCAGATACAACCAGTCTAAAGGGAAGTAACCTAACAATTGTCAGCAACATGATAGCTTAGCATTAGCATATACCGATCATTGAATATCTTTATCTTCCTAACCTGGCCTTTCAAAAAGGGAAGAATTCCCAAGGCTGCCTTGCAGGCAGCATCTCTAGCCAAGTCATTAAAAAGACACATGATTATGGAAGTGGGAGCCACAAGGTTGGTAGAAGACTCCTTTTGCCGTCAAGTCAGCCCATGCAGGACTAGTCCAATTTTACCCTTTGGAGACTATTTGCACTTAAGGTCACATTAAGGTGGACTGAAATGGTTGTAAATCTGACAGCCTTTCCCAGCAGAGACTGGCAGTGCCTTTGGAGAGCAGCTCAGTGAGTTCTGGTAAAGACAAGTGCTGAGAATAACCCTGAGTTTGCCCATAGAAGGTAACATATAGAGAGATATAGATAGGAGTACAGCCCTAGACCGGGGGGGTTCAGCCTAAAGTCAACCTTACAGTCCTGCAGTCTGGATGTACAGAGATGATAAATTACACTAAAGGAGAATGAAGCATTTTACTGTTAGCCCTTGAGAGTAGTTAGCCAAAAACGCCAAGGCCCCTACTAAGAAGAGAAATTAACTGTGGAATTAGTAGGTTTTTTAAGGTAATCTTCTTTCTTTGCAAGGAATGTATCAAGCCGCAGAATCAAAGAAATACAGTTGAGTCCCTTGGACCAAAGCTGAATCAGGGACATCTAGATCATGCTCAACAGAAGTTTATCCAAACTATCAACTATGAAAACCTCTGATCAAGGAGTTTTTACAGCCTCCCTTGTTAAGCCATTTTAGTGTTTTGTTGTGAACACGACTTCTAGTCTCCCCTAGTATCCAAACTAAATCTTTGCTGAAAATTAAGCTCATTTCTTCTTATTTTTCTCCCAATGGACTAGAAGAATTGCTCTCATCATTTTTTCAAGTATCTTTAGTCTCCTCAAAGACTTTTATTCTATATCCACTTGGCTTCTCTTTTCTTGGCTAAAGAAATACAATTCCTTCAACCTATTTTGCTGATTACAAAAGTAATCAAACTACCAGAGAGGGTTTCCTTGCTCTGAGCACAAACCCTGACAGCGAGGAGCCCTGAGACTTTCCTTCATCAAGCTTTTCTGCATGCTGCTTCTTCAGCCTGTGTGATGCTTTTCCCCACCAGCATAACTGCACTGGAAGGAATATCAAGTTTTAATCTAACTGCTCTCGGCATCTCAACAGCCTGAGGCACGTGGGCTGTGGGAACCCTCCTTGGGTTCTGGGTAGATCCTCAGGGGTTAGGCTGATATCTAAGCTGGTTTATATTGCCTGACACTGGAGGTTATGATGGGACTCTGAATCAGCCACGGCTTTGAGATGACCTTCACAGGGAGCTCCTAGAAAAAGAATGAAAGGATTTTAAACTCAGAACCCCACAGCTTTATTTGAATAAAAACTCTGATTGATTTCCCAGCTAGAGCATGGAAAGAGAGTGACATCTCCAGGGGATATTTCATCCCAGATGCTAATCTTAGGCTGGAATGAAACTCTCCTTTTCTGTAGGGAGACCTGAGGTTCGCTCAGCCTGGACACCCAACACTTAGATGGCCTGCATTTGATGAGATGACCTACATGTCTGTGCTCTGTTTTTCTTTGGAGCTACATGTCTGTGCTCTATTTTTCTTTTGCTTTCTCACAAACAGCTCCAGTCCAAGCAGAAGGGAAGGACGATTTATTTATTTATTTATTTATTTGGTGACAGAGGCAAAGTTTGTGCTCCTGATACCTTGGGTTGCAGCACTTTTATATCTAGAAGTATTTCTTTGGCTCCGTAAGTGGGTGCTTTGAGCAAACGAATCCTTCCAAGTCTCTTCTTCAACTTGTTCTGTACATGGTCTTGGGCTCTACCTGTCCATGCAACCCCCAAACTCCTGCGCACTACACACCCATGACTACAAACAGGTACCTGCTCTTACCTATGACTGTCTGTGTGGGATCGTGAGAAACACACTCATGAAGAGCTTCCAAGGAAGATGAGGGACAAGTGAGACCAGGATGTCCTGCAGTGACCAGGTGGACACCCATCAGCTAGGTCTTTGCAGCTCAGTATTCCAGCTCTTCTGTTTCCATACTGTCCTTCCAAGAGGGAACTGCCTTGGCAATGGCAGGAAAGAGGTATGAGGTTCAACAAGGCCAAGTGCCAGGTCCTGCACTTGGGCCACAACAACCCCAGGCAACGCTACAGGCTTGGGGAAGAGTGGCTGGAAAGGGCCCAGAGGAAAAGGACCTGGGGGGGCTGGTCGACAGCAGCTGAACATGAGCCGGCAGCGTGCCCAGGTGGCCAAGAAGGCCAACGGCATCCTGGTCTGNGTTATCAATACCACTGTTTTTCTTGGGAGTACAGTCTCATAGGGAGTTGCAGGTTTGCATTCAAGCCCCTTCGTAGAAATTTAGATGCTGTAACTGACCTGGCATCTACACCAGAGCTTTCTGACCTTGGCTCTACAGACAGCCGGTGTAAAGAGCTAGAACTGATACCTAATGTAAACACCAGCAGTAAGCAGTTGCTTATGGCCCATAGCTTACCCCAGGGCAGCTTCCTGACGGAAAGATGCATTCCCATCTGGCACTGAAAACAACCTGGGGTCTATCCCACCTATGCTGAAGGATCAACCATGGAGGCATTTCTAGCTGACCAGATCCTCCTGACTACCTTCAGAGTCAGGGGACAGAAGTAGGCAATCACAGCGTGAAGTTTTTCTGCCCAAGCATGGATGACTCCTTTAGGATGAAATGGTTCACGTCTGAAAGGTTCTCAGTAGTGCACGGAGGGAGCATAGGGGGACCAGCTCAGTGTGGTGGTGAGATGAATCTCACTGTGGACCTCACCTCTTACAATAACGGGGCATTGACACCGGGGAACGGTTTATACCAGCATTTTGCTGGTCATCTGGTAACTGCTTTAGTGAAGTGGAAAAAGAAATGCTGCCCATTCTGCTTGGGCTGGGGCTTGGGAGGAGAGGAGGGGAGGAAAGAAATCTTCCTTGGGGGATTAAAAATATGGAAAATGAAATAAAGCAGACAGTAGAGAGACTGACAGCTGGAGCCTGTTGGATCTATGGCTATTGACCATAAGCTTGGTTAAGGTAGTAGTTATCAGCTATCGTATCATCCCACCTAAAAGTGGAAAGGAAATATCAATACTGAAATGTTAAAGGCACAAAAAAAGCAGAGCAGAGAGAGAATGTGAAATAATGGGACTGCAATAATTAAGACAGACAGACAGACAGTGATGTTGCTGCAATGACTCTCAGCAGTGCTGGGAATGAAAGTCTACATTTTGCTGGGAGAAAACGTAAAAGGAGATGAATTTGCTCTTGTGCTGCCTGCAGATTTTGGTAGACTGCAAAACAGATTTCCTGGATTCTCTGAAGGAATTGCTTAGAGGAAATACCCAAGTCAGGAGGGTTATCCTCTTTTGCTTGCAAAAGATATCTGGATATAGTACCTACACCTCTAGTTTTGGAGCAAAGGGATGGATCCGCACCTCTCCATATATATTATAAGGTCTGAAATTGCTTGAGGTCAGTGGTTTCTCAAGAAAAAAAAAAACGTTTGGTTCTTGCTGCTTTGAACTTGCTGTATATTTCCCATTCTTGAGGTGAAAATCTGCCCTGAAACAGTGTACATGCATCAGCGTGTGTATGCATGTGTGAGAGGGGTCAGGTGGGCACGCAGCATTGCTATAAATAAAAGGAAAGCGGCTGTCTTTTTGCATTGTGCTCGGAACCAGGGCTTATTTCCCCAGAGGTCCACATGTCCCATTTTATTTATGATCTCTAATGGCACCATCCCAAATGATGGCTGCTCCACAGATGGGCCTAGTTCCCCGAAGGGGACTGTCCCATGAGTGCAGCTTTTCGGCAGCACCAGCCACCTCTTCCTCGCTATTTGGTGCCCAACAGATGTGCTATTGTCTGTGGCCACCCTAGATGAGCACTTTGCTTTGGAATAAGGTTGGTTTGTTTTTTTATTCTCTTGAAGAAATACTGGGCATGCACAAATCTTGAGGATGCTTTTGAAGCACAAAGGCGAAGTTACATGCAAAGCGTTTCCTTGCAATGAAAGGTTTCAAGATTGCAGCTTTCCAGGGCTTTTCTGTACTCAAGATCAGCATCCCAGATCCATGGATCTCCTCTCCTACCCCTGTGGTAGCTCTTGGTTTGTGCATCTTGCTTACAGGGCAACTTCACAAAATCTCTTTTCCTGCTGCAAAGTCAGTTTAGGAAACCTCTGCCTCACTGTCCAGCTCCTCCTTCCCACATCCACAAAGTGGGTCAGGAGAGCTGCTTGTGGGACCATGCCGAAAACCATGTCACTGAAACATCTGGCCAAAAGAGAACCTTCTGGAGGTTGTGGGTGATTTTTTGGAAGGTGGTATGGGCATTTCAGGGTTATTTTCAACTGAGGTTATTTAGCAGATTTTCAAAATCATCCCTACTCAAAAAACCAAGCTTGTGATGGAGCAATATCTGTCCTTCCCTTGTAAGATGGAAGTAGCTGCTCTCCCTTATTCTTTTACTCCCAGACCAGCCCCTGCAGTCCCAGAGAGGTTAAAAAAATTAATGGTGACAACAAGAAAGGATCTGCCCTGACTATACGATATTCCCCTCCAGAACCTGTGAGCAATGCCTGTGGTGTGGCTGATGAGGCCAGGAGGAGCCCTCAGGAGAGGGCAATCCTCCATCCCCATCCTGCTGCGAAAGCACCCACATCCCCCTAAGCACCCAGAGAGAGCCTTGATTTAGGTCTGGCTCCTACTGCTCTCTTCAGATGAATGGGAGGGAGAAATGGGGAGAAAATCTTGTTTATAGTGGTGTTGGAAGCAAGGCCAGCGGGAGGATGTATATATGCAAGAGCGTTCATATGCATCTGAGGCTTTACGTCGGGTGCCTCCTAAATAACATCAAGAGGCATCGGGGTGACAGAAGGCAGCTGCAGCCATTTCCCTCCTTCCCCTTGCAGGCCTAAATCTGATTTTTTTCTTGCCCAGTTTTCAAGGCTATTTCAGGTCCTAAAGCCAACCCTTCCTGCACCCTCCACCTCTTCTTCCTTCATTTTTCACCATGCTGGGAGAGAAACATGAAAGCGGGGTTTCCTCTGCAGAGCAGAGGGGACCAGTGATTGCAATTATAGCTCTCAAACTAACGATGTGCAAAGACTCTAGATAATAGTAGTGTCTGTCCATAGGATGGGGATATCCTGTGTTGTCCTAGCTCGGGGTAGCTTGTGAAAGAGAGAAGATCTGTTTTAACAGGGGAGTATTTCCTCAGCTGGCATAAACTATCATAACTGGATGGCTTTCTAAAGGCCAGGATGGATAATGATAGCCCCGGGATGATTTCCCACAAAGCTTCACAGAATCTGAACGAAATAAGCACAATTCATTGCAAGTCCTTAGCAAAACAAGCACACGGCTTGGTGCTTAAATTTCCCCACCATCACCGCTATTTTTACATACAGCCAGCCAGTGCCATATTTATTTTCCCAGCAGCATCCCCTGCTTGTTTTACAGCAGCAGGACTTGACATACAGAGTGTCAGGCAAATAACTTGCCCGGTGCTTCAAGAAGTCAGCAAGAAAGTCAGGAATCGCAGCCTGGCACCGTGCAAATAAACACATCTGTCCTCTGGCTGCGTGGAAAGCTGCAAGCGTGGGATTTAAAGGGTGGTGGTGAATTGGGGGTAGGGAGAAAGGTGCAAAAAAGGAGCTGAGAACAGTGCCTGTTCAATGAATGTATTTGCGTGGGAGTCAGTAAAAGGCTGGTTTATGGTAACTGCATCACACATGCACATTCATCTTTCTTTAAAACATTTTGAGTTTCCTTTACTCACTACCAAGGCAACTAATTTCTGCAGGAAAACAGGGTGAACTCACACGGAGCGGTTGTAAACAGCAGTGAGCACAGCAACACCACGCCTGTAGATGCACTGGGGTCAAGTCCAGAGCAGTTCAGCAGATACGGAGAAAACTTCTTGGCATCTAGAAAACCTCTCACCGCCCATCCCCGGGTACGCACGGACCAACCCACTGAATATGCAACGCAGGGTCCACCCGCGCGGTGCGTCAGATACGCTGCTCAGACGCTGACGGATGCTCAGACAGGCTCAGCTTCAGCGAGCAGCGCTGACGATGCTGGCAGGCGTTTTCCTTCTCACATCTGACTCCAAACTTCTTCCGCCCTCTCTCCCAGCTCAGCTGCTCTGAACAACTCAGGAGGGAGAGGTGGCCTGGGAGGAGCCGAGAGCAGAAAGCGAGCTACGCAAGGCATCTCCGCTCACACCATTAACGGTATTGATCTGACTTATGGGCACTGCAGGTGTCAGAGCCTAGACTTAAACCTCAGCATCCCACACTGGGACAGGGGGAAAGGCGATTCTGTCCACATATGTCCTGGGAGGAGTCCTGGGCCATGCCTCTGCAGGTAGCCTGCCGTGACATGACGAGGAGGGGGGCAGCTTCGGCTGTCACCTCTCCCAGTGGGGCTCGCAGACTTCAGGGTGAGAAGGGCTGGAGCTCAGCTGGCAGAGCCTTGGCTTAGTTACAGCATCGATGATGACCCTCTGGCCTTTGTGAAAAAGTGTTCTCAGCCCTCGGGCTGGAAAGGTTGAACACCTCCGGCTGATTTATCTAGAGGCACTGACACAGACAAACAAGATTCCAGCCTGGGGAAGTTAGGGGAAGATGGATAACACGGCACAGATATTAATGGGCCATGAGGGAAGGCGGCAGAAAATCTGAGAAAGCTACTGGTACCTGACACTTGCCTTTCAAATATAATTGCCCCTTGTCTGGTTGATGGAGGGATTTGAACCTGGTGCTTCCTACGCTGGAAGCACAAATCTCCAGGGTCTGCACGAAAGAGCAAGGACATCACTGCACTGCTGACCCATCCCTTCTGCTAACGGCGAGGTTCGAACCTCGAGTCTCCAGCCAGACATTCACAATTAACAATATGCACACACGAGAGCATCTCCATATTAACCCGTTATCACTGTCTGCCTAAGAGCAACAGAAAGTTTCCCCACACAGCATCTGCCTCCTCAACAGCTGAGCAAGTTTAAAGTCACCATTGGCACAGCCCCTTGTTTGCTGTTGTGCTTCAACCCATAAATGCTAAGGGTGGGTTTCCACCCACCAGCCACATCCAAACTGATCACCTGGTCCCTCAAGACAAATAACCACAAGTAAGTGCAGCTCATCTTAAAATACAGATAGTAAACAGGTCAACCTGAACCCTGGAAAAGCTTGTTCTTCTCCATTGACTAGAAAGGGAAAGAAGGCTGATTAGCTCTGATGCAATATCTGTATCATCTCACCATAAGACCCGAAAAAGTGATTGGAAAAAATCACTAATCCTAAAAAGTTGGAGTCATGTCTCATGAAAAGGGAGTCCTAAGCCACGACATCTCAGGAAATCCCACTCTAGAAATAATGTAGAAGATGATGATGTGATGATCAATAAAGCAGAGAGATACCAACAGTGCTGAAAGAGAAGCCTGCTACCAATTACAATGTGAAGTCTCCACCCAGGTGGAGGAGGAGGAGGAGGAATTTATTACTCTGCTAGGCAGGACAATGTAATGCATCCCATCTTCTGGCTTTGACCTTTTCTTGACAAAAGGGTTCTCCAATTATCAAAAGCAACTAGAGATTTTTGGGTGCTTCCTTTTCACAGGGCCAATTTCATGTACCTTAAAGGGGATGGAGCTTCAGTAAGCACAAGCCTAACCCTCTGGATGTCAAACCCCTCTGAAGTGTTTCCTACAGGCCACCTAAATATTAAGTCCTCCAAATTCCCCCAAAAGTTGATTTCCAGTCTCCGTACTCCAGTCTACACTTGATTCTTCCATACGAACCATCACCCATAAGGCCTGACTTTTTTCAAGGTTTGTCCACGGTGTTTCAGCTGGAGGTTTTACTCCTTTTGATTAAGGACAAACATCTCTGATCCCTACCCAAAGTGGGCTGGAATTAGCTTCCTGGTTTCCAAACGGAAAGGAGGAGGAAAGTGCAAAGAATGACTGAGAGTGTCTTAAAAGATTTTGCACAGACCAAGAATGGTCTCCTGCATCATGACCTTACAGGTTTAACTGGGCAGCTCTCCTGCCCTTTGTCTGGGCTCCTCCAGCATTTCTCCAAAGTCAAGGGGCAGCCATCAGACGATACGGTTTCCTGGTATGCTGTGACCACTCCTTATTACACTGAACTCTCTCTACTCCTATCTCTCTTGGGGTGCTGAGCACTTTGGGCAAGGCCTGACAGTTGTACACGCACCCAGCACCCATCCAGAGTATCATGGACTTGGTGCCATCCCATACGTGTGCAGGATTGAACCCTTGCAGTTCACCTCGGGGATCCATCCACAAGGAGGTTTTGGATGCTCCCCCCACCCCATTTTCTGCTAGCACTGTGACTTGTCTTTCTTGAGACGCACAATATTATGTGATTTTGATTTTCAGATGAACAATGACAATGAAGAAGATAAGAAGAAAAAGATTCACTTTTAACTTTCTCTGTTAATAAGATACATTTTGTACTCCTGCCTCCCTCCTCCTCCTTACTCTGAGCTTTCACTGATTCAAGGATCTGTTACCGAGTACTCGTTGGAAACAGCTCATCTCTGTTTGCTGTCTCTGCAGGAGATATTATTGCCTCTCACAGCTCAAATTCATGAAATTTTTTTCTGTTTGTTTGTCTTTTTCCATCTCCAACCTTCCCTCTAGCCTCCATTTCCTAGCTGGAGAGCACCTCAATATTCAAACTATTTTGAGATAAACCTTATTGCTTATCCTTAGTGTGCAAGAATATTAAGATAGCCTACTGTAGGTGCCTTGTTTTGGTACCACAATGATGGAGCATCAACAGTCAAGGGTTATTCAGTGACTCACCTTCATTGTAACCCATGGTGTCAAGAGGACAAAAAGATGCAACTCCAAATTTAACCAATTTGGATTCTGCAATTTGAATCACCAGTCTGAATATGAGACCTGATTTGTCTCCCAATGACAGTGGAAATTGATTTTAATAAAACCAGAATGGTCTTCTAGCAGAGAGGGAATGGCCAGCTGCCCTGGGCACTAGACAGAAGACCTGACAGTGACTTCGTACATGACCTTCATTTCCATGGGTACCAATGTGCCTTTGCTGGTTTTTCACATGTGTAAAATGGAAGTAGGATTTCTCACCCCACTCTGCCAACTGTGAAAGAGCAAGATCACAGCAGACTTTCCTGGGGAAAGGTTCCTAAGTACTGTTGAGACCTCACTGTGTAGAATCATAGAATCATAGAATCATTACGGTTGGAAAAGACCTCTAAGGTCATCGAGTCCAACCGTCACCCCCACCCCCCCTCTGCCCCCTCAACCATGTCCTTGAGCACCTCATCTATACGTCTTTTAAATCCCGCCGGGGATGGTGATTCCACCACTTCCCTGGGCAGCCTGTTCCAAGGCCTGACCACTCTTTCAGTAAAGAATTTTTTCCTAACATCCAGCCTAAACCTCCCTTGGCGGTGTAGAAGCGACTGGTTTGAGGAGGAGGCTCATGCACGTTCATTTACCAGCATAAGGGACCCAGTGCCAGTAGACCAGGCTGGGGGATCAAATCATTGGCTGAATGGCTTATTTTGAAACAACGGTGAAGCTGTAGCTCTCAGTTATCAGCCTAATCACTGATAATATAAGAGCATTATACTTTTGTATTCCTTTTTTTTTCCCCCCGTACTTGCAGCTAGGAAGCACTCCTTATCTGGCTTTGCAGATTTCTTAGGGTCAGTTCTAGAGACTGGGTTCATGGCCAAGACGATTAGGATGGGCAACAGCCTGCTCTCCTCCTCCTCCTCCAGCATTCAGCTGTCACTGTGCCAGAAGAAGCTCACCCCGGTTTCAGCAGGGATGCTGTGAACGTAGCAAACGTAGCACCAGACCCCACCTGGGGATGCTGGGTAAGGCTGATGGTGAGCAGCTTCAGCTGCTGGTGTTTGCCACTACCTCAGTGCCCCTACTTCGGGATAGCTACTGTTATCCCTATCTAAAGAGACTTTCTGCAGTGGTGGATGGAGTGGGCGTGACTGACCCAGCTCATTGCAGGGTGCCAAGGGCAGAGAGCGAAGGGGTCTCATGGCCACGGTAGAGCCAACGGGACAGAAATGGGAAAGCTCAGCAGAAAAACTGCTGAGAAAATGGGCTGTCATTGTCTCCGCTGACCCTTTCCCTCCGCCGAGCCAATATCAGAGTTTTCATTTCCAGGCAGCAAGCTGGAAATGTTTCCTTCCCTGTCTGTGGATGCCAAAGGTGCCTGAGCCGAAACAAAAGCTTTCAGGGCAGCTTATCATGAAATGCACCACAATAAACATTCACAGGGCCGGAGCGGTGCTTTTCTGAGCACCGTGCATGCTTTCAGCCCTTCTCCACCGCACCGCACAGCAGCCCGTCAGGAGTGGGACAGTCACAGCCTTTGCCTGTCAGCCTGTGGGATTTCTCTCTCTCTCTCTCTCTCTCTCTACCCCCCCCGTCTTTGTGCCTTTGGTGCAATGCAGTATTTTCTGCTCTAGCTGCTTCGCTCACTGGAGCCCTGTGAGTGCTGGAGAAAACAAGGGGGCTGCTTTGCAAAACATGCAGCTTTCCATGCAGCCTACCATTCCCATCTTTGGTGGGTCCATGTTTAGCCCAGTTGTCGAGCAGGAGCATGAAGAAGACCTTTTATCCTCCCATTCTGCTGCCTGTTCTTAGCAAAGCGAAGACTGGGAAAGGACCGGCAAAGATGTCCAGTGGGGGACCCCAGTTTCTGGGGAGTTTGTGTCCAGAGCACCAGCCTGCAACTCAGAAAACATCTCAAGATGTTTCTCCTTGTGTCAGCTAATGTAGAGAGGGAGTAGAGAAGACACTGGTAGTGCATAGCTTGTCACATCCAGGATGGAGAAAAAACAGCTGGGTAAATTCAGATTTTTGCTGGCCGCAGTAAGGAAAGGCTTGTATGCACTGCCTTGTGGCTAGCTCCTTTACGGTGGATTGGCCATGTCCACCTGCAGAGCACTGGACCCATGGCTTGTCCATGGCCCTAAGACGTAATAATTATGTTTTGGTGGATTTTATTCTCCAAAATGCCTGAAATGTAAAAACTATCCCCCAAGAAAGTGTTCAGGCTTTGTCTCAAAAGCACAAGGGGATTTGTGCCTTTGGGGCTCATACCAACTATAAAGCGGTAGGTGAGCTAATAGACATGTACCATGAGCAGTGTGGGGACCGGGGTATAGAAGCCACACGGGGAGCTAAGCTGACAGTGTAGATGCACCTCTTTGGCTTTCTAGGCAGAAGCTGCACCCCCAAAATTCTTGGGTAACCTTTGGAAAAAAAACCATGGATTGTTGTGCAACCACTTCTGGCAGAAATCCAGCGCTACTGTGTTTTGTGTATGAACAGCAATTAGGAAAATGCATAAACTGTGCTGCAGTTTCTTGCCTTTATGTAGGAACTTGCCTCCATCCCTCGCATTGCGACTGCTCACACCTTCCAGCCAAACCTAAGAGCTTTGTCCCAGAGTAGCAGCACCCTGCTCCTGCTCTGCTCCTCCTCCAAAGGCACAGAAAACAGCTTGACACCTCACGCAACACCCAGGCATGCTCAGCAATGTGTTTAATGGGTTCTGCAAGGCCCACAGAAGCAAATGGTGGGTTATCGCCAGCTTTGGACGCTCGGTGGAAGTGTCCTCAGTCTCCCTTGCTCTACCAAGGAAAGGAAGGACAGACACAGAGCCCCCATTTCGCTCCTCCTTGCTCCTGTCCACTCTAATGAGAAGCAGGCAGAGTTTCTCCTTCCCCAGCAGCCATGGAGCTTGTTTGAAGCAATTTGGAGGCAATTGAATGAAAGGGAATAAATGAGTGGATATTGCAGTTTATGGATGGCTGAGTCAAACCCACAGGCAGTGATTAGAGGCCCACAGTCCCTTTTATGCCCAGAGTAAGAAAATGACTTAAATTTGTTCCATTTTAGCTGCAAACAGGAGGCGAAGTTGTAGTGGGCTGGATTGTCAGTTATGCCACCTTTTAATATTCCTCTGGAGGAAAACCAAAACAGAACAGATTTTTTATTTTAATTTAAATAAAGTGTCAGTCGATCCACAGCAAATTTCTCTGGCTTCGATCGTCTCCTTCTAGCTGACATGCTAGAAATGAAGGTGGGGAAAACAGAATAAACAAGTGCAACTTCCCTAATCTCTCCCACCTTCATTTGCCCTACAAAGAGTTTTCAGCGTGGCTGTTTGCCCAGCTGGCTCCTTGGTAACACTGTCTATGGCGGTTCCTTGCCTTCTTCTTCACCTCTTTGCAATCTCAGCCTGGCTGAACAAATGCAGCTCCAAAGTGTGGACGAGATGAGCGTGTCATAAAAAAAGCTTATCTGAACTTTAATTTCATCACTGCCTCTGCTACTGATTTTCTGAGCAACCTTGGGTAAGCCACCAGAGATTTTTTGCCCAAAACGTATGCTTGCTTGCCATTAGCCATTGGCCATGCTAAAATCTGCAGGTAACGACTGGAAAAGGCAGGCCAACACACTTGATGCTTCAGTTGCCTTTCTGCAGCTGGGATAAAAAGACTTCCCAGTCCTGCACCTTTAGGGTTGATACCAAAGGACCTCTCAGGTCTCATCACTGCTGTCTTGTGGCCAACGCAGCCAGACCTTCTTCCCACTGAGACCAGGGTGAGGTGCTGGAGAAGGAACGGGGGAAATCTGGACTTTCTTCCAACATGAAGCTGGTTTGCAGCTGAGGTGAACACCAGATAGAAAGATGCATCCTCAGCTTTGAAGAATGTATGGTCTAAACAGAAAAAAAAGAAGAAAATGACAAGGTTTCACTCAAAATCAACCGAAATGTCAATGGTTGGGGTAGGCTTGAGATGCCCTCAGTCACTACTCAGTAGCCTTGCCTCTATGCTACAAAGAAAAAGCTTTGTATTCTTAAAACACCTTCTCTCATCAGTGTTACTCTCAAGATTTTAGTTTGTTTATTTATTAATAGGGAAAAGATACAGTGAGATTTAAGATGTACTTGTCAACCTACATTTCTTACAGTTGTGTTTTGTAGTCTCCTGGGGCAACGGCTACCATGGCATTCGAATCTGAATCCGCCACATCAAGTCTCCTCCTTTGTAAACTGACGGAAACTTGACATTTTTCAAGTCTTTCAAAGAAATTACAAAGAAATTACAAACAACAGCAATAAAACCCACAAAAAACCAGAAAGCCACACATACTTAGAGCATCAGCTGCTGAAGCTATATCAAGTTTTCAGTGGATACAAGGAGAAAAAGAAACCCTCCTGGATGATCAATCTCCTTGCGGCTGATGGTAACTCTCATTCTGGTCCTATCTGCTCTATGTGCTGCAGTGTTTCTGCTATTGCTCTGTCAACTTGACTGTGATGGACTTTTTACAGCTTGAATTTTGCAAAGGCAAATATATGCTACCAGTTTAGATGGGTAGGACCTTCCATGCCAGCAGTGTCACATATTTTCCAGAGATAAAGGCAGAGCAGCATATACACGATTCAAGGTGCACTTTGGGGGCTCATTTCACTCGCAGCTTTGTTCAGCTTTTATGTATAATCCCAAGCAACCCATTTCTTCACAGTAACCTCTTCTAGTCTTTACATACTCCAGTGCCTTCCAAGTAGAGATGTGTCTCACTGGGGTGCCCAGCAGTTCCCAGCTCAACTGACCTTTGATTTCAACTGGGGCCTAAATTGTTATTATAATGCAAAGAAGAGCCACAACATCTGTATAGAGCAAAAGCACAAAAGTACTGTGTGAGACAGCAGACAGCACCAAGATCAAGAGCAGAACATACAGAGTGGGGGAAAAGTACGCTTTTTCCTATTAAAAGATCTGGAAAAAGAAACAACAATACACCAGACCTCCAAAATTGCTGGATGCTCAAGTCACTTGTGCTAAGTCTGGATGGAAAGACGGAGAAAGATGATGCCTGGACTATTGGAATAAGCACAGGTGGGAGAAAAGGCATTAGGATTTGATGTGGAATGGAGTAAGCCCCTGAAGATATCCAGTTGCAGAGACTTTATAATACTTCAGTGGAGTTACTTCATTTCTGCTATAACATGAGCATGTAGAGCATGACAGAAGCCAAAAAACTATGAGTGGTGAGAGAGTCTTCTAGTTACAACACTCGTCAGCAGCTCAGGAAGTATAGATGTCAATCGTGGCTCCACTCGAGTTTTTTTTGAACCTGACTACTTGCTTACAGCTAGATTTCCCAAAGAACTCAGCTCCTGAGCTAGCTGCAAAACAATTTTCTTTGTTTATCTGTTGCTCCTGTAAAACATGTTGAGGTTTTGGTGAAAAAACAGACACTTGGAAATGGTGTATTTCTCAGTTTTTAAGGAAAACTCATGCTTTCTTTTTGTTCCAAATCATTTTTTATGAAAAACGTGCACTGTCAGAGAACCCCCCCTCCTTTTTTCTTTTTTTTCCTTCTTTTTTTTCTTCTTTTTCTTTTTTTTTTTTTAGATAACAACAGCAACGGAAAGTAGCAAAAAAATCCAAGAACCTCATACGGAAAAATCTCTAGTGCTACTGACTAAGCACCCAAGTGAGGAGATCAGATTTCCCAAAGTCCCCAGCCTGCAGCACCCCAATTTGTGCCAGGAAAACCACAGCCATCAGAAACTATTCCTGGCTTTATGTAGGGACTCAATCAAAACTCTCTGAAGTCTTTGTGCTTGGTCCTCTTCTTGTGATGTAAGACGCTGTGGTCTGCTTTTGGGTGGCCAGCGTAGGGCCTCCATCACACAGGAATAACTGAGTTTCTTTCCAAAGCAACCCCAATCCTACACCATGGGCCAGAGAAGACGAATACTGTCACCGTGCTGCTGCAAACACCAGTCCTGCCAACTGCGGAGCGTCAGGAGCCACTTTCCCAACTCCTCCCTCCTCCCGAACACTTTGGAGCTCAGCCACAGCCCTGGAAGAGGGCCCAGATATTTATGTTCCTGGACCTTGGCTCATGGCAGCCAGTGTTTGGTTTTGAAAACAACTGCTGATTAAACAGAAATCCCCTACCGAACAAACAAAAAGAATCTTTTCTTCCCCATTTTTGTCCATACAGTTATATGCCTGGGCTGGAACAGGACTGTTTTGCTAGACAAATCTCTCCCTGGCAAATTCCAGCAGCGGTGGCACTGGTTTGGCTCACACCTGCATTGATGCTCCCAGGGACTCAGAGCCTGCAGAAACTGGGAGATACTCTGGACAGTGAGGGAAAAGGTTTTTCTCAAGTGGTTAAACTAACACTCAGTAAAATTGATAAGTAAAAGCCCAAATAATCTTCAGTGTTCTCCCTCAACCCTGCAGAGTTTGATTTCGGTCCCTAACACCTTTCCTTGCAAAAAAGCCTTCACTGGTGACAGCCATTGCAGTCCACAAACAGCCATCTTGCACAGCCCTTCAAAATGATCTCAGTTTCCCCAGGTTACAGCGGTGATGTGACAACTCTGAAGCACTCCAACAAGTTGCCATTCTGACACTGAAATAGCTGTGATTTGGCCTCCAAGAGACCACAACTGTTCTTTCCATCCCCAGCGCAATACTTTGTTATCCACAACAGAAGTCGGTGCCTTCACACAGGTTTTAATTTGTATTGCAAGCGACCCTACGGCAGTCAGCTTTCATGCAGACTTTATAGTGCATGATGCTGTACACATCCAAAACATTTATAAAGCAAGCAAAGCACACAATTTTTGGGAAAAAAAATAACGTGCTGCTGTTTTGAAGATAGGGTATGGCTGGAGGCTGGCAGTTCTTGGCCATCAGCTCATCCACAGTGTACTAGTTAAAATGGCCTTCCACATTTGGTGTGTTACATGTCATAACCACATCCTCACTGTTTCATTCAAAAGCTATCCTCAAATGGGAACAAAAAATAGCAAAAACTCACTTCCCTTTTCAACTTCCAGTCAACATTGTCCCCATGTCTCTGGAGTATCCCCTTTGTGCCTGCAGAGTATCCGACTACATGGATCATGTTTCTCCCACCACGCTCTCGTGCACTTGACTATGGATTAAATTTGGGCTACCACATTTCCTAAGTAAACTGTTGACATAAGAGCACATCACACTATCTGGGGAAAAGACTCTCTAGATTTTCCAGGGAGGTTTTGCAAAAGAAGCCAAATTTTCAGGACAAGCTCAACAGGCTGGGTACTGAGCTGGTCTGAAAATCTGGGAGCTCTCAAGGGTCAGGCACTTCTGAAAATCTGAATTCTTTCGAAATCTTGTACCATAACTTAGTCAAAGTGCTACAGGGACCTATGGTGTACCCAGCTGTCACCTTCTGAGCCCTACCTATGCCTTTGCAGCCTCTTCTTCTGCTACATACCACATGTTCCTTTTTCAGCGGTGCATTTAGGAATAATTGAAAATTTTCCATCGCAAATTATTTCTCAAAACAATCATTTTTTTTTTCCAAACTACAGTGTTTTTCCAACAGTATCTTCAATACCAAAACCAACAGCTCAGTGCCCCAAACCTGAAACATTTGGATGGGAGTATTGCTCACTTGTCTTTAGCCCTGTTCTTCCACAGTGTGAGATTCCCTGCCTGCAATAAATCTCTAACAATGTAGCACCAACTTTTTTCAGGGAGACTATGATGTTAGAAAAAGATGGAGACTAACAAGGAAGACTAGAAAAAAAGGAACAAATCTCGTTAGGCACCAGAGAGTGGTACATTGGAACCAATGTTTCTTATTTTCCAGCCTTTCTCTCCCCAAATAAATATTTTCACTTAATTCCTCCTGAAAACATCTAAGGGTGTAGAGATAGAAATTTCTTCATCCAGCTATAGCTGCGATGGTATTCCATGAAAAAAAAAGGTTTTCCTACTGTCTTTCACACTTTCTTTAAAGTTAGTTTTTATGAAGGGAACTTGGGATCCGGTCTTTGAATGACGGAAAAGATACCGGATGGTTTCAGTGATGCAATTTCTCCTCTTCTTGCTCTGTCGTTTCTGCTCATCTCTGCTCAAGCAGTTGAAAAGACATCCAATCTGCCTTGGACAAGTGACCATCTGACCTGGACAGCAGTCCCTGTCATACATCCAACAGCCATCGAATGGCAATATCCTTTAGTTGGCCACTGGTCCCGTCTGGATTGACTTGTAGGCCAGTGACCTGGAGGCGAAAGCCTTTGGTATTCCCTTACTTGTTGTGGTCAAGCCAAAGCAATTTGTAGGACATGGTTACAGGAAAATTATTAGTGGATAGCAAAGCACATTCACAAGTATTTTGAGTCCTGAAGACCAAGGAGCCACTAAGTCTGTTGAGAATAGCTCTGAAGATAATCTGTTTGTATGGAACTAAGTAAAGAAAAATAATAACTTTATGCCAACATATTTCTTGACAGGCACCATGGAACGCTCTCCCCAAAAGGTGGATAAATACGCTGGTCACTAGAATTGTTTGAAACTGGGTTGCCCTCAGCAAGTACAGAAGCAATCTTGTACTGGCCTTGAGATGATCTAATAGATCTTTCTGTTTCTCATTTCTAGCCCTTAGTTCCTCAGATCACCTGTTTCCTTCAGTGCAACTGCCTTACCTCCTGGTCTGAGGTGGACTCACCTCTCTAATCTGCAGAACAATGATGCTCTCATTAGTTTTCATTCTTACCACTTGGTCATGCCTTTCATTGTATAGCAGAACTTTATTGTGGTTACCAAGAAAGAAGAGAGCAAACTAGTAGCTTCATCTGCAGGCTACTGTACATGGTGCTGGTAGACCCATCATAGCTTCCATAGGTCTTGCATGCTGCATTTGGCCGGAGATGGGAAAGCATACCCCTACCCATGTCTCTATGCAGAGCATGTCTGATTCCAGTCTGGTTCCATATAAAACCACAGGATCAGCTTACGACAACAGAAAGGGAGGTGAAAAGCCCCGAACTGGTCTTCCTCATCCACAGCTCCTCATAGTATCCCTCATAATAACATAAAATAAACCCGGCTGCAGTAGGTCTGTCCAAAGACCCTCCCTTTAGCCCACTAGCCTGCGTCCAATGATGGGCAGCTGCAGATAACTAGAGAGAAAGTATACAGAACTGGGCAATTATATAATCATCCATTCCCCAAATTATCCATTAAAGATCCATTCTTCTTTCCATCATGGCTGCACCTCTTCAATGAGATGGCACACATGGTGGGTAGGTAGCTCCAAGGTAGGCATATGTTCTAATATCTTATTCTAACTCTGAGGCACATCAGCCTAGAAAATCTGGAGGAGACCGATGGCATTGGCTTAATGAAATTAAGTGTCTTTCTTGGAAGAATTGAAAATTACTCAAATTGAGTGAGTGTCTTGGGCAGGAGGCATTATTTAGAAAGCTCAGTCACCTATAGACACTGCTTTTGGACTAAGATAATCCAGAGGAGGTTCAAAGGGTGATCTAGAGAAAAGCTGCCCTCAAATGTTTGGGTCCATGTGTCTGATGACTCTGAGTTCATAGGAGAATCTGTCCTATTGTCACTTCTACTTGGATGGAAACAGGAGTGCTTTGCTGCATTTGATTCAAGAATCAGAAAGTTCAAAAGCAACATTGAAGTCAGATATCAAAGGGGGGGAAAAGGAAAAAAAAACAAAACCAGTTTGATGATAAGGTTTAGGGCAAGTCTTACTCTGTTCAAAATCCATACAACCAGCCCCAGTGATTTGGCAGTGGAAACAGCTTGATCTCAAGAGTCACCAAGAAATAGGGAACATTTGAGATAGGTCTTGAACCTGGAATTTTCTTTCCCCCAAAATATAGGAAATTTCAGACTTCTTCTCTTGTCTTAAACTGGGATGAAACTAGAAGCCATGCCCACGCATACATCTCAGCGGTTTTGCCTCTGGAGTTTCCTCCATTTGGGTGAGCCCCAGGGGCCGGTGCAGGGTCACCCCCTTCCTTGCGTTGCCTGCCCAAGTACTTCACCACGTAAATGATCCAAAAGAGGGGACAAGCTACCCCACACCCACTTTAAGCCTGAGTTTTAGGACAAAGAAAAGCAGCTGCCTCAAAGTGCAAGCCCATGGTGTCACCCCTAGTCAGATAACTATCGAACTGCCACGCCAGCATTTTTTATGGCAGTTTAAAACACTATCAAGGCGGCATCAAACTGCCTTTTACATCCAAACCCAAATGGCTGTGGAATGGAGCCCAGAGTGAAATGCTAAATTGGATCCTATCAAATCAGCATCAGATCACACAGGCTTAAGGGGTAATGAATGGCTCCTAACGACAGAGTTCATCATTATAAAGTAATGACAAAAGATACATAACCACTGAGGTCTCCAACAGTGCAACCAGCCGCCACCCATCACCTACCCCCTCCGCTCTGTCTGTCGCCTGCTGATTTTTTCCTATTAGGGTGAAGTTTTTTTCTGGGGAGTGTTTTTCTCCCTTTAACTGGCAAAGGGTTTCAGGGCTCATTCAGGATAAATTATTCAGTCTAAACAGAGATGCAATAAATCTTAAATGGCAAACAATAGATGATTCTCCCTTTAGACACACAGAGCCTACAAAACTAATCTCCTGCTAAGCAATAGTATGTCCCACTACAGCTGCTGATGGCAAAATTTACAAGGGTAGCATTTGTTTCCTTATGTGCATCTATATTTAGATTGCCACAGGGCCTCCCCCTCGCTCAGCAACACAAGGCAACCCATCGTTGCATGTGTGAACTGGTCACCATGGGAGAGAGAGAGACAGAGAAATGGCTCACCAGCTCTCAGTTTGGAAAAGACTCAGTCATGCAAACTTTTAGCTATTTCGCTTGTTAAATAAGGACACTTAAAAGTGGAAGAACAGATAGAGCAGCTTGTGTAAGTGAATTAGGATTAGCAGTCCCACGTATTGTTTTGCTGAGCTTTAAGCCTCTCACATAGCTGGACTCGCACTTCTCTTTTTGGAAAGCATGGTCTTGGCATGAAATCTGTACTGTTTAAAGTAATTTTGCCCACTCCGAACCCAGTGGACCCATCTGAAAGAAGGTGAAGCCTCAGACCCATCTACAGCACTCTAATCTCTGCCCCATCACCCAAGCCAGCTCCTCCTTTTTCCTCCACCAGAACTCAACACAGATTAAGTTTGTAGCATCTGGAGGATGGTGCTGCTCCTTAAGGAAGAGAACCAGCTCAAAACACAGAAAATCCCCACCACGGATTTAGTGCCAGAAACCAGCTGAAATAACAGTGTGGCTAACACAAGCTTCGGCCACCGAATGGAAATAGCTGTCAGTGGATCCTCGGCAAGCCACATTTCCCCTGGCTGAGGACTTGGCCTTCTGTGTTTAAAGCTTTCATCACATTGCACACCCACTCCTTCCTGCCATCTGCCAGGCGCGCCATGCCCCGGGCCAAGTCTGGTGCCGGCTGCTTCTCCCCGCGCAAGCCTCCCCAGCCCAGATATGCCCAAGTGCTTCTGCACACTCCAACTGCTCTTCTCAACCCAGAAAGGAGCCAAGTTGGGAGCTCTGCTGTCGTTTCCCCTACCCCCACATCAGCTATAGCAGGAGTGAGCAACTGCTTTGGCTTCTCTTTACCTTTCAGGGCCATCTGGACAACCTCAGACCTCGCGCTAAGGGAAATGGAGGAGGGCCAACAGCACCTTCATGATGTCACCTGGGAAGCAAGTTATAGCCTGGAAGCAGGAGGTTTATGTACATTCACGAAATACTCAGGGCTTCCTTGCGCTCCTTTACGGCTGTGGAGTCCTCTGGGAATGGCATGGACTCCTAATGGATGCTGCATTAGCTAATCCAGTGATTCAATTATTTCTAAATACTCTCTGGTGGCAGGGGCTAGTCTTCCTGCTCACTTACTGGAAATAGTTGCTCTTCCAGGGGGAGGGGAGAAAAGCTTCCATTATAAGAAGCATCCCCCTCTCTTTTCTTTGCATTGTCTTTCCACAGGTAGTGGTCACCCTCCAAGGGCACAGATGGATGCAAACAGACTGGACATCCAGTACCTCTCTCCCCAGTGGGCCAGACACAAACCCTTTCTGGCTCCACCATCATAAGAGCTGTCTGAGGAAGGTAGATTGTACCAGCTCAGCACAGCGATGCCCCAGTGGCCACCAGCTTGTGGGAGCTGGCCCGTATCCATCTAGCACAGAGTGAAGCCAGAGGTGCTCAGTCATGCTGACTCTTTAGGCTTGTCAGTCTAGGACCAGCATCCAGATGGTGTCAGGAGTTGCCCCATCCATTTGCTACACGGTCATCCTTTAGTTGGACAGCACTGTGTTCAGTTTTGGGCCCCTCACGACAAGAAGGACATGGAGGGGCTGGAGCGTGTCCAGAGAAGGGCAACGGAGCTGGGGAAGGGCCTGGAGCACAAGTCTGATGAGGAGCGGCTGAGGGAACTGGGGGTGTTCAGCCTGGAGAAGAGGAGGCTGAGGGGAGACCTCATCGCGCTCTACAACTACCTGAAGGGAGGTTGTAGCGAGGTGGGGGTCGGTCTCTTCTCCTGAGTAACAAGCGATAGGATGAGAGGGAATGGCCTCAAATTGTGCCAAGGGAGGTTTAGATTGGACATTAGGAAAAATTTCTTCACCGAAAGGGTTGTCAAGCATTGGAACAGGCTGCCCAGGGCAGTGGTGGAGTCCCCGTCCCTGGAGGTATTTAAAAGATGTGTAGATGTGGTGCTTAGGGACACAGTTTAGTGGTGGACCTGGCAGTGCTAGGTTAGTGGTTGGACTTAAAGGTCTCTTTCAACCTAAACGATTCTATGATTCTACGACCACTAAAGGGCATGGCAAAAGTATGGGTACCAGGCTGGACAGGCTCCTATCCAAGCAATCACTACATGTTCTACTCCCCAAATTCATATTGCAGCTTTAATGGGACATTTCTTCATTTCCCACCCTGAGCTCTGCCTCTGTGGATGAATACACTTCAATGGTGCGTAGGTATCACCTGTATGTCATACAGCAAATCCACGCTCTTTTAACTAGTGTTTTGCTGTATGGACAGAGCTTCATAAGCCTAAGAACAGCATTAGTCTTAGTTCTTGAAAGCACAGATGAAATGAAAGACAAATTCAGTGCGCTCAGAGGAATAAGAAGCTCGTGCCAGAGAAGAGCAGGTTTGATGCTATAATGAAGGAGGGCTGTAACCGGCTTCATCTGTGGATATACACATGCAAAATACTGCTCCCCCCTGGAAAGTAATCAGCCAGACCATGGAAGGATCTGCTGTTAGTCTCAAGTGGGTTTTACATAATAATACACTTATTTCTTAGAAACAGACAGAAAAATGAGGACAGATTTGCACAGAGTGGGAGTGCCAGGTACACTTCCTTTTGATTTGCCAGGGATGAACCATCAAAGAAGATCCACTTTTGGCTTTACTTTTACATTAGGATTGCTATATTCACTTTTGACCAGGAAAGTGCAAAAGTATATATATTGTTGCAAAAGGGAAAGATAAAACTTTACAGGCTTCTACCAAAACCTTCATATGGCCAGAAACCATAAGACAGACATTTATACATGAGTTCATAACCTTGAAGAGCAGAAGAGAACAAATATATATATATATATAAAAAATATATTTTAAAAAGTATACATACATGATATATATCTAAAATATATATATATGTATACACACAAATACATGTGAAGTGTTTTCAAATAAGTAACTCCCTACTGGGGAGAAGAATCAGTGTTTGAACATGCTGTTGCAGAGCATGGAGTCAAGCGATGTGGAACTGCATTAATTACAATTTCACTCGGTGCTTGTCCCAGACTTGGGCTCTCAGGGAGGAATTGCTATTTGCAAGTGGTTTAATACCCTGCTGCCGCTGCTCCTGAGTTCCCAGCTCAGAGGGGCAGCAGAAGTGCTGTTCGCAAGCAGTTCAGCTCACTGCTGCTGTAAAAAAGGGACAGCAGCGAGCATTTGCCTGAGTGACTTTCCCAGGAGCAAAGCATGATCAGGCAATTCAAATCCTGGCCAATCTTCCCATCCAAAGAGAACAGGATTGAAATCCAAGACTCTGCCCTTCAGCGCTGGTCCAGTACTTTCAGAAACCTCAAGCTTAGATACTAGACTCAAGTTTCAAGAGAATGAAAGATGTCCTTTGTGTGAGGACAATACCCAGGCTCATTTTGGAGGAAAGTTCATGCCAAAGGATGTCTCCAACAGACAGGAGACTCCAACAGGATGGAGCCATCCTGTTTTACACGAGAACACAGTTCAGGTATGTGGATGTGATCTGTGCTGGGCCACCTGATCTCATGACCAAAGACCTGGTCTGGTTTACTGAGATATACCTTAGTGATTCTATGATTCTATGATCTGTTCATGGTCCTGCTAGATCATTTCTTCATGGACTGGGTGGGATTTCCATGGGCCTTGGGGCCAGTGCTGCCCTGCCAATGTTGGAGCTGGGTGCAGTTTAAGGAGAGCAAACCAGGCACCCTGCTGTAACAGTCCTTGTTTAGTATCAACACAAAAATGACTCCTTCACCATTATCTTTAAGGGGAAGCCCTTAGGCTAAATCCTTCAGTCATAGGTGGGACACAGGTAACCTGGAGAGAGTGGAGGAGAAGGAGGTACAGGGAGAAAGCACTGCCTAAATGACAACACAGGACAGGCAGAAGATATCATAAATTCAAGGAGGAAGAATCAAAGAGATACAGCCTGAAATTCAGATATAATAGTAGATTTTCTTTGCATTGTAGAAGAACTAGTTTAGAGAGAGGAAATTATGAATGAGGAGTGATTGGGATATGGAGTATTGGTTGTATTGTATTTCATACAACCAAAGTATGAAATAACTTTGTTCCTCTAACCTGGGAGGTGCAGAGGTCCTGCCATTTATTGCCTTGGTAGGTCTGGAGACAACCACCTGGTTGTGGAGACCACTCAGCCACAAGGACAGGCAACCAGGTGACGGACATGCCAGACTGTATTTAAGCTGTCTACTCGGGTGCGTGGGTTTAATTTACGGCTGTACCATGGTGGTTTAGTTCAAGAGAAGACTGATTCTGACTTTCAGCTGTCCAAGGCTGTCAGACCATCATCTCCTACTGTCAATGTAGAGAGGTGGGCAGGCTCTCTGGGCAGCCCCCTTGTTGCGCATACTCCAGACATGAAGCCTACCTCCCTTCTTCAGCTATGGGGATCCTGGATGTGGTGGTCCTACACAACACATGATCTGAGCTGTCCATCACTACAGGGAAGCCTGCTCTGTACTGCAGCTGGTACCTAAGTCCTTCTTGGAAATCATAATGTGGATATTGCCTTCATTTGAGGAAATTCTGGAGAAACAAAATTCTCTGTCCCCTTTCCACAGCCATAAAGTACTTCTCAAGCCTCCAGAACAAACCTCAGGCATTTAGGAAAAGCCGTAGCCATGGAGTGTGACAGGAGGACCAAGGGCATTTCCTAGCACTACTTCTGCACCCCGTTGATGGCAATGATGGAGTTAATATAGCTCCCATCTACATGTTGAGCAGGCAGCTTGCCAGAGGCTTGACGTCTGGTAAATAAGCAGGCACATCTTGGCTCACAGGGAACAGATTGTTAACTCAGTTCAGCTCAGGGTGAGACGCACCGCCGAGCGGCTGTCATTAGCGGAGAGGATTCAGTGGTCATGACTGCATGTCACTGTCACAGCTGGAGCTGCACGGGACTGGAGACCCAGTAAGAGGAAATGGGTTTGGCTCTCGACCAAGTCTTGCAGTCCTTGCTCCACCAGCACTCCCATTCCCCGTCTCGGTGTAACCTGCTGTTCAGTGGGTGTTTCATGTTCCTCCCCTGGCAACCAGCCTACGAACGTGCAAGTCTGCTGCAGCTATAGTTACGTCTCAAGGGCTGAAAGTTCCCCGAATCATTCCCGAGTCCTTCACTTCGTGCCGATCCCAATGCAAGGACCACCAGGTTTGTTAGTATTGCTGAATTCCTTGAGATCCTGCAGAGCTCTGGTGACAAATGGGGCAAGAAGACCCCAAACGTTGTCATGCTGGCTGACACACCATGGCAGAGACAACATACTGGATGCTGCAGCTCGAGCTGCAGCAAAACCAGTTTAGCTGGGGCGTTACGGGACTCCGGCAGAAAACTGAAATCTCGTAAGGGTCTAGGTGGGGCTAAGGTGGGCACATCAACCATGCCCTCTCCAGGCAGCCACCTCACCAAAAAGGCCATGGCTGCTAGCGATTGTGCAACTGAGCATCTCTGTCCACCCAAGGGGCATCACCCCAAGACAATGGACAGGTTCCATGAGGGAACTGGCTTCTCCAGTATCCTTTCTGGCACCAAACTACCAACTGGGCTTCAGCTAGTGGAGCCACATCACCAAATTCCCTTCTAAAACCTGCCAAACCAGAAAATACCGTTATTGGGAAACCTGTGCACCGCAGGGGCAAATTCTGGAACATGATCCGTTTAAGGGAAAAAACAGCGAATGCGCAGCTCACCCTGTGCTGTTCCCCTGAGCTGGAGCTCAGACACAGAGTTATGGACCTATTATCTGGGCTGAAGGAAAAATCCATCAGAAGTCATCGGTGTAGGGCACGCAGTGCACATTGGAGCAGTTGCAGCTCAGTCCAAGAGAAGCCGGCGGGGACTCCATCTGCTCCAGCCAGCTTGTTGCAATGCCACGTTTGCATTTTATTTGTGCGTCCTCGGTGCAATTACAAGGATCTACATGGGAACTTTCTCTCCATCCCCCGTTTGCTCTCAGCACGCAGCGAATTCAAAGCTGCGCTTCCAACATCACAGGGCATTAGAACAGAATTGGTCGCAGTGTCACAAAATCAGCTGGAAAGTTTGCAGAGCCGCAGCAAGGCAGGCAGGCTCATTTTTCTCAGTTGATAAAAAGCCTGAAGAGCATTTTTATTAAACCCATTGAGGGAAACCCCAGGATCTGTGGCAGAAGGGGAAAAGGGGTTGTTATGGAGAAAAATCCTCTCTTAAACCACACAGAAATCTTAGCGAGAGGCTCAGCAGCGGCACAGTGAATTATGAAAAATTATCAACAACTTCTAAAAATGAAATGACCACAGCACTGTAACAAACCAGCTCTGAAAAATACGCACTAAAACCCCACTAGGAGATGGAATCCAAACTGTGTAACGATACAACTTTATCAAAGCCTGTATAGCAATCAGCAAACAAGCCTTCCTATAGCTCAAACTGCAGAGCTCTTGGGGTGGAAAGGTTGGGAATTTCATCTCTGCCAAGCTGTGAGCAGCTATGGTGCATGGCAGAGAAACAACTGCCCCTCAGCTCTGCTCTGCTCTGCCCTGGTGAGACCCCCCTGCAGTGCTGTGTCCTCAGCACAGGACAGACATGGACCTGTTGGAGCGGGGCCAGAGGAGGATCACAAAAATGATCAGGGAGATGGAACAGCTTTGCTNCTAGGGCAGAATCTGTCTCATATCACACTGGCTACTTGATTCATGCTTAAATAATATAATGAGAAACTGCAATATAGGGACAACTGCTTTTGCAGGCAGACAGCCGCTGCTTGCCTGCTAAACCCGAGGCAGACCCCACCAGATTTATATTCAGCATCCAGCCACCAAGCAGATGCTTGTGAAAAATGTCTCTGTGATGTAGGGGACAGCTTTGAAGCCCTGTCCTGTACCTTGAATCCTTGTTCTGAACCCACCCCAGTCCATATCCCTTGCTTACTGATCCAGCCTTCTGCTCCTTACTCTCTGTCCCTGACCAGGGATTCAGCTGTGCCTGCTGCTTTCCCACACTGTTTCCCTGACGTGGTGTCTGATGTCAACTTCTGCCCCTTCCCTGCTTCTTAATTTTGGTGCATGCTATGTCCACAGTTTTGTTACCTTCCGCCCAACTCTAACCACACCCCTGCTTGCTCTTTGAGTAGAAATACTCATGATTTGGGGACCTCCGACACTGTCTCCTGTTTGGAGGAGAACTAGCTTGGCTTCCAGTAACCCACATCATAACAGAGACAAAATCTAGGTGTCCTCTTTCCATTGCAGTATTTGCATTTGCAACCTTACTTCCACATTGAATGCAGAATTTGATAGCAACCTGGCAAAAGAATGATGGTTCATCATCAAAGAAGCTATATGTAAGTTGGCCAAGTGACTTACCCATAGGGAGTCTCTGTGAAGGAAGCCTTCACCACCGTGAAGGATTTCTGTGGCAGATGCTTAGTGGAGTTGATTAGACAGAAATTTTCTCTCTCTCTCAGACCAGCCCTGGCCCTCCCTCTCAGTTCAGGTGGAGAAAGGGTCTGAAGAGAGAAATCTTTCTCCTTTTCAAGTGCTTCCTCCTCCACGCTACAAAGTATTGTTCCCACCCTCGTACGGCCTGTGCAAAGTGGGAACATGCAGCACATCAACCTTTCCCTGGGAAGCAGAATCCCAAGGAACAAGTGATACCATTTTCTGCAAGTGAACTTTAAAGAGGAGGAAGCCTTTGTTTCTTAGATCCTTTTAGGTGCTGATCAATAATGAAGCTTCAAACCTCCACAAATACGCCTTTCCCTGCAGTCAAACTAAGACTTGAGGCTGCCTTTGCTCCTTCCGATAATGGGCAGCCTTTCTTCCAGCCCTGCTTCACCACCCCTCCTGGAAGGTCTGCCATCAGAGGAGGACCCAGGCCCTGCACATTCAGTATTCAAGCCAGCCAACAGCTACGACATCTACAGAGCCAATTAGTAAGAAGGGACGGCTGCCGCAGGAGCGTTGATCGATCTGACTTCCCAGGGCGGGTGAGCAGAGAGGGTGACATCTTAGTGACACGAGGCAACCCATCTCAATCCCATGTCCATCTCATTCATAATGCAGCTGGGCCGTTCACTGCTTTTCCCTATTGCTTTCGATACCGGATGAAAAGGAAAATCACTGATCATTAGCAACAACAGACAGAGGGATCCCAAGGGCAAACTTGATATGGTATTCATAAAATCAACTTTCCTCTCAGGCAGTCTGTCTCCCTGTGGCAGGTCTGCTCCACAGATCATCTTTAAAAATACAGTTTTTATTTCAGTAGTGGCAAAAATCAAGGCCTTCTTATGCTAGACACAACACGATTAAGTAGATCATCTCTGCTCTGTAGAGCTTAAAGTTCAAATAATCAAGACAATGGGTAAAGGGAAAAAGAGACATAGGGAGGTGAGCTGACTTTCCAAAATCATATTGGAAATTAATTTCAGGGCTGAGAATACCACCGTGGTCTTCAGCCAGAGGCAGGACCACTACAGCACCGTGGGACTGTCCCGTTAGTATAAGTTTAAATACTCCAAGTGCTGGAGTATCTATCATTTTTCTTGGAGATGTCCTGCACCCTGATCATCAGGAACTGATATCTGATATTTAGCCTGAAGTACTATTCTCTCCTAGTCATGATCCATTTTACTGCACAACATAGTTTTCTCTCCCTCTCTGGTTTTTACACACTTCAGAGATCTTTAGTCTCTCAGGATGTGCTCCTACTTGTCATTGCCTAGCGAAACTGCACCTCTGCTTCTTGACCCTCTCGCTGCTCTTTCCTGAATCACTCTGGTTTGTCAAAGTCGTGCAGGTTAATACTGTGCCAGATTACCAATACTGGCACTGCAGTCCTTTGGAGGTAGTTGCACAGAAGAAAATTACTCTGATTTGAAGAACATTGCACAGAATAGTGTTTTCCACCCAGAATATGTGCTGTGACTTTCCCAGTTACTGACCTGCGATGCAAACACCTTGCAGATGATACATGACAAGACAGCACCCGCATGTCACATATTTAGCTCGAGCCTTGGCAAAGTTGGGTCAATTGAAAGCAAGTCACTGGCCTGACAACTTCTTCTCATCAAATAAGGTGGGATCAGCAGTGTCTCTCTTTGGGATACAGATGATCACTCAGTCTGGATTTATAGGGGTTAAAACAATACCTCTGACCTCATTTGGGACCCATAAACAGAAACCATAACACATGATTCCAGTCCAACACCATGAACAGTTGTAGCCAAAACTAGATGTCATTGCTAGATAAAAGCTCACGGTTGAAATAACCCTCCATGATGCAACATCCTGTGATGAGAAGACCGTTCCTTTGGCCAGCGAGGGAAGAGGCTTTTGTGCAGCGTTGTCCATCTATATAGAAAGAAACTAATGCAGGCATGACTGTATTTTTTTTTTCCTTTTTATTTTTTTGTATCTGGTCTTGTAGAAAGGTGGTTTGGAATCATGTATGTTCTGCAGAGCTGGAAAAAATCCAAATCTCACAAGGATCTTCATCTGGGCTGGTACCCTGTAATGTTTTTTATTAATGATTCAGACATGGAAGATCATTGAATTTGCTGGAGATAATGAAATAAGGCCAGTGATTAGGACTCAGAAGAACGTAACCATTTTGCAGGCTGCTCTTAATAGAGAAGGTGAATAGGCACAGAAGTAGAATACGAAATTTAGTGTGGCTAAGTGTGAAGTGATGCATGGGGGTAAGAGCAGTCTCTGAGCTAAGTGCATTTTAAATGGTGCTGAATTAGTAACACAAAGGAGTAAGATCTAGATTTAACCGACAGAATCAACATTTACCGTCATTGAACGGTGATGTAATATAATGTCTCAGGGTCAAGCCTCCCCAGGAGGTCAACAGGAGAAGCAGGTGAGGGCAACAGCGGGCTCAGCTAATGACCGTTAAGGTACTTAGAAGGAGACTCATTTGCTTCACTTTCTCCTGATGCCAAGCATCATTCTCAGCTGCTACTTAAAGCTGTCAGGCAACTCGGGCTGCTCACACCCTGTTTTCTGATCTTTATTACTTTGCCAAAGTTTAATTGGCCCAGCTGATGCTTCCCAAGCTGGGTGTCTGCTGCAGGCTGGTTAGTTAGTTATTTGTGTTCTTACTTGCCAGAGGAGATGGAAGCAGAGAGGAGGGGAGGAAACTCGGGTTTCAATAAGAAATGAGCGCAACTCATTCCAAGTCAAAATGCATCGAACAAACCATTAAAAAAGATTCTTACAGCTTTCTAGGGGGAGCAGCGCTGCCTCTTCCCTGCTTTGGAATAGGGATTTGACATGAGAAAAGAGAGACGGAGTCATTCTGATGTCTGGGGAATGGCTTTTCCCGCTCCCTAGGGTCATGTATTTGCTAAGTTAAAAAACCTCCAAAAACTTCAGCTTTCCAATTACTCAAGAAAAGCTTGTTAGTACATAATGACTACATCCCCTAAGCCCTTTGTTTGCACTGACCATGCTCCTTCCCTCACCCACCCAGGAAAGCAGCTGGGTAAACCAGGGACACTTGAAGATTTGCTAGTCCACCACACCAAGGGCAGCTTGGGACTTTCCTTGCAACAGTCCCCTCTTATTTAGGACAAGAACTTGGAGCAAGGAAACTTTTCTCCATAAACTCATTAGGGCCCCTTTTGGCTTCTCAGGCAATGACTGAAGAAAGAGAGAATAAAATAGAATAGAACAGAACAGAACAGAATAGACTATTTCAGTTGGAAGGGACCTACAATGATCATCTAGTCCAACTGCCTGACCACTTCAGGGCTGACCAAAAATTAAAGCATGTTGTTAAGGGCATTGTCCAAACACTGACAGGCTTGGGGCATTGACCACCTCTCTAGGAAGCCGGTTCCAGTGTTTGACCACCCTCTCAGTAAAAAGTGCTTCCTAATGTCCAGTCTAAACCTCCCCCGGCAGCTTTGGACCGTTGCCACACGTCCTACCACAGGATACCAGGGAGAAGAGATCAGCACCTCCCTCTCCATTTCCCCTCCTCAGGACGCTGTAGAGCGCAATGAGGTCACCCCTCAGCCTCCTTTTCTCCAAACTAGACAAAGTCCTTAGCTGCTCCTCATGGGACATTCCTTCCAGCCCTTCCACCAGCAAGAGTAAAGAACAAAAAAGGAATGAGATAGAAGATGACCTTGACACAAGCAGATGTTGGTTGAGAGTATCTGGAGTGATGGGACAGACATTTGCTGCAACCCAAACCATGACAAGCCACCATTTTGGGACTGTACTAGTGGGCTTGGACTAAAACCTCATCAAGAATCATGCTCACAGCTTGGATGACCACGTGTTGGTGCTGTCAGCCCAAGCCCTGGCCCGTGTTAGTTCGCCAGCGTAGACGTAGCCTGGTGCTCCCATCTCACACTTTCTCCGCTGTCAGCAGACGTAAATGAGACTTTTATACTCCTCGCATGCTCATCAACACAGAGCACACTGTCATCCCATCAGGGTTAGCTCAAGCAAAGGAGCTCTGCAGGATAAATCTGAGAGATGAATCCTAGTGACAACCAACAGAGCGGGCAAGAAGGAGGAATTCATGGAAATGTAGCCTTTTTCCTTAAAAAAAGGAGAAAAGAAAAAAAGAGGAAGTTATTTAAAACCCTGAGACAAAAGAACATTGGAGTTTTAAAATCAAAGCTAGGAAATGCCAAAATTGCCAGTGTACGTACTTTAATTCAACCCCTTTCATATATTCTCATTACATTAAAATCTTAATTACATGGTTGCATGGGTTTTGTCTCCAGAACTTGGCTCACAGGATACAACGTGCTTATTGAGTCAGGCACCAGGTTTCTCCCTGTCATTCAGTGGATAACCCCATCCCTTATTTTTCTGCACAATATACGAGCCTTGCTCAAAAGGCAGTATTATAAATTTCAAAATCTTTTCTCTGCTGATTCCCCATGCCAGAAGTTTCACTAGTATGAATGAATTTACTTTCAAAACGCCCTCCTGAGATGAAGCTGTAGTATGAGCCTCACAGTAAATGTAGGAGCTGGGACACGGAGATAAAAAACATATATCCATTATGACTGTTTGATTTGAGCTTGCTGTGACCCATTTTTTCCAAAAGGTTAGCCTTTTTTAGAGCTTTCTTTGTTAGATCTTTAAGGTGCCATTCATTTTAGTTGCAATTTTAACTATTCAACATTTTTACAAAGTAGACTGCTTGGTTTCAATGAATGGTCAACAAAGATTTTAGTCTAAATTACTTCCTGCATGTGCATGACGAAGGGACTTTTGTGGTAGAGTCAGGGCTAAAATAGGACTGGCCACAAAACAAAAATTCTCTTTTGAATGAGGAGAAGTGAATAATCAACATTTCATTTTTAAGATATTTTAATGAACCTGAGATCTTCTGCAATGGACGAGGGGGCAAAAAGTAGAGTCATGGTTAGATTGTACTTCTGGAATGAGCTTAGTCCAAGCTTTAGTCCCCGCTCTGAATGAAACAGAATCAAGCTCTCCTGAAATTGTTCCAAGTTTTAGCAAAAGATAAATAACTGAAATATTCACAAGGTAAGACGCAGACTAATGGGACAATCAGACACCTTTGAACTTCTGGGTTTCCCCATCTTCAAATGAGTGTCCAGATGTAGCTATCTGTCACTTAAAACTGTATCCTAATCATCATAAGCCTTCCTGCTCAGTCACGCTTTTCCATCAGGAAAACTTTTTGGGACAAAATTTCAAACGAGCTCTACATTTCCCTGCCTAAATCTGTGCATCTGCTTTTCTCCCCTTCAGTATCTCACCCACTTCATCTCTCCCACCTGGTGCCACTGTTGTACGGTGGATCCCTGCTGCAAATCGCAGCCTTCACATCTCCTCTGCAGCAGAGGAGACAGAACCCATTTAAGAAAATGGGGGTTTTATGAGAGTTTTTCTTCCCTTAATAAGTCAAGGAAACTGGAGATTTGGTAAACCCTAAAGTTTTAGGCAAAAATGCAACAGTCAACAGGAAACAGTACAGAATAACTTGGGCTGGAGGGGACCTCTGGAGGTCTCTGGTCCAGCTCCCCACTCAAAGCAAGGCCAACTCCAAAGTTAGATCTAGGTTTGAATTTAGATGAGGTTGCTCAAGGTCATCTCCTTGAGCTGTGGCTTTAGCGGGGAAGTAATCCAGGGATTTTCCTTGGAAAGGCTCACCAGCCATGGGCAGACACTCATCTCCAGGGGCCCTGCTGCCTCTTCTCAGGGGGTTCCTGACTGTAAGTACTCCCTGTTGCAACAGAGCAATAAATTGCCTTGTCCACACCTCGTCTGTAAGGCATGCATGTCTCCATCCATGGCCCTATTTAAAAAATGCCAGAGCTTTATGAACTGTTACCAGACCTGCTTTGCTTTGCAGGTAGAATAACTGCAAACCATGTTTCCTGCTCTTTCTGAAGCACTTCACAGACCCTGTCTAAAACACAATTGCATTCACTAGCAGGTTCAATATAATATAATGCCAAAGAAATAAGTACGGAGCATCTAGGCAGCCAGATGTATGAGAAAGGTGATCTGCCAGGCCATGGGAGCATCTCATGAGAAGCAGTCTAGATGATAGCCTCCTGTCCCCTCCCGTTGCGCAGTTAGAACCTTTATCCTAATGCATGTACCCACGTGGGCACTGGCGACCAACATCCTGCCCTTTCCCAACTTTTGAGAGCTCATCTTTGTAGTCTTAATGTCCTTTTAATGTAGAATTTGGGATGTAATTATTTATTTACATGACCATGCAGCCTAGAGGGGTTCGCTTACAAGGGTTGCGTGAGAAGACTGGGATTACTCAGGCTTTGCAGAAGATGATTAAAGCGGCGTGACTAAAGTGTTTAAAGTGATCTGTCCTAAAAAAGGGCAATGTGTAAAGTGCCCTCTTCCTGCATGCTGCAGCTGCTGTCTGTATTCAGAGACAGATTTGTTAACCGCAGTGACAAAAGGAAGTTCTTCTTTCTTTTCCTTCTCATCGCCTTGGCATTAATGAAATACAGCACGCACTGGGTTTTACTCCTTCCAGTTGCCCGCTCAAATTGTTGACTCATTTCCAGGCAGCAACACGTTCACCAGTCTCTTGACAGCAGCGAGGTGGGAGACGGGTCCCCAAAGGCATAATCTGAAGACAGTATGTTTTACAGAGCTGTCAAGAAGTTCTTCATTTGGGCTGCTGAGCCTTTATTACTAGTGACGTGTTGTAAGACAGAGAGGACCCAACTTGCGTCTCGGATTTCAGGATGAGTTTGCAAGACTGATAGGAAAAAAAAAAAAACACACAACAAACAAAACAAAAAGAGCCCTTCTCTTCAGCGTGGAGCTTATCTAAGCTGCTACTTGCCAAGTGAGATAAACGTGGGCCCTCACAACCTGATTATCACAGTCATTTCACAGGCTTGATACAATCTTTAATCCACGGGCCACTATGAAATTAAACTGGCTGATCTGTTCAGATAGAGGCAAGAGTTGAATAGCTGAAGGATGAAAAGGAAGGGTGTACAAGGGGAAGATGAAGGAATTTCTTTTCATCGCTTGGTTTATACAATGTCAGCCTGAATATTCATTGTGGGTGGCAAAGTTTGGAAGAAATGGTGAGGGGAAAAAAACCACAGCAACAGGAAATCTTAATTTGGGGAAGAAGAGTCTGATTGCAAATATTTTCCCTAAGCCTTTCTAATGTTTGTTCACATGCAAACACTGGATGGTACTTGTTTTTAGTATGTAGATGGAATTTGCTATCTGCTCCAAAACGAGAAAGGAAGAAACAGAGGTGGAATTTAAGAGTATTTACTGGAGTTTTAGAGCATTCCCCAGCTGGACAAAGTGGATAAGATGTACCTCTGAATTGCAAAATGACTCCTGAAGAGTAGTAGGTGCTTCCCACCACCACTTGTAAAGGTCGGGCTCTCCATGAAAACTATGTGGTCCTGCAGGAGAAAAAGCATCAGCACAGCCACACAGCCTTATCCAGAAGTGCCCAAAGGGGAGAAAAGGATGAAGCTGCACCTGAACATGTTCTATAGGGCCTGAGATTTGCAAATACGACACTCACGGGAGGCATCTCATGAAAGGGTCAGTTTTCCAGAATGCAAGACCCACCTCACCATAGTCCCTAGGGCAAAACTGTCCCAAACTGTTGCACATACCAGATTTACCCCCCAAAGGAGTTTTTCTCAAATGGAGAATGAAAGGAAGGAATTCCAATCCATGTAGTCAAAGTTTGATTTTTCTGGGGGTAACAAACTCCACCAGTTTCAGTGGACTTAGTCAGGTTTGCACTGATGTCAGGAGATCAGAGGTTGGTCTCAGGGACACAGAGCTGGCAGAGTAGTCCTCAAATTGTCCCTAACACCGTGGGCATCTGGTTCGCTTCTGGTTCTGTCTAACTTCCACCTCAGTAGCGCCAGCTCCACAAAAATAGGAACAGCAGGAGACTGACGGAGAGGTGCGTTGGGCTGGAAAGGCTTTCATGAAGGGAGATGGGTTTTTGTCGTCTCGCCTTTGAAGAGACAGAGAAGCAGTCGGGTATTCAAGTTTGGCTTGTGTCAGTTTTTACAAATGGAGCGATGTGAGGAGTTATAAATGGAGCGAGCTTTTAATCTCTGAGCAAGCTACAAATCGTAGGTGAACCTCATTAACTTGGACACTTTTTGTGTTAAAAATGAGAAGCATTTCACCTAATGAGAAGCTCTTAATAGGTGTTGTTTTTTTGCTAAATTATCATATTAACCAGCAGATAATTAACAAGCATTTTCTTAATGTGGTGCTCTACTGATAAAATCTCATTGTCTATAAATCATCAAGCCACTACAAAAAAAAAAAAAAAAAAAGGCTTTTTGGTCATGCTGGGCATTATGGGCAAAAAGTACAGGACAATTTTAATTGTTGGGGAACTGGAAGGGAAAGACAAGAATCTCTAATCTGTTGGGGGCATGCATGGGGCGCCTTAAGGTAAATCAAGCACTTAGGCTGGTTTTTAAAACACTTTAGAGTACTTATGGGCACTAATATATCATTATTGAAATGGCTTCCTCGGAGGTACAATGTGGCAGAAGTTTAAGAGCAAATGCCAGGTCCGAGTGATACTTTAGAGGAAATGAGGGGGTTTCCTCTAAGAAAAAAAAAAAGGAAAAAATCCTGGAAAGGGAAGAGAGCCAAGATTAAAGCTTAAAGGTACCTTTTGGAAGTAGCATGGGATCTTTAATAACCACGTGCTGGTGGGACCTTTCACTGTTAGAAAAGTACGCCTGCTCCAGCAGCACCGTGAGGCTGTTTTGGCTCAGCGTGGTCTGAGAGCAGAGAGCTGCTAATGTGGCCATCACTGGATGGCCTGGACAGCAAAGCTTGGGGTGTTTCCATAGCACAGAGCCCTACCACACAGCCTTTGTCACCTGTGGCCACCACCGCTCATCATACATCACACCAGAAGATACTGCAGGTGGCCCTCCAGTAAACCCAGCTCAGGCAAGACAGGCTGAAATTAGTGGCGTGCTCGTCCCATTTCTACATGAAGGTGCTCCAGTGCTCTGCAGCTCAGTGGTGCGTTTCATTTTGGTTTCCACCAATTTTTACTCCATGTAACCATCAAAATAGTATTTAAGAGTTTTCCATGTTAATTCTAGCCCCCATCTCTACATCACTTGCTCAAAGTGACATAAGAAAACTGTGGTTAAAACAAAAGTTGACCTGCCGTTTCCCAAGTCCCTCCTGTTCCTCCCCCCAGCCCAATAGTCTATTTAGCAGGACAATGTCTACACAAGAGCATGGCTCTCACTTCTGGCTACATGAGCCAGAGGTGGACAGAGGTAGCTCTGAGTTCCTGATACCCAACACCCTCCCCTTTGCTGGAACGTTTGATGGGGTACTTGACAAACCCTCCCTCCCAAGCATAACTGACTTGTGACTCGTTTCCACCCAAGTGCATCCTCCCAACTCTTCCCTGTCATTTCCACCATGCTTCCTCACTGGGAAAAGTCCCTACTTCAGGACCTTTCTTACAGACACTCCTGGTGCCGGCCCAGAGCTGATCAATATCTTGCTCTTTGTGCAGAACAACCATGGAGTCGTGGTTGTGATTGGCTGCAATGGCCGCAATTTCTGAGATGTCCTGGTAGCTTCTCAGTTGTATCCTTTGAACTGCCAAATTCATTTCAACCTGTTCTCTTAGTTTCACTATTTCACAGCTCTGCCTTTCATATCATCTTTGCCCTCTGGGCAAGGGAGGATTTCACAGGGAGGAGAGGTGGCAGAGGATGTGCCGAGCAGAGTGCCAGGCTCCTCTCGGTGCTCCCTGCCCACATTTCCCCAACACCTGCAAACTGCGCTGGCTCGGAGTGACACGGCAGCAGTTTTCTTCTTGGCATCCAGCCCCTCTGACCGCTTGCTGCTGGGGCTGTGGGCTCTGCACCAGCTGGCCCAGGTCAGGAAAGTCAGACCAGCAAGCAAAGAACAAAACTACAAAAACCAAGCTCAGAAGCAAAGAGAAGAGGAGAAAAGCAAAACAGAGAGAAAACCTTCAAGCCTGAACAGTTCCAGGGGTCTGGGCGTTAGGATATGAATCCTTCATTACTAATTGATAATCCATAGCTATCCAGAAAAGCCCCGCTGCTCTCATGAATATTCATGAGGCTGTGGGCATGGAAACGGACCTCAGATATTTTTCCTTTTGTGGAAAGTCACCGACTGCTTGAACGAAAGGAGACTCCCTTCTGATGGTCCACACTGTCAAAACTATGATGCATGCATTGCTCAGCAGTCATCAGCCCATTTGGCAAACACGTATGAACCTGTGCCTCCGAGGACCCCAGAAAATTAGCTTAGGTATACCAGGACCCATCATGTGGCCATGTCCTTAAGATACATAACCCACCCTAACATGGTCAGAAAGGAGCATGATGAATATCCCGATGTTCCAGCTACTTTCCATCCTTCCACATTTGATGCATGGAGGGGAGAGGCAGAGTCCCAATGCAGCAAAAACCCAAAAGCCTCTAATAGTTCATTGTGAGCCGCATCCAAAAAGGGAAGCACTGGAGGACCATCCAGGTGGAGAGGAGCCTGGATGGAGACTGGTGAAGCAGAGCTTGGCTCCTGCAGGCTGGAGATGTGAGAAGCGAGAGGTTGCAGGACTTTTGCACGAGGAGGCTGGCAGGGGATGGCTCTTCTCTGGTTTGTCTTGTGCCCTGGGCCAGCACTGAGGGAGTGGGTGCTGCTCTGCCTCTTCCCAGCTTTCCAGTGGAAAAAGGAGGGACGGAGCTGGAGAGACAACGGGAGGTGAGAATGGATGAGAGTGAAAAATAAGGGGGAAGGAGTAAAATAGAGGACTCAGCAAGTTCACGTGTGTTGGGCCGCAAGCACAAGCCATGCATTCGTAACACACACTTGGCACTTGCTTTTATATCCAGCAACACGAGGACTTGTTAGAGGTAACTAAAGACCCCGCAGGAGCCTTCATCCAGAATTCAAACAGTGGAAACTCTTCCATTAACTCTCCCTCCCTGCCAGCTCCTCTCCTTTTCTTCTTTATTTTACCTCTAGGTCACGGCCAGCATCTTGACTGGAATTACCTCAGGCTGCTGCTGAACCAGCTCTGACCTCTGCTGCAAATGGTTTTGGGGCACGGTGACTGACGGTAGAGTCCTGGCTGATCAGTGGGAGCCACACACCCCGGCCCGCTTTTCCCTCCAGCCAGCAACGTGACGGGGTGGGGAGGGGGGAGGTTGTTTCGGGGCTGTTATAGCAAATTTACTCCATGATTTATGGGAAGGGAAAATCCATTTGGAATTTAAAACTGCTATTAGCTCCTTTCAGTGTGCATGTGTCTGCATGTATATAAAATATATATATAATATAAACCCTTATAAAAAATAAAACATAATAAAAGGGGAGGGGGAGGGGTGTTTGCAAGCCTTGCAGGCACAAAGTGCTGGAAATGTGCAGCAAGCTTTATAATTACCGTAGCATTTCCACCACATTTGGCCACAAAAGCTCTGAATTGAATTGCTTAGCATCCCTCTCTGTCTCCCTGCGACTCTTCCTTGCATCACAAAGCTCAGAAGCACCGTTTGAAGTTTCAAAGGGAACATTTTTGTGAATGAGATCATCAGCCCCGACTAATCGGCCACGCGCCCCTCCGAGTAATCCATACACCTCCAGCGGAGGGAACAAAGCCACGTCCAGCTAATCCCCTTGGGTCATGCCTTGAAGCGTGTCGCGTGGGCCTTATGGCAGGAGAGGAGGCGGGAGGGATTATGTTGTCAAGAGCAGACGTACGTCTGTGCTCTTACATCAACCGGGACCTCGTTATGCATAATTCCAGGTAATGAACTCCAGGAGTGAGGCTGTGAGGCAGCGAGCCATTTGGCCGTACCATACTGATGGTACAGAGGTGACCCTGCTGACCAGCAATGCAGAAACCATATGGGAAAGCACCCACCTCCCCGAGTCCCAGAGCCCCGTGCCCTGCAGATGGGACAACGTGGGCAATACATCTCACCCGCGAGATTGCCATCTCCTCCATCACTTGAGAAAAGGTCTTCACCACCACTTCATACGCTGACTAGGAGGTAAAATCACTTTCCAGCCCATAAATGGTGCCAGGCTGCTACACTGAGATTTGCAGGACCGAGGGGGAAAAGAAAGACGGGACCACTGAGGCTGTACCCAAGGGGAGGGAGAGGAGCTGTACAAAGGTCTGGGCTGCTCATGCATTTCACATATGGAGTCACTGGATCAAACAAACAGCAAAATCCAGCAGCAATCTCAGAAGCTCTTAAATCCCCTACTTCCTCATTGCTATGGAAAAAACGTGTGGGGATATCGTGTGGGGAAAGGTGAGCAGGAGCATGCGCGCGCTTGTGCATGTGAGTGTGCACACATGCATGCCTGCGGTTGGCAAAGAGCACGTTTCTGACCCAGTGGCTCACCCCGCATCATCTGCAGGAGTAAATTTCCTGATAAAAACAGACTCAGAGCTGCCTCGCTGAAACAAACACTCAGGAGCGGTGAACATCCCTCCTCGGGATCTAAACTGGCTCTGCTCTTAACAGACTGCACCTCAATTAAAAAGGCAAAAAGCTTCATTCCCCTTTCTCCAAAATCCACCCCAGAAAAGAGAAGCTGTGGTAAAAGCAACCCAGTCGAACGCCTTTGGAGAGCCCTGCTCCCTCCAGACGGAGGAATCTCTCTCTCGCTGACATGCTCGCATCATCCATACAGGCTTATTCCTGCTCTGAGACTCTCCAAAGGGAGCCATCACTCTCTTCAAAATGCTCTCCTGTAGTCAGCGGTGATAGGCAATGTAATAATACCTTTTATTGGGTCAATACATCAACTGGAAAACAGAAGCTATTCCTTTCTTCAGGTGATGGCCAAAGCGTGACCTATGTGAGTGTGCAGGCCAGTGTATTATAGCTGTTAGGCTGGCCCGATAGGCAGGATGGTATATTTACCTCTCTTCGTTTGTCTCTTGGTGCTTTATTGCATTTCCTGTTTTGTGAGCAGCCTTAATAAAACATCTTTCTGAAGGGCTCTCCGCTGCGTAGTAAATATCCTCCCTCATCCGCCAACTTAGATAGGGATCAATCAATCAGAGGAGGCCCCTTGGGATGCCGGGGTGCATCACTCAAGGGTAGGGACCGGACAGGCAGGTGACAGCAGGATTGCAATGTTTCTGCTAGGAAACCCTCCCGCTGCTTGCCAAAGAAATTAAAAAAAGAGGATGGGAGAGTCCCACAAATATAGGAAGGGTTTCATCTCTCATCCTCTGCGGGGTTTCTTTAAACAGCCTGGAGGAAAACAGGCGTCCCTGAAATCAGCCATCTGGGTGGCTTGGTATAAAGAGCTGTAACACAGCGGAATGCCTTGGGCTGTCCTGCCAGTAGACATCAAGATCTAACCAGGGATTGAGGGGTACTACGCACGCAAGGACTTGGGAACCTTCCCGTTGAGAGAAGGATCAGGACCAGGGTGTAATAATCTCCGTGGGTAAGGCTGGATGGTGGTTTGTTTGCTTCGTGCTGCTCGGGAACCACGCGAAACGTCTTTTCTACCTAGCAAGGCAAAGCGTGGCACCAACTTGGTGGGTGCAGGAGCTGCCTGGTGTGAATCCAGCCCGGCTCTGCTCAGTGCCAGGCCAGGTGACCTCCCGCCATGGAAAGGGTTTCGTTAGTGATAAAGCCTTGACAACAAGATTTTATTGCTGCCTGTGCTTCCCAGCTTTGCGAGCATCTCTCGTATTAACTCTTTGGTGCCTTCCAGAAAGCAAAGAGAGGAATCCAAAAGATTAATTTATTGCTCCATTATTAACATATTAAAATGTCAGTATTTGCCTTCGGTGGCCTGCAGTGACAGATGGGAGTGTGGAAGCTCTCATGTAAGGAAGCTGCAACCATAAGTAACGATGACCTTTTAATTGGTCCATTATAAGGTCGGAGCTTGGCCACCACATTGGGAGAGTTCACTAAGCAGTTAATCCATTTAGCAGAGTCCGGATCTTTAGAGAGGATGTAAGTGGTGTGGTTGTTGTATAAGCTGCATTTGAGAGTCATTAAAGGGTTGCTTTTTGCAGGAAGAGTCGCATTTTAACAGCATTAGCTCCCGGCTGCACCAGGCAAGCCCTTGTGAATTATCCTTCATTGAAGCTGCAGCTATAGATTTCATCTTATAGTTTCCTATGTATAATAAACGACAGCTCTCAGACATCCTAGAAGAGGGCTTCTAATGACAACCTGCATGTGGGAGCAAAAGATACGTCCAGACTCGGGAGTGAATTAAACCCGAGCTCTCTGCCGATGGCTCCTCTCCAGCTGGACGGAGGACAAGAGGCTGCGTGCTGGGTAGCGTATTCGCAGGCTGCGTTTCGTAATTTGGCTCCTCGCGCACTGACTGACGACAGGCACAGCCTGCAAGTGTACACCCAACACACGCTTCCACCTGTAGCTGTTGTGGACGGTGCAGCTGGCTCTGCGGCCAACTGGTCCACGCTCCTCCATCATCGCATCTGTGAACAAGCTGAGGTGTTTCTCTGCTGGTGCCAACCCTGCGAAAGGCTTCTCCTAAGGGGGGACATGTCACCGTTTGGTTACAGAAACTCCTGACCAGACAGGATCTGCCAAATTCTGTCCTCTAACGTGGAGCTCACAACCTCATGCAGGGGTGAGATAATTACCAATTCAGAAGGACGTGGGATTAGGTTGGGGAAGGAGATGAGGCTGCAGGAATGAAAGGAGGGCAGGGTCCCTCTTCTCCTGACCTGCATGGTGGGGATGGTTATCAGGGAACGAATAAGAAGGGTCGTTCAGTAATACATACATGTTTTAAGGCCCTTCAGTGGTTAAAAGATAGCTAAGACTATGCAGGCAACAAATGCCATGTCCGAGGACACGACTTGGAGCTCCAGGTCATTCTCTGTATGGTGAATAAAGGGCTTCCAATGGTGCAGAGGGGCTCAAAAAGCCACACTGCTGTGGGCAGTCCCTCAGCACAGGCCTGTAAATCTGGCCTCCAAGGACACCCACAAAGCCCTTTACGGAGGTAGCATGCCAAGATGGTGAAAACACAGTGTGAAGGCCAGCAAGAAGTGCTTCACCAGTGCACGGGCTAACTAAAGAGATGCTATGGAGAGAGAACCTGAGTTCAACCTCAAAGCCAACGGAGTTGGTTCTGCTTCCTTCCCCTGTCTGCCCTCCCTACCTTTCCCTCCGGTGGATCCACACTGGGCTGCTGTTCCCCTTCATCTTCCAAAAATGATTATATTAACTATAGGGGACCCTCTAAAACCTTCCCTGGTCAGAGGGACAATGCTACACATCTTTAAAAATTCTTTACTGAAAGAGTGGTCAGGCCTTGGAACAGGCTGCCCAGGGAAGTGGTGGAATCACCATCCCTGGAGGTATTTAAAAGACGTATAGATGAGGTGCTCAAGGACATGGTTTAGTGGGCATAGGGGGTGTTGGGTTGACGGTTGGACTCGATGACCTTAGAGGTCTTTTCCAACCTTAATGATTCTATGATTCTATGATTCTATGATCTCCTCAAAGACAAAGACCTCCAGTCACTGAGGAAGGATGAGGGCAGGTGGTAGTTTTGGAGTTGGTGGCAGCAAGGACAATTAGACCACAGGGTTCCTCCATGAGGCTGTAACAAGGCAAAGTCCTGCAAGCCCTCTCCTGAAAATGATGGCAATCGTGGTGTAGAGATCTACAGGGATGAAAGCTCAGGTTGTGGAGGTGCATGGCCAGTAAAACGTCCACTTTGCTCAGGCAGTGCAAGGTTACACCGAGAGACGGCGTCAGAAGGAAGACTTGAGTCGCTCATCATTTCTCCTGGCGAGCACAGCAGTGGGGTACGCTGCCCTGTCGATAGAGCTGTAATTCGCTGATCTCCACCCGTTCATCCCTGCACGCTCCGATCTGAGTTTCTTTTCCCCAAAGTAGCTAATCATCGCACTGCCACGACCTCCCGCCCCGGACCTCATCTGTATGGTGAAACCAACTTTTATGCTCAGCGGCAGCCCAGATTAGTGCCTTGTAAATAAAAGCGTCTTTGTGCCCAAGCACCGACCTTTGACTCAGCTCCTGATCTCAGCGGATTTGATGTGTCCGGCTATTTGTCTTGCCGCTCGCCGGGAGGAAGAATAGGAGATGGGAGGCGACATGAGACCGGGAGCTGAACGGAGCAGGACTCTATTCTTGGCTCCGCCGCAGACTTCCTCCCCAACCCTCATCAAAATGACTTACTCTGTCTATTCCCGGGTTGCGCGGGGTCGTACCCTGCTGCAGTGGATGTCCACTGGAAGTGCTTGTAGCAGTAGGAGGATCAAAGGATGGAGGATGCAATTTGGCTGGAGCCTGTATTGCTGTGCTTGAGCCTAAAATCCAATTCTGGACTTTCCAGAATTTCAGATGGCCAGCGACTGGGACGAAACGAGAGGAACTGTGCAGTTTTACTGCCATACCTTCTTCATCATCACACCACAGCTCTCTGCAGCACAGCCTCTTCCTCCTCCTCCTCACAGGTTAAATCCAGACCTCACATCTGCACCTTCCTCCTCATCTCTGGGGACATCGGTCTTACTGATGTCCCTCCAGCTATTGCTCCTGCACACCTCAGTCCTGCCACCATCTCTGCCCACCTCCTGTCCACCTCCCACCCTCCAGCTAGTCCCCTTCCTTCCCTGCCCCCTTTTCTCTCTTCTCATCTGGGATTAGGAAGCAAATTTAGTCCATTTCTAAAGAGATACCAAGTCCCACAACCTCTCCAGCTCCTGCCCTCTCCAGATCTTGGCTGTCCCAGAGACTTGGATTCCCCCCCTTGTCCCTGTCTCTGCAGGACCCTCTTTTACAGAAAGTCAAGGTATTGCTTTACCATTACAATCAATGTCTCTAGTACTATTATTTGTGTCTCCTGGAACGGGGACCTGTTAAATAATCCACTAAAATAGGGGGAAAGGGAGGGATTCAATACCTTTAAAAGAAAAAGCTGGTATAACTGTGTGATGGGAAACTCACAGAGCTGATTTACGCTGGAGCAGAGCTGGATGGGAACACTTCTAGTCCTAGAGCCACGCTGATGCTGAACTCTTCAGTTCATGAATCACAAAATATGATCCCACTCTGGGCTGGATTTGTGACAGTGAGCATCAGGCAATACGCTGGTGTGAAACTTCCACCCAAGAGATCTGTGTGGGCCCTCAAAAAAGATACAAATAATATAATCCCAAATATCAGCTCCAAGCCTACTCCCTGCAATGCTTCTCACCTTCACAGAGGTGGAGATCGCTTTTTCAGCGTATTATCAATGAATAGAGTTTGCAAATTATCTCGTAAATACCTGCAGCCTCATTCAAATGGCAAGAAAGTCAACCTGAACTTCTCCCAGCCAGAGAGGGGGACACTCCTCTGCTGTCATGAGGGCTTCACAAGTAACTCCTGGGGACTCCACCGCTGTAGCTTTCTGCAGTGATCATCTGGAAGCCTTTCATGAGAACAGGGTCAACAAACCCCTCAAATGCGATAGGGTAAGAAAGGGAGAAAACATGTATCAGGACAGGATTGCAAAGTACTATGAGGGAAAGAAAGAAGGGTTGAAGAAAAATGTTGGGAATCTCTTCTGGCATCTTTATCAAATTTATACAAAGCAGAGCCACAGTTACTAGGTTTGCTCTCAGCACACCTTAAAGGCCCAAAAGAAACACTAGGAAGTCTACCTCAAACACAAGTGATACAGATGTTACCATGAACAAGCTAAAACATACTAAATGAACAGCTGGGAAAGAAATCTGAAATTGAGAACAAGGAAGGAAAAAAACCTCTCAAACCAAAAGTAGAAAGAAAAGATCCAAAATTTTGGCAGTTCTTAAGCTTCAGACTGCTAAACCCAATCTAAAGACACAGCCTCCAGGTCCACAGACCACCTTCTCTAATAGTTTGGGTGTTACATTCAAAATCTTGTTGTGGGCAAAAATGGATCACACCAAATTCAGAAAAAAAATAGTGTATTATTAGCGCATGTGTGATGCTCACCATGCCAGCATCCTTCTGGGTCCTATGGTCAAAGGCACCAGTCACCTCCAGCAGAAAGGTAGGGATGTCACTGTGAGTCCTCTCCATCGTAAAGAGGTCCTGTGGGTATGGGAGGGATATTAATCCAAATCCTAACGTAGAAGACTGGAAAAAGGTATTAATTGCATTATGCATGAAAAGAAGGTCACATTTACTACATCCAGGCTTCAGTCAGACAACCACAGGCAACCTAGGGATCCTGTCAGTCTGTCCTAGCACTAGAAAGACCCTCTTGGGCATTGCATGAGAGCAAGAAGACCCCATGGTGCAGTTTACTGTGATTATTGCCTTCCTGCCTTCAAGAGGCCAGGGCTTGCCAGTTGCTTCATCATCAGCTCCATATCTACTTTTCCATCGAGATGATCACCGTATTTCAGACCATTCAGTGGCAGAAGGAACAAGGCAGGACAAAGCTGAGTGTGCTCCCGGCCTGGGTGGATGTGCTGTCCCTCAGGCTGGATGCAGGCAATGGTCTGACTCCACTCTCAAACCCACAAAGGTCAATGCCCAAAGTATTAGAACTCATTTAAAGGTCCAGATACAAGATTAATTTGACCGACAAAGGACTAATTGGTTTCAGGACTAATTAAGTACATATACTTGACTTTGCTTAATCAGTGAAATTTCCAATGGCATTAGAATGTCTACGAATACAAATCCCCAGAGATTTAAAGCAAATAGTTAAAATCAACTTAGATCCAATTATCATATAAATCACTAATGACCTGGGTAAATTGGAAGCTCTTTGGCTCAGCCTCTAGGGAAGAATAAACCTGATAAGAATGAACATGCTACCTGGATTAATACACAGGCTCACTGCAAATATTCCAATAGGACTTTTTCAGTGGCATCGTTACTCATTGCAAAATGTCAATATTTCAAAACAAACAGTTTTCACAGGGAGGTTTTGTTGAAACTTTCAGCAGGAGCTTTTATATCTTTGTGTTCAGCATCCAAAACTATATTCACTCAAGAATAGCCAATTATCCATTGCTGGGCACATTCCTGCTGAATACTGTAACGGGAGGGCAATTAGTTATTTCCGGTCCCATCTTCCCGCGCTCTGCTTTTCATCTTGCTCATGGTCACAGTCTGATATTCCATCTATAAAAAGAAAAAAAATAAATGTAGGTGATTAAAGACTTTGGTTTTGGTCTAATGAAAAGGAACTTGTAAACATTTGCTACATGCCCCAAGATACTCAGATCTAGTTTTCTAAATTAATATATTAAATGAAAATGGTGGTGGACAAAGAACACCAGGTATCTTCCTCGAGCAACTTCAGTTGTCAACTGAACTACTGGAGTTTAGATTTCTGAATCTGAGGAGAGAGCACAAAAGCATTGTGGCGACTGAAGCCACTGGATGGGTATAAGACATCAGATAGTAAACACAGAGGAAACACCTGTAATGGTAATATTTTTTCATCCACTCTCTTTTTTAGGTGCAGGCTACAGGTGGTTCCCAGAAGACCTAATCTCTGTTACCCACCTAGGCTGTCTCATCTTCACCTGTTTATTTTGCCAGCCCAAACTCCATTCATGGGAATCCTGGGCCACAACTTGGAAAAAAAAAAAAAAAAAAGATTAAATATGATACAGTTTTTATATATCCAGTGATTACAAATCCTAGGGTTTACATCTGCCAAACTGCAATACACATTAGGAAGCGCTGCCAGTAAATGAGCATTCAAAGCCTCCATCTCTTGACTCCAGAGTTTAGCCAGGAAATGCTCACAGCCAGAATCCCTCCCATTCCAGATCACTTGCTTTGCTGTGTGATTTCCTAATGACCCACCAAAGAGTTAATCTGAGTGTAATGAGGCATGAATGGGATAAAGAATTAACAACAAATACCTCACCCACAGTGGAATAAAGCGATTAAAGAAATGCCCTTGGATCTTTCGCTGTGTCTTACAGAACAACAGAAAGAACAATATTAAGGTGCATCAGCCACCCCAAAAACCTACAAGAAATTAAAGTTGCAGTCCCCCCACCCCAAAGTGATGGTTACAAAAGCAGCCTCTGGAGAGTTGTGTTTGTACACGTTTTGGCTGTGCCCTTTTATTCCAAACTCCTGCTCTGGTACCAAAACACGATCCCGGAGGGCTGCGGTAGGCTGGATTTTGCTGCGTCCATCGAACAGTGGTGAGAGGCATATTGAAATGGAGGGCCAACTGGAGTGCTGTGGGTTGCAAGAGGGGTCTGCTCTGTCAGAAGACCCTCCCAAAAGGTATGTCAACTTGACTAGTGGACCTGGTTTTTAAAGGAAGGTGCACATTCAAGCCACACAGGGTAATTTCTGGTTGACCAAAGAACCCTTGTGAGACCCAGATGAAAGGCATGAAAGAATTTCCTACCCTCCTCTCTGCCTCCCCTCTTCGTCTTTGCCCTTCCTACCACTCCTTTGTGTTATTTTGCTTTGATATGTGCCCAGAAAATCTCTGTGTGCTTAAAAACCTTGGGTATGCAGGCAAGTAATAAATATCCTCGTCGTTTCCTGGTGTAGAGCACTTCAGTACTTGAGATGCATGCTGGTACTTCTCGTTTGTTTGTTTGCTTTTAAAGAAAAAAGGCTTAATAAACAAAGTAGAAAACAAAGGAAATCCATATTCCCCCCTCAGTCACCATCTTACTCCTTAGGAATCCCAAAAAACTCTAAAACACGGACTAAGCCTCAGCAACTCGTCATCCTTCCTTTTCTCCCATATCATTAGGAGGATCATTAGAGGTCAGAGTCGAGTCCTTGCAAGAATAAAACAGCTCACAAAAATTTAAACCTGTGGCTAAATAAAACTCTGATTGAGCCACTTGCTCAAACCCTTGTTGCTGAAGATGCCCAGCAGCACTGAGGTATTGTAGATGGAGGGATGCAGCAGACGTCAAGATGGACTTATAGGTGCATGGGAGAGGAGGAGGAGAGGCTGAGCTGCAGGGCAGCGGTGGAAACGAACTCCAGCCTCCACGCTGGTTTTGCTGCTTTTCCCATCCTACCTGGGCAAAGGAAACCCAGGGAAAATTTTAGCATGTCGGGTCCCCGCAAAGCCAAAGGCAGCCTTTGGCAAGGCAAAGGCAAGCCCTGGTCTGAACACAGGCAGAGCCGTGAGAGATGATCACGGCCACCGTCACGGCGGTATGAATGCAATTTATAATGCAGTGTATTGACGTGATAATGGGAAATACCGCATCAGCGGTGCTCTCTCACCCCTCATTGAGCAGCAACCGCTTACTCGCAGCCCGCGCAGGGCAATAGAGACGCCTGCCATCACCTGACATGTCGTCAAGGCCAGAAGGAGGAATGTTGGCAAAGTGGAATTGGAAAGGTGCAAGTTCAAGGTTTATTGTGACCAGATATCATTCCAGCTGGCAAGAGGATGAGTTTGCTCCAGAATAATCATAGAATCATAGAATCATTGAATCATTAAGGTTGGAAAAGACCTCTAACATCATCAAGTCCAACTGTCAACCCAACCCCCCCATGCCCACTAAACCATGTCCCCAAGCGCCTCATCTACACGTCTTTGAAATACCTCCAGGGATGGGGACTCCACCACTGCCCTGGGCAGCCTGTGCCAAGGCCTGACCACTCTTTCAGGAAAGAAATTTTTCCTNCCATAAGAGATCTGCTCTGATCCTGCAGCTCCCTATCAGGATCCCAGACAAACTGATGAGGATGGACCCCATCAGGTCCTCACCAAGGGCTCAGTGGACATGCATCAACACCAAGGCAAGTCAGGGAGCTGAGCACCGACCCCTCCATCTGCAGCACTCTCCCAGACAAGGCTGGGGCTGATGGTGCTCCAAAAGGCAAAGAAAAAAAATCAGCCAGGGCTGCAACGCATGGCCTGAAATTATGATTTCCTCCTGGCCCCCGTGATTAGATGAGACCCTGACGCATGAGCATTGATTACCCTGACATTACTCCAGATGAACTACACACTTTTAACAGTCGCTTTCTACTTTCTTATTCTGTGCCATCTCTGTGTTACATTACGAAAGTATTCAATCCCATTTTATATTCATTTATGGCCATTAGCTCCCTGTCCATTGCTGCACACAGGCACCATGCAGTGAGCTTGCCCACCCAGATATTCATCACATTAGGCAGCGCAGGACAATTTAAAGCGGGGCTAAGCTGGTCCATGTCTGTTCAGTTTGGCCCTGAGTCTGAATTTCAAAGAGAAATATCTCTATATCTCTGCAAATACCAAGTCAGCTGCACGCAGTCCGAGGGGGATATGCAAGTTTTACACTTCAGGGTGGAAAACCACATCCTTCCCCACGTGACACGTCACATTTGGCCTGGAAAACTTGCTTTTCTCTGGAGAATCAAGTATTCATCTGTAGTCAGTTCATGAGATAAAAATAGGTCAGATCTTGTTCCCTCCCTAGGGCTCTGGGATGTTTTTTTTTCCTCCTCGTGCTGGAAAAACCCTCCATCGTACCCCAGTAAGCTGAACCTGGGATTTCCCTGCATGTACTGGAGGACGAGCATCCACCTGCACGCTTGCCTGCGGCTGACAGCTTACAGGGGCTGCTTGTCCCCAGAATTGTATCACTTGGGATGGAGAGGCTGGAATTTGCTCTGCTGGCTACAATCCATCCAGCAAAACCCCAAAATTTCCAGGGGAGTGGCCGTGGCCAGGGCAGTTGAGCACCCACGCACTCGCCGGAGCTTCACCGGAGTCAGTGGGATGCGGAGCCATCCCCGTCTCCTCCATGGAGCGTAAATGTTGGCAAACACGGATTTGACTGTTGCTAAGCTACATGGGGCTGATCGGTGCAACGAATGCAGGGCTGTGCGAGCTCGGGTCGTCCCTAATCCACGGGGTGAGGAAAGGGGGTTGCCTGCAAGCCCCAGGACACGCGCAGTCAAGGTTGCAAACGCCGGCTGCTGCATCACGCTGCTGGGGCTTAAAAGTCAGCGTTATTCTGGGGATGGGCAGCATGAGAAAGCAGGCAAGGATGCTCAAAGATGAGGAGGGCTTTAAAGAGCTTAGCCCCTTGCTGTACAAACAAAATCAAAATGTAACTCTCAGCCCCTCCAAAGCTTCAAACGCATCCCTCAAAATTAAAAAAAAAAGGAAATGTTTTAATCTGGAAAACCCCTCAACCATCAAAGTATTTCACCTTAAAAAAAAAACCAAAAAAAATAACACCAAAAAACCCTAACAAACACCAAAATTTCAAGCAAAGCAAATAAAAAACACACTCTTGAACAGAAGCAATGTGTGATACAGCCGAGCTGGGAGGACCCTTCACCTCCCACCTTCACCCATATCTCCCCAAAAGTCGCGGCTCGGAACCCACCAACGTCGGGGCAGACCCCGAGGTGCTTTGCCTGCAAGTTTCTTGCAGTGGAGGCTGTTTCTTGACTTTTTCTTTTCCCACCACTGCTACTTAATGAATAAAGCTTAATCAATACCTGTAATAAAGCTTCCTAGGTGGTAGGAGGGAAAGAGACAGCTCAAAATTATCATTATAATGGGAGGATTGATTCTCCCTCCAGTAACTCAGCTCTGAGAGCCTCCGACTCCAGCTCACAAATCTGACCTTTTGTTTAGCTCGGGCTGGTTACGGCTTTGCCAGCGTGGGCACGTGTCCCCCGTGGGTCACATCACCCATCCTGCAGACACCTTCCAGGCATTAGCAGAGTATGAAACAAGGCAGACAGCCCAAGATGTTGCCAGCTGCAGCCTGAGAAGGTCCTCCATCACCCCAGTGCCCCATGTAATTAGTTTTCCTGGATATTGGTGGTGTTAATGTTACATAAAGTCACACCATCTCTTGGTAGGTGCTTTCAAGACCAGGGCTTGGACTGGCTTGTGACCAGGGAAGAGATGTCATATTAGCCTGGCTAGGGAAGGTTTATCTTAGTGCCTCCAAACAGCAGAATTTTGGGGTATTTCTCCTTGGAGAGCCTTTTCACGTTACAGGGTTTTACAGCAAGTGTTTTCTGTCTCCAGAGCAACACTGCTACATTAGCAGAGATCACACAGAGCCTCGGTGCATCACCGCAGGGGAAGGAGTACCAGCTTCCCCGGGTAACTGGGCTTCTGGCTTTTCTGCCACGGCCACCAACACTTGGGAGCAATTAGTGCGTCTGTACAAACCACTCTCAGCTGAATCCAGAGTGAATAGCACCGGCAAGAGGTCTGCAGGCTTTTGTACAGAGTTGAGTGATGGTATTTGAATAGCACGTACTGTGTTTGGTGAGGACTGGTGCGGAGTGGTGGAGAGATGTCCAAGCACACGCGCGCACACACTCCGGTGTGGCTGCAGCAAGCTTTGTTTCTCAACACAGTTTTTCAATTCAGCATCACTGGTCTGGGGTGAGGTCAAGGGGGGGATCCTGCCAGACTGCGCTGGGAGCAGTCACGGGTGCTACAAGGACTAACCCAGGAGACCTTGTCCCATGGCACTCCTGCACTGGGCACCTCTTCTCATATTACTGATATAGCAACTTCTGGGGGTTGTTGAGAAATGTGTCAGGGCTGAATACAGAGCCCGTTTTTATGTGCAATGGATGAAGAAGGCAACAATGTCCTTAGCTCATGTAAAGGCAGCATTGGGTACAGATCTCCTCACCTGGGCACAGGGTCTGCAGAAGTTGTGGGACATGTGACGGACACCATGCACCTTCTACCAAAGAAGGGAGAATCAACATCTTCAGTTTCTGGAGCAAAAGGGTATTTTTTTAGGTTGAAATACCCACTTAACCCAGAAAGTTTTTGGGACAGAAAAAAACCCAGCATCCAATGAGCACCAAGTGCTCCAGGTTCTCCCTGTCCAGCTTCCTTGTGAAGAGAGAAAAAAAGAAAACCAGTCTCATGGAAGAGAACTGCTGCCTTCATCAAAGACCAGATATCAGCAAGAAAGCTGAGGATGGGCTTGTTTGCCCAAACAAATTCCCACCCCAGTAGCTGTTCCTTCCAGGACATTATTAGAGGAAGCTTTGGCAGGAGCACCAATAACTTCCCTGCTTTTGCTCTGTTTAATGGAGATGGGGACAAACAGGGACCACAAGCTGCAGCAACACAGGGATCGTAAGAGGGAAGAGATAAATCTCTCCATGTTCAGGATGCAAAGGACTCATCCGAACACAAACGCATCGCACCATCCACACACCCAAGGGAGCTCACCCACCACCCTGCACGGGAGACGAGCACTGCCGGACCCCCAGACCACGCGCTGTGCTCAGCAGTCAGCACGGTAAGCCGAGGGTTTGTTTTAACATCATGTTTTTGTCCCTGTTTTGTGAGCCTGCGGCAAAGTGTTCCCAGCAGTAGATTTAGACCCACCGCCGTCTGGCAGAAGCCCGGCCACAAGCCCGCGAAGGAGCAGCCAAGTCGAAATGAAGACAAAGCACTTGGAGGTTTTGATGGACGACAGGCAGAGCTGCCTTCAGTCTGAGCCTCTCATCCAATATACAAACGAAGACGCAAATCAATGCAAAGCGTTTGAACTCCAGAAAGAAAGAAAAAATCAACACATCTATCACACTCAGACACACGTCCCTTTGAGTCCAAACGCTGGCAGCTTTTTATCAATGGCAGCAGCTGGATTAATACAAACTGGGATGTATGTGTAACAGGACACGAGGTCCCTCTCCATTCCCTGAGAGGGAAATACTTCCCTGCCGCCTTCAGCATCGTCACTGCAACACACAAATTCTCCCAACGGACTTCAAAAGAAAGAATTTAGCCCCACTTTAAGGAAGGGACACTAGGGGACAAGTACTACCCCACGGCTGAGCTTTGAGGAGGAAGACTAAGTTGGAGTTAGACTGTTGAAGCAAACAGCTGAGCATCTGATAGACAAACAACGGAAATGATGCTACAGAAAAGATAAAACAACAAAAGTTTACACCAAAATCTGCCTGACACGAGCTCTGCTCTCAGCTGCTACGTGGGGTCTTGTCCCAGCATGTCCCTTGGGATCCGGTTCTGGTAAAACTGGTCACACTGGAGAAGGAAATGGGACATTTCTGGGGCCACAATGAGTCAGGCACCCCCAGCCTTCCAGTATTCCCTTGTAGCTGGGGATGGAGAGCGGGTACCAAGCCTGCCCACAGACAACCATATATCCTCGCTTTCTTTCTAGCTCTGATGCGGTGCCAAAGAGACTCTCGGGGACCTTCTGTCCATCTCTCTGTGTCACCACTTTATTAAGGAGGTGGAGTGCACTGAAGTGCACGTGTGATTATTAAGGCGACAGTCTTAGGTTTATTAAGCTCTGTTTAACATTGATTCTTTTTCGAGTCGTTCTGTTCAATGATTAGCATCGTTTGGGGGTTTTTTTTGAGCACACGAATTAAGCTTTAGGTGGATTCGACAGAGGCTGGTTGTTGAGTTTTACCTGATACTGGGCACTTGTGCAGAACTGAGGGAGGTGGTTGTCTTCTCCCCAGCCTAAGTGTCTGAAACACGAGGGCGTTTTACAGCCTGCTAGTTCATCCAAGCTTAGCCATCCTCTTCTTACTGCAAATTCACAAATAATCCATCCTAAGAAACAACTGTTGCACCAGTTTATTAAGCTTATTAAGACCATGGCTATCAGACAGCTCTAAGCATTTCGAAGAGCCTAAGTACGAGGAATAAATTTATCACAGATGGATTTAAGGAGGAGGTACTTAACCCTGCAAAACATCTTCCTATGCACTGATGCGTGAGTCCTCTAGTGAGAATTTCCCACCTTGCAGAAGGCATTTGACCTCTCAAAGAGCACTTGTTTCAGGCTGTCTGCAGACCCTGGTGGGTTCTTTTAAATCACTCATACTTCGTCATGCTTTCAACCTGTCTTTACCTGGAATAATGCAGAGGTACGCATTCGGATTTGCGTGATGCTGGAGAGGAAAGTAGCTAGTGAAGCTTCTAGCTCCCAGTTTAGCTGCTCTGAATCTTGGCCAGAAACACCAATGCAGAGATCCATTGAAATCGGTAAGAAACAGGCTCCCGAGAATCCCCGAGGCTCACCAGTGTCACACGAGGATACTGGGAGGAGCGTGGAGTTAAACGTTTAAAACCACAAACGCATTTCCAACCCTGCAACACTTTCAGGTCATCCCCCAAGCTCATGAGGCACAGAGGGGCTGGAGCAGGAGCCCTCCAAATGCCTGTGAGAACCAAGGAGAAGAAAAAAACTTGAAGTTAGACCCAACGGGCACTCCCGCGTTCCCTACAAGGAGACACGTTACAGGGAGCGCTGGCTCCCTGCTGCCGCCGTCTGCAGCTTGTACGTGTCAGAGCGATTTGAAGGCATTACTCTCTTTGCAGTTGATGATAGCAGACTGGGTTATTTCAAGCCCTTCCCATCCTTCTGCTCTGCTGCTGGGTGGGGAACCCATCATTGATTCACCTTCAACTCTGAGCAACTGCAAGGTCCTGGATGAGTAGCAATCAAGTGACATCAAAGACAGTATCAGTCGTTCCTTTTAGCAGGATGGCAGGTGTCAGGGAGAGCATCTGCAAATAGAAACAGGAGGATGGGCTGTCTCTCCCTCACTCATCTATCTATCCATGCAGCGTGCTCCGAGACCCATCGATTAATACTTAGCACTTCTACAATAGGGTACAGGTTCAAAGGGCTGTGCAAAAGTTAACGGATTAAGCCCTTGCCAGGCTGTGAGGAAGGGGAGTGTTGTCATCGCCACCGTGCAGGTTGGTAACGGAGGCTGGGGGTGTTCGGGGCACGGGTGGAGAGGAGGAGACAAGCTGGTTTGGGATCAAGGCGACAAGTTGTGAGTCTCTTCCTGATGATGCCTGTTCATGAGAACGGAGCGGTTGCATTCATTTCCCTCCCCTGCAAGCAGAAGGGATAAATCGGATCCTTTTCCTAAAAATGGGCAAGGACAGAAACAGAGTCTCCATCAGGGGCTTCAGCTCTTCTTCTGGACTTTTTCTCCAAGACTAGAGAGATCCATGTCCTGATGGGATGCTGCCCATCTGTGCTAAAACAAGTTCAAGCACTTCCCTTTACGTCTGATTCATAGCAAGATCTGGGGTGTTAGTGCAGGATTTTTTAACTAATGCTGATGTGAGAACAGGTTTGGAAGATGGACTCATCAAGGACACTGGTAGGACTGTAAACTCTTGGACACAGGGAGCATGTTTTGTGCCAGTCCATGTGGTGCTAACCACAAAGGCGTGAGATGCTTCGATGATCACAAATAATTCCCTTTTAATGGGCAAAATTAGAGTTTGTGCAGTGGCCAAACATCTGTCAGGAAAGGGTGAGGTGGAGTTCATCCGGCCCCAGGTTGGGAAAGGATGTGGCATCCCTTCTGGACCTGTCTGGAAGCACACAGAGTCTTCATCCAAAAAAGTCCAAAGCCTTTTCTGTGACAGCTCCTGAAACCTCTCCCTCACCAGCCTCCCAGGCCAAGGGGTCTCCGTGTCCAGCCTGGGCTGACAGTGCTTCTTCCTCCACAGAAAATGCACCCATGCCCCAAGCATTACAAATTAATGCCCAACAGCTCTGGATGCAAAGAAAAGGCTATTTTGATATTTTACCAGACTGAAATTGCAGGAAGCATTGAAAGACGTAAAATGGTGCTTTGATTCCATGTCATTCTCCCACAAACATGCACCCAAAGCAGCATCTCCCCCCACCATGCCCAGGCTCATCTGCTAATACTCCCTTTCCACCAACACAGAACCAATTAGAAAGGAGATGAAAACCAGTGCACACCAGCTACCAGGCTCTGCTACCTCAAAACTCTCCCTGAGCACCCCGTGCTGCCCACCCCACCTCAAAATCTGAGTCCTGATCCCCTGATGCTATAACCCCAACCTTCCTTCCCTTGCTCCACACCTTCGTTATCGGAGACACTCAACATCACATTTTATATATATCTTTAAATCTTAAATCCTTTTCAACCCTCCAGAATACTTAGGAAATGACTAGAATAAATGTTTGCCTTTTTAATAAGAGCACACACGAAGATTCACCGCTGGGGAGAGCCCAGCGGCTGGGAACAGATGTGTCCTTAGGTCAATCCAAACCCTATTGTCATTCACCACCACGACCCGCCGCCGCCCTGACAGGAGCAGACATACAAAGCTACATCTATTATAGCAAACTAGACAAGGTCAGGGCAGAGGATCAAACTCCAGCACACAATTACGCATACTTTTAAGCTACTGGCGGGTTATCTGTCACAGTCTCAGAACACGACGAGCAACCTCCCAGACACTGGCCAGACCTTGGAGGTCTACATGGGCCAAAGGAGACTTCCCAGAATATAGACTGGGTTTGGTCACCCAGTGAAGAACAAGAAAATTTAGGCATGTGGACACAACTATGCCATGCTGTGTCTCAGGGCCGGTGAATGACCTCTGTCCCATGTTACTTATGACAATGACACAGCCAAACAGCCCTGGGCTCTTCTGCAACCTCTCCTTTGAAAATGCCACCTCGCTGTAGAGTTCACCTCGCACCGGAGCATCACCAAGGGTGGAAGTCATCCAACTCCATTTATAACAAACAGAGAGGGGGGAAGACAGCGTTGAAGGAGGAATGCTGCCTTTTGCATGGAAAGCAGACACCCAGGCTGTGCACCATGAGCTCTAGTAGCTGACAAGAGCATGGCCCCTTGAGTGCCGTCCTACTGCTCTGACCGGAGATCGGCTGGTGCTTGAGGGCAAAGCCTTGCTCACCTTCAGGGGTGTTTTGGAAGAGCTATAACAAATCCCCCTCACCTATCTCCCTGCACGCCAAACCAACACCTTGTCATCGTCAGTGCCCGATGTGTTTTTACATATCGTTTACAGTCTCTTCGTAGTGTTGGGAAGAAAGAGGAGGTCTCTTCATGGACTGGAATAGCAGAGCATTGCTGCTGTGATGGTTCGCATGGGATGCGGACACGTGGGGGCCGGAGAAAGGGAAAAGTGGGAAGAGCACAGTGTGACACGTATGTGGTTGACCACCATCCTCCCTGTCACCAAACATCCTGCCAGACCGAAGGGACGGGGTGATACAACACGCAGCCTCGTACCTGTCTCTGACAGTCGCCTTGTTGCATCTTTGTCAACTGCCAAACTATCGTGGTTTAACCCCAG
>VZTQ01008021.1:0-106326 GCA_013400755.1 Pelecanoides urinatrix
CTGGCTGTCAACCCCCTTCTGTGATAGCGGTAATCTTAGAATCATGGACAGGTTTGGATTGGAAGGGACCTTTAAAGGGCAACCCACAATCTTCCTAAAACACTATTGGCATCAATTTCTGACGCTCTCTTATCTACCCCAAGATGCCTGCTCAGGGAGGATCTTTGCAAACTGCAATTCCGCCCGAATTGCAAACCTCCTCCAAACTGCAGTTTTCTCTGGAAAGAGGAGTTAGCAGCTCTTCTTCATTACAAAATATTTTTTTGTGACTTTCTGGATAACGACCACATACTAGATCACTCACAGTTCTTACTGCTCCCAGGAAGCTTAAACAATTTTCCTCTTTTCTTCAGTCACTGCTCTTGCTGCTGCTGTTATGATAGATGGGGTTGACTACTTACCAAAAATACATTTAGGCCTGGCAGGTTTGCCCAAACTTTTGTAACTATGTAACTATCTCAGCATATGACCTGATTAATTCTGGAAATACTTTTGGTGTATCATAAAATAAAGTCAGACAAACATTTCATGGCCCATGGTTATTTCATGGCCAGTGTTGGTGCAAGCCATTTATTGATTCTGCATGAAAGAAAGAGCTAAAGTCATCTCACGTTCATGTCAGGACAGAGCAACTTAAGGGGAAAATACAGAACAACGGTTGCAATGACTAGGGTGAGCTCTATCATTGAAAATTCTCATCACTGGGATGTTGTTTAGTGAGATGTCGCTAGAACTTATTTTGTCACTTCAGTTGACTTCCCTGATGCATTATATGATGGGCCAGATATTCAGCTGGTTTCTATGGCTGTACCTCCATTGATTCAATCTGAGTGCTCAAACTCATCATAGCTGAGGATCTAGCCTATAGCTTTTGAACCATCATTATAACTTCTGAAAGTTGAGGTATGCTGTGTTTAGAAGGGGCAGGAAGGAAACATTGAAAATATTTACAGTGAATTTTAATATTTTCAGCCAGTCACACCAAGGGAATGACTTGAAAATACACTAATTAGTATCTTCATTTGCCTCTGAAATACTCTTTAGCTTGTTTCAGTCTCATTTCATCCTTTCTGAGATCGCATTTATTATTGTTTGCCTGTAAAATCCTTGGAGTCTTTCGACTGTAAAGAAGGAAGACCTAAATGTTGACATCTGATAATTGCTTCTTTTCTCTTGAAAGACATTTTAGCATATGAAGTAGTGGTTTGTTCACTGGATGGAAGATCAGTTGGGAACATGTTAAGCCTAAAGAAGGACATGCAACAGAGTATGAATAGAGCGCTCTCTCCCACAGAAACAGAAACACTAGCAGCAATAGCTGGTGGAGTCAGGGAGTCACAACAGAGTGTGCAAAGTGGAGAAATTCGGTCGACTGAGGACAATGTGTGGATGACTCCTGCTGTTTCATTTACCGCCTCAGACTGGAGCCAACAGTCATTCCGCTAGTCCCTCTTGCAGATCCCCACAGGACCACTCATTCCTCTGGTCCCTTCCCCTTTATTCCATTCTGAAGGCATTGAAAGCATTCAAGGCATTTCCACCTTGGAAATGATGAGGTGCATCACAGCAGGTTTTGGTGAGGGTGGTCCCTGCTCCCTCTGTGTATGGTCTGCCTGATGGAAAGGGCATGCCAGATGTCCAGTAGTTTACCTAGAATAATTCTGACCAGCCTCCAGGATGTCTGAAAATGCTGGATAAATGTCACAACTTCTCTGAAAGAGTGGTCAGGCCTTGGCACAGGCTGCCCAGGGCAGTGGTGGAGTCCCCATCCCTGGAGGGCTTTAAAAGACGTGTAGATGAGGCGCTTTGGGACATGGTTTAGTGGGCATGGGGGGGTTGGGTTGACGGTTGGACTCGATGATCTTAGAGGTCTTTTCCCACCTTAGTGATTCTATGATTCTATTATTCTATGATTCTAAATTCCTGTCAGACATGATAAAACTTCAAGGGAACTAAAATATTTCCAGGACACTTGCTTGTCCCCATCTTTGATTTGCATATCAAAACACAAATAGGTGAATGAAAATAGTGAGCAGAGACACCACTATAGCTTATTTTCACCTTTGCTTACCAGTGCCCTCCATTGTATCATGCCTGCTGCATTAAATGAATGAGAAAGTTGTGTGTAAGGGAAAAAAATCTGGCTACAGAGAAGTATAGAAGAACATCTGCCCAAGTCATTTTTGTGTGTGGATCCTTCCTTAAAAAAATAGAGAAAACATCTGCTTGGTTATAAATAGAAAATGAAAAAAAAAAAAAGAGACAAGAAATTCCCTTTATTTTTCTTTCCTTTACTATGCAATTGTATCAAAAAGTTAAAGATGGTTAAGGAAATGCAAATAATAAACATTGGAGCCTAGATATGGGTCTATAGTACTTAGTCACTTAATTATTTCATTTTGAAGTCAATGTGAATTAGCTGTCTATTTTATGTTTGGGGACCTGGACTCCAGTTCTGGCTTTCCTGCCACACCACTGCCTGCCTTTCACTTCAGCAGACTCCTCAGCACCAGACCAGTGGTGAGGCTGGAAATGCCTCTCAGACGGTGTCCTGACCTGAAAGTGCAGACCCGGGGTTTTCTCTAATTAGACATCACATAGTTTCTCCTGTACAAATACCTCTAGCCCCACTCTCCAGCCACAACCTACTGTGCCTTGAATCTGAACTGTGACACTGAAACCAAAGGTCCAGCTAGTCCACTCTCCTCTTTTTGACAGTGTCCCATAGTAAATGCTTTGGGAAAAAGGTTTTAGAGCAGAGCAAAGACAGGGCTAACCTTTACCCTGCCAAACTTTTGCAGCCTAGAGCAGGAGGTATTTTAAGGGCTTCCTCAGTAGAAGGTTAAAGCTGGAGCATGCCAATTAAATTACTCTTTAGGGGTCTATTCTCCATGAACTTATCTAGTTTCCTTTTTAACCAAACTAGACTTTTGACCTTTACAATGTCCTGTGTCAATGCGTTCCACAATTTATGGTCTTTGTAAAGGAGCATTTCCTTCTGTTTGCTTTGGCCCTTGGGCCTGCTAATTTCCTTGGGTGTTCCCTACTTCTTGTACTATGAGAAATAGCAAATAATAATTTCTGAATTACCTCCTTTTCTTCCACCATTAGACAGGTATTTGTTATGTAGCGCCTCCACCTCCTTTCCTATTATCTCTTTTCCAGACTGAAAAAACCTATTCCATATAGTTTCTAGACATATATCCTGTGTTTTAGGTTTTTCTGTCATGGCAACTGGAAGGCCGTCATGGGATGGCCAGATATCACAGGCATTCCTTCTGATGGCACAAGTGCAGCTTTTCCTGTAAAACTCAACCATGGAGAGTGTCCATAGGAAGGCGTACAGAATGGCTAAAGGAGAAAAGACACACAATAGTCCAAACGGGCCCAGTGGCTATGAAGGTCAGGTCCAGGTTTTGGGCCATCCTTCCTGCCACAGGCCAAACCCTCCAAGCAGCTCGCTCTATCCTCCCTCCACGCAGCCAGGAACTTATGCCCACCTCTACATTGCCACATTGCCCTTCTCTGCCGCAACCCCCACATCCTACACCTTCCAGATGGTGATATCATGAGCATGGAGGGAGAGATGCGGCCAGAAGTGCAAGCACTGCTGTAAGACAGTAGTGATACAAGTTGTGCATATTGTGAGGATGCTGCTGTCAAGGGCATCCAAATGCTACTTGAAGGAAGAACTTCTTTTTGTTCTTTGACAGCTGATGCCCATATATTTTATTCTTTCCCCCCCCACCCCCCCACCCCAGTCCCTCTAACTTAGCACTTCCCTGTGTACAGAATTGCTCCCTCATAGCTTTTTCAGTAGTGACTTGGGAGCATCGGTCCAGTCATACTTCTGTTCGGGAGTCAAAGATACTCAGATCTTAGCACTATCTGATGGGTAATCCTATGGGTATCCAGTAGTTGCTATTCAAATTTTCTCAGAAGGAAAGATAGTGTCATCTCCTGTCCTGCCTGGCTCTGCATACCTCTCCCCCAGCTGGGGACCCTACCTGTGCACCACAAGCTGCTCCTTAAAAAAATAAGAACATCATCAGAAGTGTGAGCTTTCCCACAGGAATTTTGGATATATCACATTTATAAGGCCTCCATGGGGTCTGGGCAAAATATACTTTTGGTCTGGACCTACACAAGTGCCACTGGAGCAGCGCTGCCCTACAGCCTCACTGGATTTTTCACACAAGCCAGTGCTGTATAAATAAAGGACTGTGGATTCTAGTATTTAAGTGGCCTATACAATTCTTTGAGTGATGTCCACCCAGTATTATTACATGTACCTTCTCTCTATGGACATAGATGCTAATGTTTATGTCAGCTGGTCTAAATTTTCTACTACCATTTATCAGGAAGTGAGCACTAAGCTGTATTTGGGAGCAGTTCCAAATTCAGCCAAGGCAGTTTATTTTCCAAAGAAAACACTGTTGACAATAGAATTGGGGTTTAGAGACTTCATCTTCTAAATGCACAGACAGATTAAAAAGTTGCTCCCTAAAATATGGAGCAGGTACACTAATTGGCCTCTACATACCATCCTAACACAGTCTCTGTGTATTTGTGTACATTAGACTGTACTTTTTCTGTTGCTTTTGAAAAAGACTTGAGGTGAGGGATTTCAGCAGTTCACAAGGTTTAATGTTGCATGGCACAGTCTGATTTTTGCAGGTTTATATTGGCCAATATTTATTGAATTTTGTTGAAGAACTGTATTTTGTTTACATTCTGGCTGGGATTTTGAAATCCCTTCACCAGACACCCACAAATACCTTACTTCTTCTAAAAGTACAGGTTGTACAAAGAAAAGCAACATGCAGCCTGTCAAAACCACGTTAAAGGGAACAGGCTGTTACTGAAACTCAAAAAGATCCAAGGAGCTCCCTGATCTTGCAATTTTGGCGGCACTGAGGGTCTTTGCAGTATCTGCTCAGCCTTGGTAATTTAGCACAGACTGTAGGAGAAAGACCATTCCGCTTTCTGAAGGCTCCAGGAGCACACAACGGCAAAGAAAGAGAAGGAAGGACAAGGCTATAGCCGGGGCGAGACACCTCCTCGCCGCAGCAGCGGTCCTTGCTGTACGTAGACGTTCGGTACCCAACTCATGAAGAACGGCAAAGAGCCCTTCCTACCGTGGAATCTCTCAAGGAGCAAAATCACGGTCAAACAACAACAGGAAAAGAGCCTTGAAAACTTTTTCTTCTTTCTAAAAATAGCTCTCCCCCATGTGCCCCCTCCCCGCCCTCCTCCCCATTTTTGGCAGGGAGCTAGCTGTAGCAAGTAATTAAAGAGGGACTTTCATGCTGGGACAAACATGCAGAAACGAAAACATTTTACATTTTTCTTTGCCAGTACATACATTTCTGAGTAAATATTATTAAAGATACTTGCATGAGCGACAGAGCTTCTTCTCTTGGAAGTCAAATGACTTTTTCGGTTTTTATTCTGCAGTTAACAAGGTCATGTCTGATCACAGTTATACCAGTACATTAATTATTCCCTGATAAAATTCTAAGGCAAGGCTTCATTTTACAATTATCCATGAAAGGTGGGAAGGAGATGACATTGTACAAGTCAGAAAGAGCATTTGTCAAATGTCAGTCGCTACAACATATTGCACAGAAGGGAAAACTGACTGACTTACACTTTTTTTAAGACTTGGCTTTGGCATTTTCATTTTTTATTTTAATTTCATCTTCATTTTGAGATAATAAAAATTTGGCATAAAAAATACAGTTTTAGGAGACTTTTTAAAGCAGCATATAAGGCAAAAATCCTTTCCAGAAAGAATTTTGCCTGGACAAGGGAATCAGGACCAGTCCTGGTCAGATTTATGCCAAACCCCTTCAGAATCATTAGTCTCCTCGAAGGATTTCCTTTATTTTCATAATGTTAAAGCACATCCTAATCTTCCACTTTAGTTTACTGCTTTTTTTGTGATGGGAAATTGTCCTTACACAACAGCATCATCAGCTCTAATTTTGTAAATATCAATCTGCATAATCAAGTTTTATGTTTATAAAAACATTTTTACTTCCTCCTTTCTGTTAGGAGAGGAAAATTATATTTTATAATTAGGCAGTGGCAACAAACAAGATGTGTAATTGCGTTATTAGCATGTGTGAATTCAGAATAGGAAGCCCTGTGAAATTTTGCTTGGGAAAAAAATGTCCTGGGCTTGCACAGTAGGTGACTGTTAACTTGCCAGCCGTTGCCAGTCTCAAAATACCAAGACTTACCATATTAGTTCACTATCGGTCAGATTCATTTCTCCTTAAGCAGCGGACACTTAAGTGTTAGTTAAGTTTCACTTGGAGCCTCTGACAGAGAAACATAGTGATCCCTAGGCTTTTTCCATGTGATCTCCTCATGCATGAACTTCTCTTCCAGATAGGTTTGCATAAGAGCAAAGGAAGACATAAAGGAAGAAAAATTAAAATATAATTAAAAGAAAAGAGCATTAAAGAGTTTTTTATTTATGTATCTGCACATATATATTTGTGCATGTGTTTATTCACAACAACAGGCAAAATCTTACCTTCACTGATTTTCACAATTAGCTTTACCAAAGGTGCAAATTCATTAACCCAGAGAGCTTAAAATATCTTCCAAAACATTTCTTTATGGCTGAACTAAATTTCATATCCTTGAATACAAGCACCTAAGATTAGAGAAACGGTTCTACTTAATTGTCACCATTTAGTGCTGCACACCAAAATTATGGTTTCTCTCTGTTTCTCTGATGGGGTCAGGTGTCCAGGGCATGCGTAAGGGAACATGGCAGTGCCCAGCCATGCAAGACGCCGTCAGCTTCTGCAGCTGCCACTCACAGAAGATCGTGGTGGCTAATGACACCACAAAGAATATGGGCAAAACCTTGGTTTATCACAGTATCATTCTGCAATATAAGAAGGCCTTATGTTATCATATTCAATAGAAGATTAAAATTTGGGATCATTTGAGCCTCAGTCAGTCAAAACATTTAAACCTGCACTTTAAAACTTACTTCTATTCCCATCAGGCAACACCCTTTGCACATGGCTAGAGTTAGACAGATATTTAAATGGTTTGCCATGGCCTCCTTCGATAATTCATTAGCCAATTCATGGATCTCATCACCAGATTCTAACATAACGCTGGATAATAGGGACTTGACTGGGAATATACTGATTTATTCAAATCCACCTGATCTGCTCACTTTCTTCAGGCACCCTGCCTTGCTAGCCATCTGACTGGCCCGAGTGAGTCAAGCAGTCAGAAAGCCTGTTAGCCCTAGCAGGAATGCTTAGGTATCCCCAACAAAATATTCAAGAATTATAATCATTTTGAAAGGAATTAGAATTTTGAATTTTTTATCCTAGCATGCAAAATATTTGAAAACCTGACGTTTTACATGACCTGGAAACTTCTATATAGCTGTATTTCAGAGATGGCATTGATTAAGGAAATGAAACGGTATGAATTCCCATTGTTTCAGCATTTTAGAGATAGCTAGTTTTCTACAGGTTCTTTTCTTGGCCTTAGAAAGCACTTTAGCAAGGGTCCACAAGCTTTCTTCTTAGTCTTCATAAGTGCACATAGAATACTGTCTTATCCGTAAAAGTATTTCTCTTAACAAATGTAGCAAATAGTAGGACGTAGCAACTTCTGTTAAAAAAAAAGCAACCAGATGTAAATATGTCATATTGAACCTCACTACCAAGAAGATACATGAGAAACTGGAGGGTGCCAGCCTCCTCTGTAAAATGAAAAAAGCTACAATAGACAATAAAAAGAACATTCATTTGGTAACAAAAATGAGTGATCAACACTTTTGATCCCACTTATGCTATTATTCGGCTTTGTTCCATAAAGATGATTGGTCACTTAAAGCACCATCATCCCTGTTCTTATTTCGAGCATCTAAGATAAAAGCAGGTCTTTCACATTAAAATTCCTGGACACAGCCTCTTACGCAATAATTACACTGAGGTTCAGGCCTTTGGATGCTGCTACCTTGAATAAGCAAACTTAAGTTTGTTTAAGCTCTAGCTTAACCAAGTGAGTTTCAGAACATGGTCTGGAACCTGCATAAAAGTGGGTTCTGGTTAACCAGTGCGTACATTTGCAGTATGTGGCAATATGTCTTTCTTCTGTTCAAAAGGCTTTTTGTTTGTTCATTAAAATTTAACAGTTTTGTGACTTTGGACATAAATATTCCAAAATTCCTGTCTTTTCTGACTTTGGAGAGATGCTTTTGAAGTCTTCCTCTTAGTGAAATATCAATAACTAATAAATGTCTGTTTCAGTTAAAACACGTCGTTGCTAATAGCATACAGCCATTACAGTATTTTGTGCGTATCGATGCAGGCATCAAGCCACCAACCTTAGAGAGTGGATTCATGACCAGCTTATGGGGTTTTAAATGTGTGATGCTCCCAAAAGGGTCAGTTCTGCCCTCCCTCCACTCACAAATACTGAGAAAACGGTATTTATTGTGGGATTATTTTTCTGCACCCTCAGCTGACAAATATGATCTGCTTGGCGTGGCGGGAGCAGTGCAAACCCCGGAGGCAGACCGTAACACCAGGAGCTGTGACAAAAACGGCCACTGTGAATTCGGCAGAGGATGAAACACCCAAGAGCCCCCCGTCCGATCGCTCTGCGCAGCTTGGCGGGTAATTATCCCCCCTGTAAATCCAGTGAGCTCTCACTGAACTGGGTGGGTGGCAATCCCTGAACCCCAAAGAGAGTTTTGCTTTGGCTGTATCGGCGGTCCTTTGCCATGTGTGACCACACGAGCATCCCTTGGCGGTACCTGCGTCGACACCCAACGGGAGGGAGCTGCCAGACAGCACGACCACTGCTGGTGGCACTTGCCCTGTGTGCTCTCTTGTGACTTCTCAGCCTGATCGGCAAATTCACCACCAGCAGCGTGGGATGGCTTCGAGCCCAGTCAGGCCATCTGGCTCTCTTAGAGGCTTCAGGTAAGTCCTGTATCAGCTTCGGGCCAGACTTCTGTGTGGGGGTAACTTCACGTATAGCGTTCAGCCTTCCTCTGCTGGCTGGTTCACCTTGACAATCCGGGTGCACAGAGAATATGCCTTCCCCTCAAACCTTTCAAATAAACAGCAGCAGTGGCTCTTGCTTGCAGTCAGCATGTCGGACTCACACAGGTGCAAATGGCTTCAATGTCCAAGGTTAAGCTTAATTTGCTGAGTTGTCATGGGGTTGGTCAGGTTAAATTTTGTGATCTACCCAACACAAGCAACGTGTGGTTGGCTTGCCTGCTAACATTTAGTAGCTGTGTATACATGCACACTCATACCCACCGCGCACAGATACAGGTTTCTTTTATGACTATGTTGCTCTTTACTTGGACTTCAACACCTTTCTGGTGACTGTTTTATCCTGGTGAAAAACATACTTCTGAAGAACTACCACAGGAGGGCTCTCATGTTTAAGCTTTCCAGATACGAACGCTTGTGCGTGTTGGCAATACGTGCAAGGGGCTTTATTTCCCCCACTCTTCCTTTTAGCATCAGTAACATCTCACTGGACATGCTCAAGGAAGTCAGGGGACAAACAGTTGTACTTTGAGCTGCTCAGAGAGGCTACTATGAGCAGTTAATGTCTAGGTCACGCTGAAGCTTGCCCTCCATGTCTTTCCCATCGTATCATCGTTCTCCTGACCTGTAGCATTTCCTGACATTTCCAGGCTTGAACTCCTCGGGAGGTAAATTGGATGATGTTCTTAAAGAAGTGCATGATAGAGGCCTGTAAAATGAGTTTGCCTAATTCACTTTCACTGGCCCAAGCAATTTCTCTGCCCCAGGCAAATCAAATGCTTTATCCCCCCCCGGTCTCCCCACCACGTAGGACTGACCATGCTGATCGCTCCAAAGCAGCCGAATGAAGCAGGAAGGAGTTCCAGAAATGCCGCAGCCCACTCGTCTGTTCAGTTTGTCCATAGGATAAGAGAGCTCAGCAACGCCAGAGGCACTGGGCCAGGATCCCCATGGAAAGGGCTAGCTCCACAGGGTGATTTCATGAAACAATTTCTTGTCCAAAGACATAAACACTAAATACCTACTTTGGAAAAGACCCATTTGTTTAAAGATTAGAAGACAAAAAGCAGAAAAGAGAGGTGTGGAAATGTCAACTTTTGCCTGTTTTTTTTTTCCTCTTTTTTCTTTTTCTTTATGAAAACTTCTAACACATCTTAAAACTTCTAACACAAGAGCTTTTTCATTTCTTTCTCACTAAGTCAGTTTTTCTCTAGACTCAGCAAAACAAGCTCTGTTTATTAATGTGAGCTCGTCCCAAGATCTGGTTTTGCCAAGTCTTTAGCATTAGAAATCCCCTAAAAATCCTTTCCTTCTCATCCATCCTCCTAGCCTTCCTCTCCCACAACGTACACAAGGCACTTCCTTCAGGTTTGCTCTGAGATCAGAGTTTCCTCAGGATGTTCAGCCTCAAAGCTTGAGAAACGCTGCAACACATTAGTCACCTCCGTCACCACAGTTCCCAAATACACCAGCAAGCCAGACTTCCAGCTGATGCAATTCATCAGCGTTACCCTGTCAAGTTTCACTGGAGACCTGATCCATGGCACTCACCGCAACAAACGACTACACCGCGGCCACTCGCCGGCCTAGTTTTGTGGGTAACTTGAGAGGCACCATGACCAAACCAAAAGTGTGGGAAACTCATCCCTTATGTTTAGGGTCATCTGAATATTAAATTTTTGCTCAGAGTCAGATACAGATAGAAAGAAGGGGACATGTATGCCTGTTATGGAGATTTGTAGAAATATGAACAAAATAATATTATTCTGTAGGAATATCTATTTGCCTCTTGCGTCCCTTGTTACCTAGCGATAACATAAGCATGTGCACAAAACATCAACACAAGGAGTACATACCAAATAAGATTTACTTTATCATAATCATGTGCGAGAACTCTGCATTAGATATAATTCAACCGAGAGGAATTCATTTTTTGTTTTGTTTTCTCGTGTCTTCTCTGGATTTCCAGGTTTTGAATGACACTTGCAACAGGACAGTTGGTTCGGCAGATCTGTGGTGTCACGAAGCGGGGCAGCTCCGACACCTCACGGCACAGGCCAAAGGGTAGGGACTGTACGTGTTGCTTACGCAGTGATGATACTCATGTTCCTCTAAGTAACAACACACTCGCGTTCACAGCACACGCCAAGAGATAACTCTAATGCTGTGGTAAAATAGCATTTAACTCCATTGTCACCTAAACCAGTACAAGCGAAGAGTGAAATCAAATCAAATCAGGGCCCCAGACACATGAAGGTAAATCTAGTATGAGAGAACGGGGAATCATGTCCTTAAAAAATTCTGATCAGCTTCCTAATCGAAGCACAGCTGTGTTTTCTGTGCCTGTTTTCCTCACTGGATGTGCAAGTTAATATATTTCTAAATAATTTTCCAGAGAAGTTTTGTTTTGTTTTCCACTTTCACGGAATGGTCAAATGGATTTTCCTCAGACTTTCTCCCAGAAGCCATCGGCTGAGCTCAGTGGTGGAAAATTTCAACCTAGAAAGTAGAACCTTTCAGAAACTCAGGAGCAAGGGAAAACACTGGACTTGGAGCAAAAAACTGTTTTGCAGCCTTAACTACAATACTACGTCAGCTTCCGTGTGGATGCTATGATACAGACATAGCATTGATTTACACATGCAATTTTTGAAGCTGAGGCGATCAGTTTTAGTTATTTTATTGACCAGTAACACAAGAGAAACAGAAGATGCACACAGCTGGGATATGCTACTGGCCTGATTTGACTCACCAGACTTTCTCAGGAAATGCTTGAGCATGTTTCATTCAGTAGGTGCAGCCGGCATGCCTGGACATAGCACACCTCTTCTATTTGATGTGGCTTCGTAGGGCTTGCACATCCTTTGTATCACATAGGCCTGTGGGCGCTCAGGGCAAAATGAAATTGGCTGATGATTAAATGGCAAGCATATGCAGTGGCACCTTTCAAAAGTCCTCTGATACTGTAAGAGCATACAAATCAGGGCCCCGGTGACAAACTCATTTTTCACAGTTCTTAGCCCCCTGTCGTGGTTATACGACGGCACACGGGATGAGAAAGAGCAAGTCCAAGGCAAGAAAATGCATAAAACCTCCTGGAATTTATTTCTCTGAAGGGACACCATCATTCATCTCCTGTGTGAGAATCAGGAGAGATCTAGCTTGTAGGGACAGGCAGCAAAATCACTGGGAGTCCTCCTAGTTGTGTGACATAGCCTTGCTGTTTTGCTTTTCACCATCTGTGAAACACTTCTGTTGATATGTAAGACAGGGCTTGCTAACATAGCCTTAGCGATTCGATTGCAGCTCATACTGAGCACCTGTGGTGGTTCATATTGAAAGAACTCTTTAGACTAATTGTGCAAGAGTAAGTGCACACAGAGTAGCAATTACTGTGTCCTCCCATGCCATGTGCTAGTTATTGCTCCTCTAGAGCATCAGCAGCAGCTCAGGAGAAGCCAATTTGCTGCTGATGCAGTTTGCAGCAGGAAAACTGCTAAACAGAACCAACTTAAAGGTGGGCTCTGGCCTCCTCAGGGGCCAGAGCTCCTGTGCTAGCTTACACCGGGGACCAGAAAACGCCAAGACGTTATTTAGCCTTTCAGGTTGGTGGAGTGTTTTTGGATTCTGAGTAGAAGGTGGTTATTTTTTGTAAGCTTTGATCTGCAGTGAAAAAAAGTTCTTCTCTGTTTTACACTAAAAAGGGCAGAATATCTGACCATTCCTTTGAGAATAGGAGAGGAACTGTTTCTTGTATTAGCATAAATACTCAGAGAAGAGAAAATGTATGTTCCCTACTGTAGCTGTCAGTGGTTGCTCTTTCATTCTCGTTTCCATTAGAGGGTGCTCTTGTTTCAAAAATTCCCCAACCGAGGGTTTCTGCCATCAAAGAGTTGCCTTTAAAGCAGGTCTTCATGTTAGGTGGTCCAGTCCAGTTACTAAATGCTAAGCAAGGTAGGAGACAGCATGATTAAACAAGATAGCATTACTTATTTTCCCTGCTGTACAAGTCAGGAGCACTGCAGACATTAAAGATCAAGAGGCAGCAGCTGTGTAGAAACTGTTCTCCTTGGAGTCTCTCATTACACAGACCCTGCACAGAGCCTCACCATCAGGCTAAAACCACTCTTCACAGTTTCGTTTTTTTCTCTCTTTTAAAAGGGAAGAGGCAAAAGGACTGTTTACGTTTGCATCTTAAAGTCTATTTAAACAAAAGCTTTCCACTTTGTACAGAAGATTGGAAAGAAGCTTAATCTGATATTTATAAGACTTTACAAGTAGGTGCATTTTAAACAACCCAAATAAAGCGCAAACAAGCACAGGATAGGTTTTTCTACTGACACATTGGCAACGATGACGCAATGCAAGCTATTCTCTGCTGGAAGAGGAGACGCTTGACGCTTGATCTCCGCAGCTGTCCCTCCCGATAGCCCACATACAATAGCCTCCTTCCCACAGAACCTTCCATCTAGAAGGCAGCAGAACATTTCTTGGGGGAGATGCTGGTGCTTCGCAAAAGGCACAACACAGCCATTTGGTACATGCTTCCTGTGGCGACTCATTTCCATTCCTCTCTTCACTTCCATTCTTCCCTTCACTCTTTCTGTAGGTCATGAGAATTGCCCTCAACAGCCCTCAATAGCTGGCCTTCCTCTTCACCCCAGCACCTGCTGTCACGAAGCCTGTAGCCCTGCTCCATCGTGACAGTCCGTATGGATGCATTTTTTTAAGTGCTCAGACTTGTATGATTTTAAAAGAAGATAGTGACAATAACAACAGGTTCCTGGAAGTAGTGTTGGCTAAGCACTGTCAATATTTGAGAATCTTACAGCTAAACATGTCTGCATCTGCCTCAGAGAAGAGACAGTTGACCCTTCAGGCGCTGGGGAAGGCTCCCCCCCACCAAGATCCAGCTGCAGACTAAGGAGAAACAAAACTCTCCCACCGCTTCAGTTGCAGGCTGCTGCATTTACAACTGACACTCCTGGCTATGATTTCTGCTAGCGTTTAGCAGCAGCTGTGCCCCCAGCTGGGAGCTTTCACTTTCTATTTTTAAAATCAGTGAAATCAGGAGCATATGGGGCCTATAATTTACCGTGTATTTTTAATAATAAAATCCTCTCAGCAGCGTATCAGACTGTAATTCTACCCTGGAGATGCTGTGCTCCCTAGGAGCTCCTTTATCAAGGCTTAATGTACCTGATTATATTGGGTGTGTGACATTGTCTGCAAATTGCTATCATCAAAGTGTGCAGTATATCACACAAAAGTCTATGCCATACAGTGTTTGTTCCCCGGGATCAGGCTCCGAAGCAAATAAGTGACAATAGCTTCTCACTTTGATGCATAATTGGAAATCATGCATGACAGCTGTTACCTCCAAGATACCTTCTTATTCTTGCGTTATGACAATAGTTAGTGAATACGATACATTTGGATTTGTAGCACATTTGTGCGTGTAAGTGGTTTGTTCATTTAAGTGCATATATATTTTAAGCAAAGTTGTATTTTCAGGAGGCAACTATTTCCAGCTAGAAGACAAAACTAAATAGGAGAATGAGGAAGAGAAAGAATTTAAGTAGTATCTGGCTATGGGTGAGAAGAAAACTGAGATGGATGGCAAAAGAGTAATATAGGTGATATAATTTTTGCTTGGCATAAACAAGCACTTTTCTTCATTTCATAAAATCATAGAATNCACTAGAGGTCTACAGCATAATCTGGATGTCCATCAGAACTAGGCCTACTCCTGACTTAGGCTGCTCTAATCTTTGCATTGGAAGGTTTTGGGATATTTTTTTGTTGAAATCAGGAGAGTTATACTGATGTATATAGCTGGTAAGAAATGCTAGAATGGCAAATCACGCAGGTCTTGAAAGTAAGGTCTTGAAAGAAACATGGCAGTTTCACAAATGTGCTTTTCAAGCACCTTTACATAAGCAGGTAAGCAACTAACTATACAGCAACCCTTTTGGTGTTCCCATGTGTGTAAAGATTTTATTTTTTGCCAAAGGACATTTTTGTCAGTTGTCTTCCGTCTGTGAGCTTAAAATGCCACCCAGAGCTTTCCACATTCTGTCCTATGTATGCTTAGAAAGCCTAAGTAGGCCTATGACATTCTGTTTATGAATGATCTCTGACTTCCAAAGAGTACCTGTTTCTCATTTGTTTTACCTTATTATGATCTGGTGGAATCAGGTAACCCTTCAAAGTTTCCTTCGGGGACTATCCATCCTTCTTTGAAGTGCCAATGTGGAGGAAACGCATGTCCCTGAGATGCCACTGAACTGCGAAGGCACCAGCTCTTGCACAGGCTTCTCTGACATTCTGTCTATATTTGCTGTTGGATGAAGCCATCAGCCTAACAGGCTTTCCTCTTCCTGGAGGTATTATGTAAATTAAAACCTGGTCAGCTCTCCATCACTGGTGCACCTGGTGATCGCCTTATAATCACTCATAAAATGAAGCTCAGCTACAGTTGGTGCTGCTTTAATGACCAATGAAGTTTATACTAAGTTTCTCAGTAGTGTTTATATTACACTACTACACTATATTATAATTGTTGTTGTTGCTGCCTGGGATGGAGAGTGGAGAAAGGGGTAAAAAAATCCTGCCTACCTACCTGTGTGGAAGTTGTTACTTGTCATATCCCATTTATGATTTCACATACTACATTGCAGGTGACGAGAATAAATGTTCAGAATGATCATTTTAGGGCCTTAAAATCTAAGGATCTGTGAAATGATCGCTTTGACTTAGTGGCTTGAGGATGAATGAGATGGGCACTGAGTTCTGTTCTCAGGATTAGGGTGTCCTGGCAGGGGAGCTGGGGGAAGCTTGCTGAGCTGCTGCCTAGCTCAGAAGTAGAAAGAGAAGCCAGCATCTAAGACAGAAAAGCCAGCACTTTTCAACAGCTCTAAATACATGTGAAATAAAATGATGTCAAATAGAAAAGCCTGGATCCTGTTGGCAAACACCAAGAATGGAACAAAACCAGTGAGAACAACGTGGGCAAAGCTAATGAGCTGAACACCCCTATACCTTGGAGCCAGAATTGTTTTCCTAGTGGAATCTTCCTTGCTGTGAAGCTTCTATGAATGCAATTGCTGACTGGTTTAACCCCTGGGTTAACTGGTGTGAAATAAACAAATCCTCACAGCATCATATTTGGCTTCTGCTCAATCATCAAGTTCTGTTTGTGTCTTATTCACTTCTCCTCTCAAACCATTTCCGACTTCATTGTCTTGGGTTTTTTTGTTAGTGGTTTTACCTTTCATACTCAGCCAGTTATCTGTAAAACTCACCACTAATGACTATCAGTGTTTAGGGTGACACTAGTGCTCATCATCCACAGCCATCTTGTCAGCTGAACTTAGTAAACAAGGCTCTGGAGAACCAAGCAAATGCTTTAGCTTTTAGATCATTAGACTGTTCTCCTCTAGCACTATCTGATGTAGATACAATCAACTCACTTAAAAGACCAAACTGGAAACTGAAAAGTAGCTTGCTTAATAATGTCTCATACTTGAACCTGCTTTGGCAGTGGGATAACATAAGGTTACTTAATAGGGCTTTTCCATCTCTGGTTTCTAAATTCCCCATTGATTTCAGGAAATGGTGAGTCAATAGGTTAGCAGATACTTCTGTTTGTCTGTTTTGCTGGCTCCTTTATTTACTCTATATCTCTTGGTTACTCTGGGAATAAAATAAAACCCCAAAACATATGATGCAAATAGGGAGACACAGAGGTCAAAGCCAAAGGAGATTAAATAAAAATTTCTTGTAACATGGTTCAGAAGGTAATGACTTCTGAGCTGCTCTTCAGGTTGTCTGGAGGATCTGGCTCAAAAATTATTTCTTCTTCCTGAATGGTTCAGAAACAGTTTTCATCCATATCATCCATCACGCCTTCCATATCAAGACAGCACGTTGACTGGCTTTCAGACCACAAAGGCAGCATCCCGCCCACAGCTGGACATGCGTGAGGGTTGCCTGATTTTTATTAGTTAGGACAAGAAAGTGAAGGATTAGCAGTTGGAGTAAGAGTTAGTCAAAGTCCTGGGATAGTTTGTGTACAGAGATACACACAACCTTGCCAATGCGTGAGAAGCTTTCTTGTGGTGTTTGAAGCCTGAAACTTTCCTACACAGAGGTTACCAACTGGTTTCATTTCTCTGACAAACACAAACCTACTAGGAGCTAAGAAAAAAGTAACCTAGTTATTTTCACTTTTTGACCTGAGGTAGAAGTTCAGCTCATGTTCCTGGCATTGAATCAGTCTCAAAGCAGCCATCTTCTGTGTCGCATTTATAGTGATGTTCCAAGAATAAAAAAAGACAGAAGAGCCCACCCATCTCATAAAACTTGACTTTGAGGTGATTGAACCCTCTGGTAAAACAGAGAAAGATGAATTGAGGTTGAATATGGGGACAGAGGCTTCCAAATGTCAGAATTGCTGGTGCAAAAGAAAGAAAGCGGACCAATGCACCCCTTTCTTATCTCCTCTTATGCCAGGGGAGGCTACCACTTGATGAAGGGCAGTAGAAGGGCAGAGGTATTGAAGAGGCTGTGAGCAAAACGGTGAATGTGGAAGTCTGCAGCAGGCAAGGCAGCACACGGCAGAAGGTGCCAAGCCGCTCCTGTCAAGCTGGCACATCCACACGGTACAAAGCCTTTCTGTGATACTAGATCAGGTCCAGAAGTACAGCTCAGCAGCCTTACCTCTCCTGCTTGTTCCATGGCGCGGTGAAAATAAACCCATTGTACCACTGAAGCTGAAATGCTGAGCCATTATTTTTCTTTCATAATGTCCGTTTCCAAGCTGGCTATGTTTCTGTGCCAGGGATAATGTGGGTAACATTCACTGCGAAACACTGGCAGCGGGTGGTTTTCTAGGAGGCTTCTCTGCTCATTGGCAAAGAGAAAATACCTCCCTCACACCACCACGCATGCCCTACCAGAGGAACAAAGAACAGAGCAGTGCCTTCTCCAGACACACACTTGCCAGGTCAGTCCTTTAAAGGGCCTGCGAGTCCCCGGGAGCACCCGAAGCACTGCCTTGAACACCATATCTATCCTAGCTTACAAGATGCACCCATGCATGGATGCACAGTCCTCCCACCAAGACCGTGTGCCTGCAGCCCCTGTGCCAGGAGGAAACTGCTCCTGGGCTGCATGTCCAACAAGAGGCCCAAACAACACAGAGTGACCTCGCCAGGGAGCACCGACAATGTCACCGACTGGTTGTAAACTGGGAAATTGGAAAGTAATATCCCTCTTTCTCCACATTACCACTTCCACCTCTGGCTCTCATGCCAGAGGTATCAGATGAGCAGTGACTCTGATGACCGAGGTATCATCTGCTCAGAGGCCGGTCAGGGAGGTCTGCAAAACAGAGCTCTGCCTCTCACAACAGAAGCTGAGGAGGGAGGGAGATGCTCTGCGTTAAGCCTGTTTAGAAAGATTAGAGAGTGAAGAATATTAAGATATTTTGTTTCCCACCTCCCTTTGTGCAAGTAAATGAGGTCTAAATGGCTCCTGAGAGGAGACAGAAGACCTCAAGTTAAGCACCTTCCAGAAAGCAAGCAAGCAAGCCCCCCTACCCACTCCTCTCCCCAAGTCTGCCTGGTAATGTATATTTTCAGGAATTATCCTTTTAAGAGATAAAGGGGAGAGAAGGAACAGAGAATATGATTGTGCCTTGCAGCCAATTTGAGAGGGGAGCTGCACTGGGTTTGGCATAATGCCAATTTGCTGGCTCAAATTTCACCTGTAAAAGCCCTGTAGACATTAAAAAAGCATTCATTATCCACCCAGACACAAAAAACTCATTATGCTCTATTTTTCCAATCCTGCTAACTATGCATGAACTGTTCCTGCTGAAGGACAGTATTACCTGCTTCCTTCAGATTACTTGCCGATCACAGCAGCTCATGGGGTTTTGTTTTTAATGAGATGGAAGGTTCTTTGACTGGACTTCTTCCAAATGACCATGGACCTACATGTGTGGATTCCTGGTTCCTCTTTAAAGGGCTCAGCTACAAGCATGAGCCCAAGCCCTTCTCATCTCTCCCACTTCTTGGGACATTCAACAAGGCCAAGTGCCGGGTCCTGCACTTGGGCCACAACAACCCCAGGCACCGCTCCAGGCTTGGGGCAGAGCGGCTGGAAAGTGCCCAGAGGAGAAGGACCTGGGGGTGCTGGTNGATTCACACACAACAGTCAAGTGACTTGTTGCTCATAGCCATATGATTTCAGCTAGAATCCGGTAGCCCCCAAGTGAGGCATTTTCCACCATTTCTGTGTATAACAAACCTTGGGGTGAATATCAAAGGATACTAAATTTCTTCCATAATGTATTAAGGCATTTTTGTACAAATTTGCGTTCTGCATGCTACAGAAAGGTCTATCTTGAGTTTAATGATGAATGTAGACACCCCTATTAAGAGGCTTAGCTGAAGCCTATAATTAGATTTATTTCAGTTTTACATATACTTTTATTAGCACTTTGGCTTCAAGAAGAAATGTGTTGTAGCAACCCTTAGCCATGACATCACAGCTGCTAGCACAGCAATAACCTCTAAGCACCACAGTTAGTGCTTTTCCCTAAGTGAAGGCAACTGTTCCATCTGGTGGTCAGGTGCTAAGATGAACTTCGGCAGCGCATTAGGAGGCTGCGCTGCACAGGCGCTACGCTGGGTGTGCTCCCTGCTAGTTCCTTACCAGCTGAAACCAGGATCCTTGCAATCTGGAGACAGCAAGTCCATCAGATTACCCAAAGGAGTCTTTACGCAGGACCTTATCTCAGCTAACACCTGGCTCTGTTTTGGTTAGATGACTAAGAAGAAATTTCCACCCAAATTACACTACTGCAAAATGCCACCAGTTGTTCTGCAGCTGCTATGCAAAACCCTTACACCAGAGCCACGCTAATAGGAGAGGAGTAAGTGTGTGGTGTATGGCAATGAATTTGCTCTGGGGCTGGGGTTCCCAAAGAGGTGGCGTGTTCTTATTCTGTGAGCAGCCAAATGCCTCCTCCTGCTCGTGCGTATATGTGACAGCCGCTGCCTGTTCTGATACCAGAGCCAAGTGCTTTTGGGAACCCTCGCTCTAAGGCATGTAAACAGCTTTTCCTACAAGACCCGGAGATACTTTGGGACCCCATTTTTTTCTAAGGAAGGTTACTTCAGGTTGCATACACTCTTCTGTGCAGCCCTGATTTCACAATAGCAGGCACTGGCAGTGAGCAATGCTTAACAATACCTAAACACTACCCAGGTTCCTGCAAAGTGAAAGCACAAGAGAAAGAGAGGGGTAGGGCAGGCTTTTCTTGCCATGACTAAAGGCATCCTGCACCGAACGGGTTTTTCTCTGTGCAGATTCCTTGGAAGAGACTAGGACGGTAGAGTCAGAGGGACACAGTCTTGGTAGATGAATCACCTCTTATTTGGAAACCCAGGTCCCAGACTGGATGGTTGGCAGGCCAGTTGGCTCCATCCGGTGTAAGAGGGTTCCGGAGCCAGAAAGAAGTTGCGATGCGATGCTAAGTGAAGTGCCAGCCCTGCAATGAGGGGCTATGAGACAGGAGCCAGCTGAGTGAATCTTCAACCAGAAACTGTGAGACTTGGCAGGTCTGGGATTGGCACTGCAAATCTGTTGCAAAACTAGCCTGAGGTGACAGCAGGGTGTATGAAGAATCTTGTACCCCTCGTACTTACAAAGACTACAGAGAAACCACCAGCCCCAGGCTTTCTTCAGCTGTACGGTCACTTGAATACTATAGCAAAGCTGTATTTTGAGGCAAAGACAAAACCCTAATGAAGTGAATGGAGAAGACCTGAGTGTTTTCCTGCAGCTTTCGTTCTGTGCCTTTCCAACTAGGTGGCTGAATTTTTGTTAAGGAAATAGCATGGCAAATCTTTGCACGTACATGCATCATGTGTGAGGATTAAAACAAATGCTCTTCAATCCCATGTTTGTTTCTCCGAAGGGCATGGAGGGAAACGGCAAGAAAAGTCTTGAATGATGAAAAGTATTTGGAGCTGGATCCCCTGCAGACATTTCCAAAGGTTCTTTCCCTCCATAGCTGCCGCCTTCTCCCACACTTGGCCTTTATCTGTTTTTCCTCTTGATCCCTAATAGTTTTTTTCACACAAGTTCCCATGCTGTACGCTTACAATGCTACAATTTAAGAGTAGGAGAAGAGAATTCCTATTTTTAGTTCCAGCACATAAAATGTTATCTAGGGACAAGTCATTTTGTCCTAAGTGATCAAGCAGAAAAAGGATATGGCGACAAATAAAACCTTAGAAAGGATATTCATGTGGTTAAGGCATTAGCCTGTTAATTCAGGAGATTTGTGTTCCTTTTCTGGCTCTCCTACCGTCTCTTTAGGCCCCTCATGGGTTAATCTCTGTTCCTCACTTCTCTTTCTGTAATACGGGGATAATGCTAACCTATCTAACAGCTTGGTGCAATGAGGATAAATTAATTACTGTGTGACAGATTTTCAAACACATTAGTGCTTACTGCCATAACAAAGCCTTTTATATAAACAAATACTCCTGGGAAAACAAGAGGCTGGATTTAAAGGTTGCTTTTGAGGTAAATTCCTATACCAGCACTCCCACCTGGACACACACCCACAGCAAAGGAAAAAATAGGACAAATTTACGGTGTCATGCTTTAAAGATCTTGAAAATCAGCCAAATCTGTAAAATGCTAAGGAGACTTAATGCAATACTTACACATCCTGAGGCTAATTCTCAGGAATGCTGAGTACCTTCTGCTCCCCACTGACTCCGAGTTGTGGGCACTCAGCAAATTCAGATGTAAGATAATCATTTAGTGAACAAAAGGCATTTGAATGAAGCCTTATTCCTCAGTCTGCATATTTTCACAAATGCAAACACCCTTACCGTAAGAAGTTCCATCAAGCTCAACTGCTGTACCTTCTGCATGCTAGGTGCAAAACTTGGAGATCTATAGCTTAAAATACCAAATGAGGTAGGAATTATCTCTTTTCTCACTATCTAATTCTTGGCCCCCAACCCATGCATATGTCGTTGTGTGTTTCCCAAGAACACAGTCAGGAAGGAAAAGAGGGTGAGGATTTTGCCATTACTTTCTCCAGTCTCTAAGATGGCCTTGGGCCTTTCCTTCCCCCTCATATGCATCCCTGAGTCCCAAGAGCTTCATCAGCATGTGAGCGCACGCCAAAAACCACTGGCAGAGGGGAATCCTTCTCCCTTGCTCCAGTTTTCCTCCATGAGGTGCTGAGTGAAGGGCATTGTTTCCCACCCGGTCAAAAACAATACGACAGCTTTGAGTGGGGGAGGTGTTTGTTTTTCAGAAAACAAACTGGTTTCTGAACCTTTCTCAGAAAAGCAGCTGGTTTGTTTCTACTTGAAAACGGAGCTTAATTCCTTTCTGGGCTGAGACAGCTTTTAAAACTCAATTAACAATAACACCTGGCTTTGGGGATGTGATTGAACCAACGCTTCCCTGTCTGAAAACACTTGGGCTTTGAGGAAGTGAACATCCAGACCCGTGCTCGGTGTATAACCATAGTTAAATGCTTCCTTTGAGGGCGTGTGGAAGTCGGTTTTTATAGGTGCAGAAGAGGCACCAAGGCGCGATGGTGTGAACTGCTAACCAGGGAAGCGGTGTGCGACCGGACTTGGCCGCGCAGAGGCCGGCGAGCCAGCGCGACACGGCAGCGGGGTGCGATGTGTCACCGCTCCCCTCGCCGGCAAAGTGTCCAGCCAAGCCTGGGCAGATCAAAACCTGAAAAACAAATCAAAGTAAATTCCAGCCTGAAAGGCACACAAAGCTCGTGCCCAGTACGCGAACCCCCATCCTTCATCCGCGCGTCATGGAACATTTGCTCGTAGCGGCGCGCGCCGAGCGCGCAGCGCACTGGAAGGGAAATACCGGAGGGGCGGTCAACACTGCCGTCCCTGTTTGCCAACCGGGGCGCGATCCTTCGGGCTTGGCCGCGTCACCGCTCCTCGCTGGTGACCAGCTTTGCCTCAGACCCACCTCAGAGCTCTCTGTTTTTTTTGGCGGGGCCTACGACCCCGGGCAACCCAGCCCGGTGTTTGAGCCTTGCCCGGCGCGTTGCAGAACGGAGAACACATGTTTTTTTGTTTCAAAGATATTGCTTAAAATAACTCCATCTCTAGAAAGTTGAAGTTGGACACCACCGCCACCCCCCTTTCCCCTCACTCTCCCCTCTTTGCACAGCTGTGGCTCCCATGAGGACCCAAAGACAGATGTGCCATGAGGATCTGGTTATCATTCCTCCTTCCCACCCCCCTGCCAAAAAAGAAATATGTGCATATATATATGTATATATCTTTCTCTGGGCTGCTGGACAACAGCAAGCGTCTGTGAGAAGAAGGGGGGAAGGAAAGCATTGGCTGAAAAACATCCCCTGCCCCCTCTCCCCCCTCCCTGTCGTCCTGTGCTCTCTTCAAACACGTTTTTAAACATACCAGTTTTGGTCTGGTTTCCTGGATGGCACATCTTCATGTCTAGCTGGGCTCCATCCATTACCTCATGAGACAGGGTAGGACCAAGGTGACAAGATTGATGAAACGTTTTGAGAAAGGGGAATGGGTGAGGAAACCCTCCCAGGACAGCAGTGGAAATGGGGCGAGGGGGCACTTTTATATTTTAAAGTCATCGAGCAAATCTGTTTCAGGAGGGAAGAGGTAATTTATATTCTAGAGAGATAATTTGGCATTCCCTCTTGTTTGTCCTACCAAAACGATGAGCTGACTCGCTTCTTTTTCTTTTTTTTTTTTTTTTTTTTTAAATTCAGTACCTGAATTTGTCCATGTTTCATTTTTTTTGCAGTTTGGAGGGGGGTGAGTTAAAATGCCTGCCTTACCTAAAGTTCAGAAGTAACCAAGTTACCTCCACTTCTGGAGGGTCCTATATTTTATTCCAAATTGGCACAAGATCTGTTCAGTTATTCTTAGCCTTGCTGACACCTTTTTGCTTTTGTTACATTAATGCATGGATGGGAAGAGGGAAGGGACTCTGAGTTCTGGATACTGTTCCACTGAACTGCTAATTCACATTAAGAAAGGTCAAGTCTAATAGAGCGCTGCCTTATGTTGAGGCCAAGAGGAAAAGGAATTCATTTGAAAACTCACTTTCCAGGTGTATTAACCCCTTCAATTGCCATTAGGCTGCATGTGTGTCACAGCAGCGGCTCTTATGGAGGAGCCCAGATAAACTGGCTTATTACTCAGCTTTCAACTCCAATTCTCTATAGCTCAGATCACAGCTCTGCTACGGTTCTTACTGCTGCTTAATCTCACCTTGTATCAGGCTGTTGCCTGCCAGGAGTAAAGACACTCCTCTCTACTAGGCTGTACAGTTTGTATACGTCTGTTTATATATCCGGGCATTCTATGCAGAGTGAAGAAAGGCAACAAAACCAACTGTACAGGATCTTTTAATCAAAACTCTTGGGTTTTTTGTAGGCAAACGCAAAGGTGCCCTCACAGATGAAGGGGGGGACTTTTGCTTCTTGGGGAAAGCTAGAAGGGTGAGAAGCTACTACGTAGAGGGAGTTGATCTTTGCTACTTGTCTTCCAATGTGATGGCAGTAAAGGACCCGAGTGGCCTAGAGGTACCGGCTTCTGAGGAGTGTCTGCCTGAAACCCTACATACGTGGTTATCAAATATGAAGAGGAAGGAGAGGAAGGCTAGATGGCTGCCAAGAAGGTGCTCAGGGACATGGAAACAAAGTTTACCATTTGCTAGCTGATGGACAGAAACACATCTGTTTGACTCGAGCAGGGGTAAGAGGCATAGGGAGTGGAAGAAAATTTGCTTTTGTTAAAACAGAGAAATACAGATCATCGTATTTGGCCACATCACAAAACCTGAAGCTCACTTGACCACTTTAAGAAAACGAAACTCTGGGCTCAGCCTCAAGGGAAAGAACAAACAATTTACTTTTCACTCTGTCTCAGTTCAGACCAAGTTAAGAAACCCTCTCCTATGAGAAGGACAGAACATGATGAACAAAACAAAGCAAAATCACACTACCAGAGTCCAGGTGATGAGCTTTGTATTGACCTGACTTCTGCAGGGGGAGAACCCCGGGCATTCTAGTGAATGTAGATGCACAGCGAGCATTGGCTTGTAGTGCCCAAATTAACTTGTTAAACTGCAAAAAGATTGCAAAAGGAAATGGAAACAAAACAAGAGAGATATCCCATCGCTGTATATTCTACTCTTTCAGGATGTCTACTTCTACAGAGAATCTTTTTCACTAACCTCAAAACAGTTCATTTTCAGATTTTCTTTTTTGAAGAGGAGCTACTTTAGTAGTGGATTTTTCTTCTACACGTACAAAGTTTAATCTATGTCCCCAATGAGACATAGGCCAAATTTTTAAATATATGTTTCTATGCACATGGAAACAACAGTTCCTGAAACATTTAATGAAAGCTGTGTATGACCTCTTCTAAAGCTTCTCTGGGCAGTGGCGATCTCAGATAAAGCATAGAGCTAGCACTAGCGTTGACGCAGTACACCACAGAAGCTACGCCTTTCTTCACGAGCAAGGGCAGGAGAGAAACCACACTGACCAGGTGACATGAGGGGAGACAGGGGTGACGTTGCGGAGGTGTCTCTGGAGAGCAAAGGGATGAATCCCCGGCTGGTGGCACATAGCGCTGCCGGTCAGTGCTGCCCTTTTCCAGGCACTCTGATGCCCTGCGAGGCTGGCAAGCACCCTGCCTCCAGGAGGGGAACTCCCTCAATGTTGGCTAGGAGAAAAAATTCGAGTCTTTGCCCTGTGTCCTTCGAGAAAACAAGAATCTCTCAGTTTGCGTTTATGAGAAGATTTCACATTTCATTCCAGCTGGAGGGAAAAAGAGAGAGAAAAAACACACCCTTTTCTTAGCCAGGCTGGAGGTTGTCTGCGCACACAGGCTGGGACTGTAGGTTATTCCATAACGGTTTGAGTGTACCCTGCTTCCCACCCCTGCCGAGAAAGTCTCGGTCCCAGGGGAAAGTAGCACATCCTACGGTGTAAAGGCCTCGGAGGCAGCCGAAGCGCGATGTCTGGCTGAAGCAGGCTCGGTGCCGCTCCATTTGGCACAGCTAATGGTAAGGTTCCCGTTGGCTTGCCAAGAGGGGCTGTTGCCTGCAGAGCACCTTCAGCGTGTAGCTCAGCTGTGATAATACTCATATTTGGAAAGTCGGTTTGGGTCCTTCGTCACTGGTTATTAGTTACACGAAGGCCAAGGCGTTTTTGCACAGAATCAGAAATCCTAGAAAGAGTCCCAAAGCCCACAGTTGTTCAAGATCTGAACTATTTCTGGGGGAAGAGGTTGAGTTCAGGCCATTACAGACTGAGGATGCTGAGTCTGAATCCAGACGCAGCTTTCTGGGAAGGATTCTCAGGTCTGGGACTGCAATCTGTTCCCCAAAGGAAATAAGGCTGAGATATGCAGTGCAAATTTTGCCACACCTTATGGGTTCATAGATGTGAAGCTCCAGGTGAGACCCCTATGCTTATATCAACCAGGGACTCCTCAGGTGCAGGGACAGGACAAGAGCCAGTGGTCCAGCTGCCTTTGCAGCCCTCTCTAGCTTTGAAGGGCAGGATCTGCTTTGGGGATGAATGGGAACCAAGACGGGAACAAGATGGAAACCAAAGTGAGCACTAACTGTGTGGGAGTGGGAGAAAGCAGGAGGATGCAAGAAATGTCATCCTGAAGTCCCAATTCTCCTTAATGGTCCTTATTGTGCTGCTGTGAGTAAAATACCTGGAAAACAGCGTTTTGTGTCACCCCTCCCCTTCTCCCTCTGCCCCCCCCGCCACCCCTACATCCCTCCTGGGTAAGAAGGGAGCGTCTGTTACAGCAGTCTGGTCTGCACCAGTGGGTGGGTAAGTGGTTTCATGCAACACCAGCTGTGGGCTCCAGCAGGATTATGTTTAAACTCCGATGCTATTTTCTCTACCTTCTGTTGTTATCCTACATTCTGCCGGGGCCTGCGGCAAAGGCGGGGCGGAGGGCAGGACAATTAGATTCAGAGCAATAATGATCACGATAAGAAGAAGAAGAACCGATGCTGAATGCAATTCCCATTTCTCATTACTATGCTACTGTAGCTCTGGTTTGGCTCTCCTCCTGGCCTTGGCAAGCACAATCCACTTCATCTCCTGCTTCTCCTGTTGGCCGGGCTCCCATCCTCCTCTTGGCTCCTGCAGCCGAACTCCTGGCTGGCTGCAGTAATCCCACATAATATTTCACGCAAATTTATATGAAGCCCGTTACAAAGCTCAGCAAGGAGACACTGTTTCTTTTTCTTGATACAATTAATCATTTGTAGCTCTGCTCCAAGGACCAGCCTGTCGCCCATGTAATGCTCCTTTCTGTCAAAAAGGCTGAGAAAGCGCAGTACCCAAGGGAGGGCGGGGAGAAACCCGGCTTTCCCTCCCTCTCCCGCACAACCCCAGGTGAAATCACACTGACTCTTGCAAAGCCCCCCTGCCTCCCTCCGACCTGTCTCCCCCCAGCATCTTGCTCCGGGAGGCACCAAAAATCCAGGGCTCGCAGGCAGCCCCCCGTCCCGCAGCCCACCCCACCCTGCCCGCAACCGGTGGGTTGCCCTCCTCTCTGCGCGACGACTTGGTGAACACGCTCCGGCTGCTCCCATTTCTCAGCCCGCCGCTGGGAATGTTGTACGGGATTGCTCTTGCCTCCTTCGGTTCCCGCTGCTTTGTACCGTCTAGTTAATCTTTTGGTACAACTTCTTCTTCTCCCCTCCTCTCTCCCCCGTCTTTTTGAAGTAGTTCTAGTGTTGTGGCTGTTTTTTTGGAAAAACAGAAAGCTAACCCACGGTATAATGTTTCTGTGGCTAAACAGGAGACCCAAGTCTCTGGGCTTGTCAATCCAGGACCTCACACTAGTACTCGAATTCAGAGAAACAGAAAAAGGGGATCTTTTTTCTGCTTGTAACTGTGGGTGTCCATCTCTTCACTCAGTATTTCCTTGCTTGAGTCCATCTGGCACATCACCCAATTTCTCCTCTTCCTCCTAGTCTCAAATATAACATCAAGAAGATAATTAAGAAACATATGCTTAACAAAAACCTATATCCCCTTTTTAGCATTGGGCACAAAAAGGCGTTGAAAGCTGCAACCTGTTTCTGTATCTTTTTTCTGGTATTCCTACAAAATTCATGGTAGTCTGGTTCACTAGGAGATAGTAAAGGAAAAGGCAGTTTAATTATGTGTTTAATAATTCTTAAGACAAATACTAGAAGAACTGGCTTTATTTACTTTTTAAGCTAAATACCCAGAAACTCCCATTTTCCATCCCAGAGCAAACTCAGGCCATGTGTGGTAAAAGAAGGAAACTAAATAAGAAATTGGCCTTTTTCTCTTCTTTCCCACCCCACAGTTTCTTTATGGGAGCACGCCGTATTTTCTGAAGCACAACCACTGATTGCTGTTAAGTGAATTACTCTTGCCCAATAGCTGCAGTTCCTCTGTTCAAAGCATATTTCCCAGTTCCCAAGGAATTTGGGGAACAAATTTTAAATCTATTATACTCCAGAAATCTTTTCCAGTTGTCACGGGCTTACCTGCCAGATAAGTATTTCTTCTCAGCAGATAGTTATCTTTCACTGGCTCTCCAGGTTGATGCATTTCAGGATCCTATTTGCAATCTGAGATTAGAACTATCACCAAAACAGTAGGCAGTGTGGTTGCAGTCCTACCTCTAAGGTAAGGGCATGTCAGAAGGTCAAACTTGCATGGCAGCTTCCTCACACCATTTTTGTGATACAGTCATTTCCTTCTAACTTGGTTCAATATATAAACGGCTGAACAGGCAGCAAAGGTTGGTAGCATTTCTTTACAAATTGTGGCATCATGGTGGATATAAGTTAGGCTGAACAGGCTGTGGAAGAACGCCCTGGTATGAATCTGATATTTAGCACCATTTCATCCTCGGGTCAGGAAATCTCTGAACTGTTGATTGCCTGAGGATGGGACAGACGTGAAGGGAAAGGTTACACTTGGAAGAAATACACACCTGTGTAGCTACTACCATCCACTGCCAGAGACCAGATACTGGGACTGACGGACCCTTTTGGCCAGTCTCATTTTCTTATTGTCAAAGCTGCAAAATCCTTGGGGCAGGGGGTGTGTTTCCTCTTTTTGTTTGTTTGTTTGTCTGTTTGTTTGTTTGTTTGGGGTGTTTTGATTGTTGTTTGATTTTTTTTTTTTTTTGGTGGATGCCAACATACTTTTCTGTCAGTTGCATTTTTTTTAGTTAAGCATATATTTCATTCACACCATTTTCAAGTTTTGCAGAAAATTGATAACTGCTTTGCAGCTTTTATGTCTTTGTAGAGCACTTTTTGCCACCTTCAGGAACAGCCTACAGTGGAGACTTTTGTTGGAACAATTAAAGTAGAGAAGTGAATTTTCAGGTCAGTTTTGATAAAAGGAGAAGGAATTAAAGATAGAGTTATATACTAATATATATAGTGCTATATATATAGCACATGTTTTTGGAGGATAGCAATTTCTTACCGCATTTTTAGTAGAAAACACCACAATCTTTTACTTTAAACTTAGACCTGACCAAAGTTAGGATTAAACTGTTTATGACAGGACTCTGAATCAGCCAGAAATTTGAGGGCGACTTGCTTGTATATTTTCCTTAAAGCAAGAATCCCCCCAGAACACCAGCAGGAATTTCAAAACTCTGGAGCTGGTATTTATGAGAACCTAAACTAAAGAAGGGATCTTTTTACAATGTAGAGAAATAAGATCTTCAGGTTAACTTGAACAAAAATAAAGGAATTTGACAAGAATTCTCCCTGCCGGTTGTGCAAGGTGACTGTTTCCCTCAGGTTTGCTCATAGCACAACACCAGTTTGATGTGCCACATCTGCTCTGCACAGCTTTCTCTGGGTCCCTAGGAACAGCTTCTCTCTTTCCATCACCTGGGAGGCCTGGCTCTGTGTCTGCTCCCTGCTTTTCTCAGCAGTTCATGATTTTCTCCCCCACTCAGAGTTGATGTTTGCAGTTCCCCTACCCCAGAATATATCTGTTCAGATACTCTCAGGGAAGGAGCAATCTTCCCACTTTCTCTCTTGCCCAGCAGTCAGGACAAGGAAAAGGAAAAGAGGCAGTTCTCCTTTCTATTGCCCAACCACTCCATCTGAAAGATGTATACCAAGGAAGACTATCTTGTACTTGGAAATAATAAGTTGCCAACAAATAAAACAGAAACCTCCTGTCACAGGATAGAAAAAACATCCTCATTTTTTTGTTCTTTTAAAATAGCACACTCTATATTTGTCATGGTTTAACCTGACAGGCAGCCAAANAGTTTGGTGTCCTCTCCCCCTTCTTTCAGCTTCTGACTAATGTATCCTACACTAAATACTTAGATCTTTGCAAGATAACTGCCTGGTAACTGTTTTATATATTGGGAAGTTCTTCAAGTGAAAAAACTGCACCAGTGTCTGTGTCCTCCTGTCCAGTGTCAGATGAAAAATTCCAATGACATGTTATGGCATGCTGCTTTCCTGCACCTAGACTCTGAAGTCTGCCTCACACCCTCTCAAGGGTGAACCACAAAAGGTCTGATCTTCAAGAAAGATTTTTAAAGATATTGTTACGATATTTGACTTTTTTTCTTCTTGTGTGGTAAAGAGAAAGATAGCGTTGCACAAGAAGCTGTTGATCTCTCAGCTGGGAAGGAACAGTAATTGTCTTTGATCACCATGGTTGGGGCTCCTTATTCCTGGAGAGTGAACGTTGCCAGATGTGCTTGACCTGGACGATGTATAGAGAAACTGAGGAGGGACTCCTGAGTGCAAACCAGCCAGTACAGCAGGAGAGGAAGTAGTTAGCCTGGCCTCTATTTCTGAGCCAACTGCGTGTGATTTCAGGGCTACCTAGAGATTTAGCCTAAGTGCTGTCTTCCGTATATCAAAGACGTGAATCCTGCCTGGATGATATAGAGAGCCATTGCCTGCAATATGATATACGCATCCACTTCAGACATGCCAGGAAGCCCATCTGTTTACTTAACTTTTTATGCAAGCAGTTGGGAGGAAGAGCTTCTAATTGACTGGGGAGTTACTTTATTTATTTATTTGCTCATATTTATAAAAATAAGTACAAATGATGTGGAAAAAAAATCACTCTTCTGGTAACAGAAGTTGTCAAAATAGCCTTTCAAAGAGCAGTGTGTAACTACAGTAGTGACAGTGACACCACTAAGAACTCATGACCCAGCACTGTTTGTTTCTAAGCAATCACCTTCACAAATTGCACTTTCTCCTTCTTTTGCCCTCTTCCTTCCCTGAGGCCATCTTTTTCCCAAGAGACAAACTAAGCTTTGCCAGGCTTCCAGGAGATGCTCATAGACGGGATACTGAGGAAGACTGGAAGCAGGAACACGCAGCATCTCTCCAAGCAGAGGAAAGCAGAGGAAAGCAAAGCACATCGGAGAGCTGCATGTCACCGGCTGTATCTGATGTCAAGTCATTTGATGGTGAGGGACCATGGTAGTTCAGAAGATGGGGGGGAGGTTCAGGGCACAGTGGCTGCAGAGCAAGCTCCTGGCAGAACTTCTCTCAATACAAAGCACTTGCTAGGGCAGCACATCACGAGGTGCAATGCTGTGCTACTTCTTTTTCAATATTCTGGGTACCACAGGCTCTGTTTGTGACTTTGTTCACTTAATGCTGCAATGTTTTAACATCCCATCTGTGTCTGGACACTGACAGAGAAGTCCTCTGGAAGTAAGCTCTGGTAATTTGAGATGCTACTTCTGCCAGGGATGACCCATCCCAACACGGGGCATCGCTGCTTTTGGCAGAGGTAAAAGAATGGGCTACAAGTTCTTGCCTTGCATCATCTTCATTAGTAGTCTATTGTCCTGCAGAAGAAGGAAAGCTTGCGGTAATATTCTGGACCTTGAAATGAGTAGTCTGAGCCATGGACATATGTCCTATCCCACCACTCCCTCTGCTTGGCAGCAAACTCTGCCAGACAGCCATGGCATGCTAAAGCCATCAGTGCCTGTGAGTCTGCGCCTTGAATAACCAAGCGGCGGCAGCTGGCTACTGCACTGAATACGCCATGACAGTAATAAAACTTTTAATGAAACAACACACTTTTCTTTGTATCAGAACTGTTTTGAATAGCTTTTGGGGAAAAGTAAAAAAAGGTTACTGCCATCTTTCCAGCAAGAAAAAAAGGTAGTTCGTTTGTTGAGATGTAACAGAATTTTGGCCAGAAAAGAGGCTGTAGTTATTTGCACAGTTTTACTTGTACAGGCACCCAGGTATAGATGCTTTCATGGAAACTCTGGCTACATAACAGTATTAATTTTGGCTGCATCCTGAGACTATTTTCAGAAGCCTTCAGAATTTTACAGGAAGTACCTTTCCTTTTCATTTATGTACAGTGTTATTGTTATTTTTATTTATTAAACAAATAAACAGAGATACTTTCTCTTTGCTTCTACCAGATTTCACGCTAAGAAAGGAGGTGTGGTGGAGGGGAGAAAAATCTTGGCTTAACTGGTTCGAAAACGAGGCTCATGGCAACTCAAAAGTTGAATGCTCTTTCTAGAAAACCTGGTCTCTTAAGAGCAGTGGTCTCCTCTGAGACTGCCTGGGCTACTGCTTGTGTTGTGGCAAAATAAACAGAGTAAAGTAAAGACGAGAGGGTCCCCTGAGATTTGGGTCTTTCGCTGTCTCTTTCATGAATAATGAATGGGGTGACCGCACAGACTTGGAAAGCCCTGCAATGCTTGAATCTGCTGCTTACTTTCAAGCAGGCAGAGTGCAGGATTATATGGGATTCACTGGCAGTATTAGGGAGTCAATTAGAGGGGCTTCAAGGTAAACCAGGAGTTTTTATTACTCACACACAGGGGAAAAAGAATTTAACAGCTGCTCTTTACTCTCACCGGTGGTATGTAAGCAGAAACATGAATTATACAAGAGAGTCCTAAGAAACTCCTGGAAAGGGTGTCTCTCCAGCTTGGGTGTCCAGATCTGCTGTCTTCAGACCCTTTTATGAGTATGAACTCAATTCTCAGCAGCAGTAGGGAAACTCCTGTTCAGCTGGCCTGCCTGAGGTGACCATATATCCCAAGGTACTTTCCCATTCACCTGGGTGGTCTCAGCCCCCTGAAAAGACGACTCTTTCTACTGAGAAATGACACATAAGGTACATGGAGCACATATTGGCCAGTATAATAATAATACAAGATCTCCAAGCATAAGCACGCTATGTTACATTGATCATGGCTCTTTCTTTGTTCTGTTTTCTCCTTGAGTTCTCTCAGCCTATTCTCAGAGCACTGTAGTTAAGGCTTTAAAGACATACTGGAGCAAGGAAAATGGGGACTTTCTTCCAAACTACACAGGGAGTAATGGGAAGAGCTATTTACTAGGCAAAGGACATTTGGTCCTGTCCTATGTGCCTACCACAGAAGACAAGACAGATCCTTTGGACTGCATTTTGTGTCTACGGCACTAGTTCCCCCTTTGCTGCCGGCAAAATACTTGGGTATGGCCTCTGTTTCCCAAGTTAAGTTCCTTCTTTTCTGCTTCATTGCCTCCCCCTTGAGAGGGTATCAAAACTTTAAAGATCATGCACAGACTTTGAATGTTTCTTTGTAATTAATCAAGACCTTCACGTACTCTGTTCCTGAAGGTAAAAGATACTATCCTTTTCTTAGCACGTGGAGGATTATACAGTATTTGAGGTAGTTGTGAAGATGGAAAATTTTATAGAAGTGCGTCATGCTGTAGAATTCAAATAGGTACTCTAAGGGTAGCAGAAAGAGAAGATTTCTGTCTCCAGTGCTGTCATGGTCTGGTACCTTTCATGAGCAGCAAATACATTTTTCAAGCCACTATAAGGAATAAAAAGTCAAAGCTGATAAACATTTTAAAATATATTATGAAAGAAAGCCAGCATTAAAAACATACCATGAAAGAAATCCAATTCCCTTTGAAGCAGGCAACAGTATCATAAAAAGGGAAAAGTAAAGAAAAATGGAGAAAACTAAATCAAGTAATTAATGACTAAAAGAAAACCCCAGCCGAGAGCTGAAACAAAAGGAGGTTGCATGCTGAAAACCGTACACGTTAAAAGAGGAATTAAAACAAAACCAAACAGTAACTTTGCAGTCTTCTCTACTAGCACAGAGCTTGTCCTGACCACAGTGCTCTGTGCCTGGTGGGAATGCAGAACAATGGAGGGCTTTGAAGATTAATGGTTGTTAAAGTCAGAAGGGACATGTTGGACTTTCCACAGAAAATAAGTTATGGATCCTCAGCCAGTAAGAGGCCACAAAATGTCACTCAATATCAAGCCTAAAATATAAAGACTGAGGCCTTAGATTTGTTTTTTTTTTCAACTAAGTATAGGTTTCCCGAAGGAAACTAGATAGCTAGATATAGGAAATTTACAATAACCAAGACTGCTATTTATGAAGTGAATCATAATGACTAATTCTGAATCCATCAGGCTGGCCTTAGTCTTTTTTTCCCAATTGCAAATGGAAAGGATGTTTTTTGTTTTGTTTTGTTTTTTTTGTGGTCAGAAATATTTGGCTTTCAGAAGAAAATCAAAGTTGCAGACGGTCATAAAATTTTGAGACCAGATTTATTTTGTTGAAGACCATATCATGTTAGAAGACAGTTTTCTGAAGAGATTCTTTTCCCCCAAACAGATTCGCCTCACTAGCTGCTGAACTCAGATGAATATCAGCTAAATCTCTCGATAGCTTAGAGATAGCTAATTATTCCTGTCTACTGTGAAAGTAATAAGGAATAGTGGATCTTTGCGTTACTGTTTAATGTTGCCATCAGGAACACCCTCTAACTGTAGAACAAGGTGATGGAACTACATACATACTTTCAGCTCCCAAGGGCTTGGAAAAGAAAGAGAGTTTGACCATCATAAATCTGAGCAAAGACAGAAAAATAACTAGCCTTCTCAGCTTAATCAAAACCCATTCCCCTGAGGAAGGCCAGCAGAAGTCCTATATGAAACACTGAGGAAAGTCTCAGCAATATGGACACCATGACATGACTGAGACACCGGTTCTTCATTCTTGCTCCTTCTTTGTCCAGAGAGAGGTACGGGCTTTAGGGTGCTGGCAATACTGAGCTGTAGATGGAGATGGCCATGGTTAAGCTGTGCAGTGATTTGCAGAGCAGCAGGTTACATGCTGGGTCATAATGAGCGGCAGTTAATTGTTGGGTGCTCTGAAGGATGAAGAGCCGGCATAACTGTGGCAGGCTTCCGTCCTTGAATGAGGAGCTGACATTCATCATCAGTAAGAGGCTCCAACGCCCTCATCTCTGTCACTAATCAAAGGCACAGTACACAGCAGAGATACTTTTTCTGCAGTGTTTCTATGACTTTCTGCTCTCTGAACCAGCTGGATTCAGAAAAATAATGTTTTACATTATCTGGCACACATCCATTGTCCACTTCCAAGAGACCATCTCAGGTGTGGATGATTTTCTCTGAAAAGTGGGATGTAAGTTTTATCCTGAATCAAATGTACAAGGCTGGCATCCACAATACACAACCTTACCGCAAATTGGAAAGGAAACCAACTTTTATTTCTCAGAGCTTGCTGACTGCCGTAGCATCTTGACTTGTTCCACAAGTTCCCTACACTGTACACAGAGCCCTGAGTAACCTGATGCAGTGTCACAAATTAAAATAAGAAATACTGCTTTAATTAAAACACTAGAGTGAATTTGTTCAATAATTAGCAGTTGCATTTGTCAGGAAAATGGTAGGGTCTACTGCGTATGTTCAGAAAGGGACCACAGGCTAACATATACACTGTCTCCCTTGAGGGCATGAAGTAAATTGATTAAACAGTGCCACAGGTCACGCTAAGATTTATAGCCAAGGTCTCTAATGTGTTTTTTGAATGAAAGAGTAATACCCCTCTGGTTTTCACTTCAAAATTTTTGGCAAGCTCCCTATTAACTCTACTCACATGCCAACATGGTGGGCAGTACTGGGAGGGTACTTTATTCTAAGGTACTAAAATCTGCGATTAGGCAATGATTTATGGCTTTCCTTAAACTCTGAAATGACTTTTTTTAATAGGAGTGTTTTTGGCTGGGCTAATTGAAGTAAAAGTTGACTGATTTATGATTTAATTTACAAAACCTTTTGCCACACCTTTAACGATGAAACCTCCTTCTTTTTTTTTCCACTGAGGCATATTTTCCATTACTGCTATGCCAGTATGGCATTAGAAAAGCAGTTGCCATCTCAAACATCACTGAAAGGCTCCGTTTCTTCTGGAAGCATTTAAATTATATATTTAAACTCCTCTTTCCTCACCTCCCTCTCCCCCCAAACTGTAAAAAAAAAAAATTCTTAGAGCATTTTAATAGCTTGCATGAAGCCTTACCTTCTATCTTGCATAGAGAAAGTCAGTGAGATTAAGGCTTGTTTTATTCTTTTCTTTATAGAACACGTGAACTTCTCATGCTGTGGTACATACACCCAAGAGGCTTAAATCTTATGAGCAGCCTCTTTAATAAACCACTTCAAGCTGCTGTAAATGCATAACAAAACCCTTTCTTCTCCAAAGCCTGTTTAGCATGGTAGTGAATACACTATTGTCATTTCGTGGTTCCACAGTGGTGTTTCTGAAGTGAGAGGAGAGCACAGGCATGACAGCAGGCTGAAATCCGCCAGTTCCTTTGGCCTACAGATGAAGCTCTTGAAGGTCAGTCTTGATGTGGCAAGTGCTCTACTGGAGAGTGACGGTGGCCCATCCCTAACCATCCCTTTTGCTGGAAGCTGAAGTGAAGGAGGATGACATGGAACAGAGATGCAAAGATTAAAATCTCCTACTCCCCTACTTGAGTTGTGTCAAATCCATGTCTTTTGAAAGTCTACCCAAAACTTTTGGAAACCTATCCAGTTTTAACTGCGCTACAGGCATTTCAGATATCACGGAATGCAATTCTACTGTTTTACAAACTTTTCACAGTTCAGTTCTTGCTGCTCATCAACATTCCTGCTATAGCCTATATGAATATTCACTGTTCAGCCAAGCACCCACGGGATCTGCACGTTTCAGAGACTCTGACCTAAATTTGTTAGTTATGTTTTGCAAAAGGACGTTTCGCGCTGCCAGTAAGTTAGCATTTGAAGCAGATTTCAATGTTGGGTAATATGTAATATCAGCAGTAAAATTAACTGAGTAATTGAAGAATGGAGCGACTCTGGTCAAGTCAGACTCTCTAAAGTATATGCAGGACAACTGATAATATTTTGAACAGCACCTTGGTCTCTATCTGTAAACAAAAAATACCAACCGACAAGAGACCCTCAGATGATAATCTGATTTTTGACAGTAATTACTTTCGATGTACTTGCTGTTTTCAATAGTTTCTGGCTATTTCATTACAGAACAGTATTAAAGACATGAGAAAGAGAAGCACAATCAAAATGGTTTAAAAACAAAACTATAAAACATGTTGTTTGCCTCCTCTAAGTAAGTCTCCAAAGCTGTAAAAAATGGGCCTGGGGGAGTCTTGAAAACAGAGATTTATGTCAGAATGCCTTGCAGAGCTTGTCAGAAGTCACAAAAATCAATAAGCAGAGCTGTGACACACATCATAGTCCAAGACAACGATCAGTATTTGGAGAAAGACGAGAGGATTCTGAGAGGTTTGACTCTCAAAGATTCACATTGTCAGACAAATTGTTCATAGCTGGAATGGGTCATGAGCCGGCAGATGAAATTCATTTCTTTTTAATGGTCCAGACAGAAAGCCATTCTATCTTTGCAATAAAGCTACAAGGTAATAGAAGTTAAATAGGTGAAATTATAGGCTAGCCCACACTGAAGAATAAGATCAAGTAAAAGTAAGTAACTTCATGGAAAAACCACCATTTCTAATATTGCTTGGGGAAAAAAAAATGAATGATGAGTTTAAAAAAAAGAAGTGTCAAGGCTTTTTGTTGTTGTTGTTGTTGGGGAGTGTGTGTGTGTGTGTGTGTGTGTGAATTTACTGAAGCAGGACAGGGAGGATTTTCTTTGAAGAGTGTAGACAAGAAAGGACTCAGGTATCCCAAATTATGCCCTTTGTGACTGTAAAGGAGATATAAGAAAGGTACTGTTGCAGGTAAGGCAATTTTCTGGGAATCAGAGAACTAATGGAAGAATCTGCAGAACTGATACATAACCTGGTAAAAAAGAACAGAAACCTTAATTTATGTACAGATACAAATAACCTAAGAATGCAGCCCTCTATATGGAGCTATGTCTTTGAAGAAAAGTCTGGCGTCAAATATTTTTCTTTCTTCTGCGCATTTCTATGCTAGCTACTGCTCTTTGGAAAACAGAGCATCCACCTGCGTGCACATTAAGTTCCACTTTTGGACAGCACTGTTGAGGCACTGTGGCAGTAAAACACAGAAGCAGAACTGCCTGTGAGTATTTCCAGAGCTGAACAGCACGAATAGAATTAGTAGATCTACTAATTGCTTCTGTCGGACAAAGGTGATACTGATATTTTAGGGAGACCTGAAGGCATACACAACAATGCAAGGTACTGCAGGAACTTTAATAAACAGTACTGGCTGGCTACTTACTTGACTGGATATAAATACCAGGAAAGTCATGTTAATTTTGATTGTTAATTACTGGTTTTGTGATGTTTGGCCTGGAAAGGAGTACGTGAGGACACTGCACCTTCGCAAAGCCTTGGTGTGGAATTTTTGGAAGCAGTTAGGAGAGGCTCTTAGCACACAAGAACAACTAGAGCCCAGACACTGAGTGAGACTCCCAGCCTGTATCCATGTGTCCGCCTTACAGTGGGTTTCTTAGCTGTAGTTGTTATTAGCTCGGTTAGAAAGGTAAAACTCAAAAACAACTGAACTGAACAAGTTAAAGACCTATCTGGCTCATCAGTGTTAGTGAGATTTTAAAATCAGGTTGTCTGAAAAGAGGAGTCTCAATTACTACACAATTATGTGAGAAAACAAAGTCAACAAATCTTCAACACCTATATCCCTTAATTAACATCCTCAGAAAGTGCATCTAGAAATGTCTTACTGTGTGCATTCAGATAATTAACTCTCTTAATATGATAATAACAGAACCATTTTCCCAAACTTGGCATTATTTATAAAATTAGCCTTTAGGAAGCAACATGCCTTGAAGATTTTTGCTTCAGCCATTTTTAAGGAGAAAGGATAGTCTCTTTTCCACACTTTTTTTTGTGTAAGAATTCAAGAATGAGGGGATGGAAACACATTTCTTTACGGCATGAGTATAAGTTTTGAAAATTTCAGTGTCATAGAAGAAATGTATGAGCATTTGAAAAATAATATTAGAACGATTTTTGGAACTTAACTAGAGCAAATATTCCCTTCATCTGTTATATTTATGTCCTGCCACGACAATTTAACAAAACAAGATTTACATTAAAGTATTGTATTTATCTGCTGCTTCTATTAGAGATTATTTTGTGTCATTGCAGATGCAGGATGTAGGAGAAAAAGGGAAGTACAGAACAGCAGCATTGGAGGCGTGAGTCAAAAAAGGACTCAGGATACTTTGCGGACAAAAAAATGTAGTGCTGCTGGGTAGAAAACTTTAAGCTTGCTCTTTGAGACGTCAGTGGCAGAATTCCCACTAACTTTGATGCTCTTACAACTTCATGCTTTATAGTCAACAGCCATGCTCAGGTCTCAGATTTTCAACATAACTTTTGCCCCAGTTCAGTTTGGTAATTTTGAAAGATCGTTGCGGACACTGGGCAAGCCAATTTCTTACCTATACAGCAGTCACAGTTTTCTAGTTCCAGAGGAACAAAGATCCACCTTTTTTCTTTCTTTTTTTAACAAAAACCCACTTCCTGTAAGGCCTAAATAAAAGCTATATTTGCACCAATTGTTTTCCAGGTCTTTCTAAGGATATCGGAAAGACTGCATGGAAGGAGAAAAAAAGGAGTATTCTGATCATAAGGGTTTTTTTACTGGTGACGGGGAAAGCTGATGATCAGTCAGTATTTTCACAGGACTTTACCTCCGGTGAGTGGAACAAATCACATATTTTCCACCCAAGCAATTCAGTTTAGGCTTTTAGGGAAAACTTTATGTCAAGTAAATGAAAGTGTTCATCAGAAAGCCATAATATTCTTTTTTTAAAATACAAATTTTTTGAAATAGTAATGCAAGAAATGAAAGCTTCTGAGATAATTGCTGAAAAATAGTAAAATCTTCAGAGAAAACAAAACCCAGTATTTCTCTTTTATCTGCACTTTTCACAAGAAGAGTCATCTCTAGTAAGAGGCTTTTTGGGCATTCTTGCAGGTACAGTGGCGTACATCCCCAACACGTACATTTGGGCAGGCACAGGCAGATATAGCCTTGGGCAACACATATTCATATCAGAGGGTCAAAAGAATGCACAGAGCATCGGGTAGTGCTGCAGAGCAAGAATTACAGTTCCTACAGTCTCTGTGGGTAAATTCACAGCAAGGCTGTTTTGCACACTGTGGTGTTTGATGATGCTTTTCCTGATAAACTTTATCAGTACCGTGTTTACCTTCTTAGAAACTTCCTCCAGGATACCTACAAGCCTGTGGTTACGGCGGATAGAGATTTCTTTCTCATCTAGACTTTCACTGGTCCTTGGAGGGCATTGACTGTGATTTTTTTCTTTCTTGTTTTTGGTGTGGGTCCTACCTGCATTGGTGAAAAGAGTGTGCTCAGATGCTGTGAAACTATGCATGTGCATAAACATGTGCACAAAGTTCAGTTAAAAACACAGTCACACAACAGCAAAAGCATCTCTATGTATTTCCAAGCAAGTGAAATCTATATGAAGGCTTCTTTGTAGGCAGCTGTTCTGCAAAGGCTTTTATAGTTTTCCAGGGGAGGACTAATTCAACAATAGCTTTTATTCCAGTTGCTTCCGTGCTTTATCTGTGTTTGATATGAGAATTTGAAATCTAGAACCTGCTTTAAACATTTTAGCTGAATACTATTTATTAAAAGGTCTTCCTGATGAGAAAGCTCAAAGATGTGTTCCCTGTTGGTTTGTTAATACTATTAGCAGTTCTGAGGATTGTAGCCAGCAAGGCAGGCCCAAACAAGGCAATTTAACAATCTAGCAATTTTAACATGCTGTAATTCATTCAAGGCCCATTTGTCACAGGGAATGAATGGTCTGAGGTGAACCTGTTTTTTTATTTAAAGAGGGACAGCTAACTTCCCATGTCTAAGCAGGAAAGAGGAAGGGGAATGGTCTCAGGATTAGACAAGAGATCAAGAAGGGAACGGTTCAACACAGAGATTTCCAGTTCAAACAGGAAGGATGGCCATGGTGAGAAATGCTTTCTTGTTCCACAAACACATCCCCAGAACCAATTCCCTGTGCAATGCTTACTCGTACTTAGCAGAGCATCAGATCACGTCCATCACTGTTAACTTTCACTGGTGGCCTTCACTGTCATATGAATTATTCTTGCAGCTGAAGAACTGAGAGACTTTTCAGTTAAAAAGATGAACACATTGGCATAATTGTATGGAGATAAACTAAAAATAAATACAGAATAAAAGCACTCTGTGATGGTCCCAATATGACAGAGAACACTCTTGATACAAGATCTCTCCATCCCAACCCATTATGAGAAGCTGCTCTTTTTTGATTCAAGCCTCAAGGAGCTTTCTCATTTAATTTCTGCAGCATCCTCCCCGCACTCTGAAGAAAGAGTTTATGATTCCTATTTTCTAGCTGGGAGAAAGGAGAATGCTCCCAAAAGAGATCCAGATGAAATTTTGGATAGGATGTTTCAGAAGTGCCCAGCATTGAAAGTTGGATAGATGGGCACCTTTGAAAATGTTTCTGGGCAGTCTGTGCATATTTACGTGACTGGATATAATAAAACAACTTGGCTTGAAATGAATCGACTACCATTGTACAGAAAAGCTTCGGCAGGACAAGGCAAAGAAAACAGAGAATCTCCCAAGACCACAACCAGTCTTCTTTCCTGACATTGCACCTGACAAAAAAGCAGAACATTTAAAAACTTGTCTGTATGTGTATCTATCTGCCTATATCTGTCTATGTCAGCAACCTAGATTTATAAAATCTTGTTCAGAAAGTACTGAATCAAATACATCCAGGCTATACTTTATGGATCTGACAGAGGTTGCACAAGGAATTAATCAGGCCCAATAAGCTTCAAAACATGTATTTTATTATAGTTTTCAAGTGTGTTTTTTTTTTTTCCCTCCAGATTTTAATACAGTCTGGAGATGTGTCAGCTTCTTGCGTTTGTGCAATTTAAAGACTAAAAAATTTCTAGGATTAGCGGGACACTCCCAGCTAGGTCAGAGCATGTTATTATGTGTCAAGGTCTGAGGCAGCGAGGAGCAGTAATTGCTGAGCTTTGACTGCATCCTGTCTACGCTCTGGGCGGTTGAGGGTGTGTATACGTGTATTTGTTTTATGCATGTCTGTCATAACTTGCTCTAGGGATTCAACCAACCATTTGTCTGCAGCCTGGCTTAGTAATAACTAAGACAGAGGAAGGAGGGGGACCGGGGTGGGAAAAGGTAAGACTCTACAGAAGCTTGAAAAATACAAACACTAGAAGGGAAAGAAATTACTTAGAGGGTTTATGCTGTGGAGTAATAGGATTAAATTCAGCTGGGAAAAATTGATGAGAAACAAGGAAAGTATTTCTGTCACTAAAATGACATTTACAATCTGCTCTGGACAAAAGTATTGGTAAATGTACAGTATGAAGCCAGTTTAAATAGATTGCCTGATTTTCTTATACAGCCTTTATTATAATTATGGAGACCTACGTTGAAACGGAGAGATTCAAGGCCTCTTTCTTTCTCACAGTCAAACTACTGTCCTGCAGTTGTGCAATTGCTACATCATTCAGCTTTGCTTCATCTTCCAGCCTTTACACATGGCCTATTTGCCTGTCAATCCATCTATGGAAAAACATGGCTAGCATCCATCTCTTACCTCACACAAAAAAGGCTCTGTGGGCTAGATGTTTTCAAACATGCATGAGACATGGAGTAAATGCCCTGCATTATTGCTCTTCTGCTTGCCCCAGGCTTGCCCGAGGGTTTTGCAACCCGTCTATCCGTGTCACAGCCCCTTTTCAGCGAGGCAGCTGTGCTCTTATGGCTGCTGCTCTGCCTCTTTTAGCCCTTCTGGAAGAGCACAGTAAGAGTCTTGGGGGACAAGCAGAAAGCATATGTGTCCCATTTCATGAACATATACTGATGAATACCTTGGTGGCCGGGGGGGGCCTACCCTTTGTTCATTACTGTATGCAATATCAAAATAAACCAAGAGTTTCCAGTGGAGTTTAAAATCTGGGTGAACAAAAGAGCAGGCGCAGCAGCCCACCCAGCTGGTCCGGTACCTTGTCTCAACCAGCAGTCAAACTGGACGCTTAAGGAAGAGTATAATAGCACAACACAGTGACACTTTCTCAGAATATTCTCCCACGTCTCCAGCAATTTGTGGCACAGAGGTTTCCTGGGCCAGAGGCAGTGGGGAATGCAGGAGCTCACAGCTTCTCTCGGAGAGACTGCCAGCAGAAGTGACAGTGGTGCAACACAACTCCTCAGGCACTCCGATGGAAGGGAGCACTGAGTGAAGTAAGGGAGAGAAAACAGATGACTTTCCCTACAGCATGCGAAATAAATAAAATTTGGGGAGGTAGGTGAGGTGAAAAGATGTGAGAAATGGTTGAGCCTATTTGCATTCCTTATTTCTACCACGAGATGTTTAAAATTTTAGCATATTCACACATACAGAAATTGATTTTTTCTATAACTATTCTGGATTTTATACTATCTTTCCTGCACCTTCACACATAAGACCAAGTGTACTCAAATATCTTAAGCATATAAGGATTACGCTTCATTCTTCCTGCCTAAACAGTGCTTTGTCTGTGTGGCGGTTTTCCCTCTATTTCACAATGTCACAGAACAGTAAGAAATTTTTATTGTCTTTTGCAAATAATACAATGTGCCTGTGCGAAGACTAGACCAAAGGCAAGCGAAGGGTCACTCAGTGGAATTACAAAGTGGAACCTTGCATAGGTTTATCTCCTTCAACTATAAACACTTGGCTCCATATGTAACCAAAGCAGTCATGGAAAATTTCAAATCTAGATGATACCCAGGCTGCCTGAATGATCCAGGGCAAAAATCTAGCTCTAACTCACCGGTTATGCGAGAAAGGTGTTTCATGTCCCAAGTGGCACTTGTTACGTGTCTATAATGAAACAGAAAAAGTCAACGTCTGGAGTAAAACTCTTGTAAATTAATGGAAATAGCCACAAGTACCTGAGAAATGCTGCTAGTGTCCTTCTAACACAGGTCTATGGGACTTATCTACTTGTTAAGTTAGTAGACTGTGCCCTGAGCTCAGAAGTTCAGCCAGGCATGGGCAGAAAAAGCAGAAGAGAAACTAGCAAATGTTTTAGCTACCCCTTAATAGTTTCAATAAAATCTTAAGTCCCCTTGTTTATTCTGTATCCATGCCCAGGCAGGTTGTTCCTAATTTTCAGATATTTGCAAGCACTTAAATTAAAACTATATGGAGACCTTTTTTTCCTGCACTTGAGTAAGCATTTCACAGCGTGAGAAGTGGCAAGTGAGTATCGTTGAGGAGGAGAACTAGATACTCTCCTACAGATATGCTTGATGGGGGAAAAAATCCCCATAAAAGCAGTCTGCAGCAACCTGAAACTGAGAATACTTGAGCTGAAGCCAAAACAGAGATAGATGGTGCTCTGTCCTGATCTGGGGGTGAGTAGTTTTCAGGGCCTGGCTGAAGTGGCTGTCAAGCATTGAGCAAAAGTTTTAGCAAGGTGAGCAACAGAAAAGCTAACACTTCAGTCTAGGATGCAGAGTCAGATTTAATATAGAATTTAACTCTACCCACAGCTTTGCTCAAAACATTTTAATATATCAATTGCTGAAATAAGAAAAAGGAACAGTCAAATGCATTATCACTTGTTTCTGTCTACATTGGCTTCTTTGGGAGGGTCCATTCAACCTCCAGTCATACTGAGTCATTTCCTAGGAACTTTACACCAAGCATAAATAGATCCAGATGATAGGTTTAAGAGGGCAAGGGGAATGTCTTCTTATTCCTGCTGTTCTTATTTCTGCTGAACACTCGGGGTCCTACCACCCAATAAGTAAAATAATACCTTACAAGATCTTAGGTTTCCCAACAAGCAGTTGTAGGAACCTGGATATACACAAACCTTTGCTGCTGTTCTATGTGGCATGGCTCACCTTGGTACAAGACCTTAGGATGACATTGCCTGAATGGCCAAACTCTCTGTGAGCAGCTGGTTGGCTGGTTGGACCCCGGCTCTTACTCAAACCAAGCTCAGTACCAGTCAATCATCACTGTAAGTAACTTTTCACTGTCTTCAAACTCATGGACATACATGTCATGCTACAGTGACGGCTATATCAGTCCTACTAAGCATTACCCCCTAAAACTTGTTTTTGTTTTCTTTAAATCTTTCTTAGAAAGAAGAGTTAAGAAATTAGGAAACATCACAATGAATCAGCGAGGTTTCCTTATCTGTTGTCTAGCCAGAAGTTAAGACCTCAAGGTGCATTTACTATCTATTCAGCCCTCTTGTTTTAGGAGTTGGATGTATCAATGTGTCTTCTTTCCATAAAATTATTTAGCCAGATATAGACAATAAAGAGGCAACACTATTAAAGTCTTCCATATAATAGGCAAAGAATTATCAGCTATTGTTTCTAATCTTTGATATACAATGATGGACCTGCAGAAGTGCAGATAATTTATTGGTGCCTCCCTCATACCCAGATGAATAAGTAAGCAGTTTTGCTGCTAAAGAGTAAAGTAAAATCCCCCAAACCTCCTGCATTATATACATCCTAGATTATTCAGAGCTCTTTAAATCAAAACTCAGATATTCAATAGTGTGTACTTCATCATAAGCATTAAATGATTCTGTCTGCACTGCATCATTTCTTACATTGCACCAATTAAACTCTCAAAGATCTGCCCAAGCATGCTTTGAACTTAATTAATAGAAAACTTGCGAGGAATTCTCTTGAGGGGCAATCATTTGTTTGGCTCTTTCAAAGTCACATTCAGGAATTAGAAGGGGATATATTGTGAGCATTGTGCTTAGAATAGGAAATAATCATGTAATGCCGACTAGCAACCTATTTCTGAGGCACAGCCATGTTGTGGGAATGGGGAGACAGAAGATAAGCCAGCAAATACTCTAATATGGATTACCTTCTACCATTCCAGCTATGTTGTCATGTAACATTGATGGTTCTCTTGGGCTTCAGTACATGGAACCAATTGCAAGGGGTTCTGTAGAGCTAGCCATTATTGATTTTCCTTTTTTATTTCTTCGGTAGGGAAAGAAGGAAGGAGAAGATGGGGGGAAGAAATAGCCAAAAAAAATTGCAGTTAATGCAAAATGGAATACTTCTTTAGGAAAATGCCTAATTTATTATAAGTTCTATCTTTATGCTGATACCACTTTTTACAGTTCAAGGGACATGAAACATTGACACAGCACAACGAAGTCTTTTAAGACTGGTTCCACAATTAGGCAAGTGATGAAGGCCAAGTTCCATGCGTCCAACTGGTGAATTCTTTGCTTCTGTGCATGTTAAAATACCCGATATGCCACTGGCAGAGGCAAAGCAGGTTTGATAGCATCCGCAGGAAGGAGGCCACTTATTTTTTCATGCGTAATTTATCACCACAGGTATTTTTGCCTACCTATGTGTTCTATGCTTAAACTCATGGCAGCACGTACATTTGCAGCTGGACGTGCTGTTGCTGTAGCAATCGTGCTCCACCCTTCAGCTCACTGGCAGATCCTGAAACAGGATGTCAGCATGAGGTGCCTCTCTGCAGAGCTACTGTCTATCAGGAAGAGACAGTCTTGAGATACCCTGTGGGGCACTTTTTTAGAGGAACATGGGTAATTACTTAGGATATTTAAGTATAACATTAAATATTTACTTCTCCTGAGAAAACATTTAAAGTGGCAGTACTTTATACGATTCCTGCAAATGCAGACTCACAGGCTTGGCTGGGACATTTTTCTCTCATTCTTCATAAAAGTAAAGTTCCACTTCTTATATCACATATATCTACATTTTTAAAGTGTATTGCTTTTCACTAACCTCCTTACCAAATTACATATTTTGTATAGCAAAGAGAACAGTTCTGAAGACCTCTTTTTATCCCAGACTTGAACCTGTTTGTCAAACCTCTGTGAGCTTTGGGGAGTTTTGCTTCTGACCTGCATGACAAACTTTTTGTTCTCTTTGCTTTAGATGTAGGCGTAAGCACCCTATAATTATTGCTGTGCAACTGATTTTGCCTTGCTTCACTGCTTTTGCTTTGCCTTATCATGAAGGGGCATGGGATGAGGTCATAGAGATCGTTCTAAAGGAGATGTGATGCATCTGAAAGACAACTTGTATCTCCGAGTACGTGTATGTGCACGCACCCCTTTGCTCCAGACATAACTCACTGTTCTTTACAAGTCTAACCAATACTCACGGCACTCTCTTCCCACACACTCCAAGTACTTCCAGTTTGACACGTTATCTGTTACAGCTTCAATTGTTAGCAACAAAAGCCACCCCCTTGTATTATAGACTTTAATAACTGCTGTCTGTTGTGACAGGACAGCTGACAAGGAAGAATGTCATAACACATCTACTATGTACCTTCCTCCACCTAGGAAGATTTTCCTCCATCTGTTTTTTTGGTGACTTGGCTTGTGTGGGAAGATTTAGGGAGTGTTGAGACATGGAAAGTTAAATCTCCAATTATCGAGAGGTCATGACAGTCAGCCAAATTGTGTGCTTCCCTTTCCACCTCTACACCCACTACACTGTCCTGCTGCTGACCCTGAAATGGAAAGACCACCCTCCTTCGAAATGAAATCAAATCCTCAGAACTTGCTCATCCTTGGGCCTCTCCCAAATGCTCACGCTGCCAAACATGTCTAATTCTGCAGTAGTTTCATAACCTGGTGGGCTTCTTCTCTCTTGCGACCTGAGCTGAGGTCATTGCATTCATTTCCATTTACGAAGTTGTCTTGCGTTTAAATCCATGTTGTCCCAGAGGCAAATGTGCGTCTGGGTTTTTCCCACTGCGTATGCGCTGCCCTCCTCACACGGATGAGGTTTTTCTGGCAGGCTTCTGTCATGTTGTTATGCTTTGAATAATTATTTTTTTAAAACTTCTCCAGTCCAAAGTTCACTTTTTTCCCTTCTCTCATGCTCTTCCCCCCCTCCTTTTTGATTCCATCGCCATCCTCAACCTCTCCAATTTATCTCTATGTTATTCTTGGCCTGTCTAGGTGCCGGTTGGGAGCTAAGTTAATTTAGGTGCTTGTCTGCTTGCCTGTCAAGTTCTATCAAGAGTAAAAAGAATGGGAAGTTAATAAATTCAGAATTATGTCTGGCATGAAGCAGACTCTTATCCCATGCTGTTTATCTGGCAGCAGGTGAAAAAAAGACCAATAAAAGAGAAGAAATATGGCCTTTCACACGCACACACGGACACACACATGCACACACTTTGAAAGGAAAGTGAATGGTTGCATGTTATTGTCAGGTGGCCAGCACGGAATTAACTGGTGGTCTCAGGCCAGACCTTACGGGGCAGGTGTCCACGTTACAGAAACCACAAGCACCATTCGCAGGCTTCTTGGCAGCTGCAGCGCAAGGACTGACGTGCACTCTCACCGGCTCAGGAGAGTTGCTTGGTGAGAATTCTGGGAGGGAAGAAGAGGGCAAGTTTGTTGTGCTGCTGGTCAGGCACCAGTTGTACCATTACTAAAAGACGTGGGCTCCGTAGACAACAGCCTGGCATCTGCTAGGAAAATGGGATGCACAGAGTTGGCCTAGTCCTTAGAAGAGTGTGTCATGGATTCATGAAATTTGGAGTGAGCACTGTTGTACTAGAAAGAAAAGCCTCAAACAACGCTATGCAAATTGGGCCTGTGGCACCCTGGGGGTTTTGTTCAGCTTCCTTATTGAAAGTTAAAGTTAAGTTTTGTCAATATATTTTAGATCGTTCAGAAGAGTATATATTGAGACTAATTGTAGAAAAGTTGCTCTAGGATGGCAATGTTTAGGAATAAGATGGGTTTGGAAATGTCTATAAATCTACCCAGATTCTGAAGTAAACAACACAGAATCACCTGAACAGGAGGAGGGGAAATCCTCCCTCACTTTCCTTTTGGTTTGCTTTACTGAGTTTCACACACGTAATTCCCCTTTCTTTTCACTGTGAGAAGCCTAATGTCATGCCTGCCAGGCCTCAGGGCATGGTATTTCTCAGGCTTAAGGAAGAACCTCCTTCCCTCCGCAGATGTGTTATTAGTTTCTCTTCACTCACACCCTCTTTCCCTATTTTTGTTCCTGGAAGAGAATGGAAAGCCATGTCTTTTCTTACAGCTTTGGACAAAGTGCCCAACATGATCTTGGATGAGGTTGTCACTCCTACCCAAGGAAAAAGCTATGACTTCAGACAACCAAAACCGTAGTCTATTTTTTGTTGCTGCCTTCTTTTCCCCTTCCAATGTCTTCCCATTTATCTGCAGTTATCCTAGGCAATTGACTTGTAAAATCATAGCCTTGCAAATAAGTGAGAACATCTCAGTGATATCACTGCCAATGCATCCAGCTTTTAAGGACTAAACTGCTGAACTGCATCAACAATCCAAATTTCCAGTGGACTTAATTGAATGCAAGATCAGCATTTAACAGCTGGGTAGTTACTGGAAAATGAAAGCCTTAGCATGTAAGAAGAAGACTTCAAAGGTTTGGCATCAGTAGGGTGTGGCAAAACATATGTAATTAATTCATAGACAACAGCATGCCTTTCAGCAGCATTGAATAATATCTTTGATTATGTATTTTATCTGTGTTTGTATGTGTATTTATAACTATATAAAATAGACATGTTAATTATGTATAATTATATACTTTTATTTACAGATGTGATTGGGAGTATCCCATAACCGCTGCTACACTCTTGAAGTCACACACTAGTTGATAAAGATATAAAAGCTCCAATACCATCTGGAAGTTTGTACAGAATACCTTTGATTTAGACACTAGAGGGACCCGCTGAAAACATTACCAATGTATTTAGTGTGCAGTGGACAACTGCATGCAAACCATGAAGAAAATGTACATTTGGGGGTTATATATATTAAGCTCCTACTTATTATTAATATTCTCATTAATATTTAAAATCCGTCCAAGTGACAGATGGCAAGTAATGGCCCCAAGGGGTAAACCACAATCTAAAGAATTCTTTTTTTTTTCAAGGTTGTCTTTCTGTTTATGTTTGGTTTAACTGCTTTTTATTTGACTTCCTTATCATTATTGATTTTTCGTTCCAGTTCCCTAGCAATGTCCTATCCGGTCATGCTGATCCTTGCTTTTACCCACACCATGACTTAAAAGTGAAGAAATGGAGTTCCTAAAACCCTCCTGATTCCAAGTATTGCTGTTCACCGTGACTACATATTTCATCCACTTCCATTAATAATACCTGCCTTGTGAAACAGGCATTTGATAAGATGACAAAATTTGCTCCGAAGGCAAAAGTGATGGAACAACTATAGTGAAGGCCCACTTAGCTGAAGAATACAAACTAGCCTGGTTTTCTAAGGAAATGGGACTTCTTTGCCCATGATACCTGTTTGACCATCTGCATCTTTCTAATAACCTTTGAACCCACAGGCTGAATCCATCAAGTAAACCTGACAGAGGAATAGTGGTCTCAAAGACAGTAAGCTACTATTACTTGTGAAAATTAATATCTTGGGAGCAGAAGGAAGGAAGACACCCTGACAGAGCCCTGAAGGAAGGGCTCGACCTTTACTTGCTGCCTTTGCTGCATGTAACAAGTGAGAAATAACAGTCAGTCAAGCGATCAGGAAAGCCATAGTCTGAAATTCTTACGGTACTGTCCACCTCCTGCTGAGATAACAAGGCTCCCAACAGTAAGTAGGAGGTGAAAAGGGCTGAAGATGTCATGGGAGTGGGTGGTTTGAGCAAGGTGGAACCAATTACTGTCACATTTGGGAAAGTTCTTCAGGGTGGTGGAGAAGGCTGGGGTTACTGTAGTGTGAGGATATAGGGCATGCAGAATATGCATTCCTAAGAAACTAGGCTTCATCAGTCCTAGTGCTCATAGGCCAACTTCTGTTTTCAAGCTGCTGTGCCCCAGTTCATCACAGCACTATGGTGGGTGATTGGCTTTATGCGACATAATGACAATAGTGGAAACAGTGGGACTGCTTCACTGCTCACAGTCTTTCTGCAAAACGTTGTTGGATTATGGCCATAAATGACCACAACAAAGAGCTGCAATGTGTCCTACAGATAAAAGACATCAGTTCAACATGTGTAAACAAGCAGAGTGTCTCTTGCATTGAATTCCACTCTTATTCAACATACCGTTTACAGCAACAGACCTCATCCCTGTGGAGCAATTTCTTTCCCGCTTGGTCTGCTTCTGATTAGTGTAAGAGAATGACGTATAGAAATGACACTGTAATAAAGATGATGGATAGTCAATGAAGCAGCTGCAGATTAGGAGAAAAGGAAGCTGACTACTGAAATTTGGCTTAGCAAAAAAAAACCCAACACAACCAACAATATAAAATTCTAACCGTGCGTGTAAAAGCCACTTGAAATTCTCCTGCTGGTATTCTTGCTGGTATGCCACTCATAGCATGTAGAATAGTAATTTCCCAGTGGGGGCAAAGTATTCAAATTCATGTTAGGGGCCTAAATGCCTTTTAGATCTGGCCTTTAGATTAAGCACTTACCCTGAAATGCCTTCATCTCCTCTGAAATTCATACTTCACAGGGAATAGGAAAAAAAGATGAAACAGTTTTGAAATAACCAAACAACATTCTCTTTAGATAAAGCTTTTAGACTAGGGTGTTAGTAAGTCTGTGGCTTCCTTAAGCTCATACATGGGTTTTACAGACCAGGCTGAGTCAGCCTAGTGTGGGATGACTGGATGACTTTATATCCTTAATCAGATTTTGAGTGAATAGTTATTTTCCTTCTGTTTGCACCTGAGGAAAAGCTTACAAGTGTTTGCACCACCTCCTAAGCAAATAAAATGAATCGGGCAACAGCAGCCTGGAATACTTTACAGTAATTCTGATTCTGCAGGGATCTTGCCCACTTTTGCTGTGTTTTAATCAGAGGTAGCCTTTCATTTTAGAAGGTGGTTCAGCATGCCATTTTGAAAATGGGGGAGTGGAGTAGAAGAGGGGAGGAGACGGAGGAGGGGGAGCGCAGAAATTTTTACTTAATGAGTCAAATAGCTCAGCTGTCCAAAAATTTCCCTAAAGACATTCACTTCTCATGTCTGTGTGAGCTCCTACAGAAAGGAATGGAATGTGCCATAGTTTTCCATAAAATGCTCCAAACAGAGGATTGATCCATTGCTCTATGCTGTGTTTCTGCTCTGGCTACAGTAGACCTTACTACTTTAAAGCCATGGCCTATTTATCGAGTTTCTTGTATCTGATACATGCTCATAAATGGATTTGATATTACGTTGTTCTGCAGCAAACTGGAGATGATGGTAGCTCAGTCCAGTTCTGTTGCTCTTTTTAATCCTTTTCACTGCACTGAAGCAACACAAGATCAATCTCATTCTGCAGTCTCTGGATGTATTGAAGAAGCAAGTGTGTCTGACCATGCAAAGCAAAGAACTACACACCACATTCAAAGGGAGGACACATGAAAAAGATAGGAAGTGTCAAATTATTTTAAGTAAACCTGTTTCAAGAAAGTGGTTTAGTGCTTGATAAAGAAGCTGGATTGAAGGCCCAATGGTGGGCATCTGATTGACAGAGCAAGGTATCAGGCATTAATTTTTCAACTGTGTCATGAGGGATGCTACTGGCCAATTTACCTCCTCTGTGAGCAGTGAGTCTTCCTCCAACGGTAAGACTGCAGCTAAGATGTCATCTGTTTATTCTTGCACTTTCTCTTCAGATTTCTTATGACAGTGCAATCTGTTGTACTAATGATATTAGTGCTGGGGAAGAAACCTGTATTTAAGGTAATTGTGCCAACATTTATTTCAGATAGTTTACTGGACAGCCATCATAGATTGCTGCTTTTGAGTCATTAGTTTATCTGAATTTAATTAAAACATGGTAATTTAAGTCCCTTCAGTTCAACTAGTTGACTCTTAGTCCCACAGCTGTAATAAATTTTGACATTCTAGTGGGATTTTGTGTAGTTTACAAATTTTCTGTAATTTCTTATTATGCACTCTAAATATTTGAGGCATTGCTTAAAGGTTATTAGTGGTTTCTCTGTTATGATTTTTAAATCAAAACCAGTGCCAGCCAATGTGTCATGTATCTCAGTCCCTAAAGCAAATTGATCTTCACACTCTAGCACACATGAACAGTGGTACAACAGCCCTTGAACAGCATGTCAGCTGGGAACAACTCCCTATTTCTGGAGCAACACTTCAATGACAGACTAACATGTAAGCCCCATTGAAATAAAAACATGTTAGAAAGACACAGATTTTTCAGTTTCAGGATTCCCAAGGGCTGTTGTAGAACAGCTGAGGGTGAAAAAAATCACAAACAATTTCATTAAGAATAAATCAAAAAACCTTTGAATTATTCCACACATCATTAATGAGTAAAAGTTTTGTAGCCAGAACATCACTAGCACTCATGGAAATTCACCTCATGATGCTGGCTGATGACATTTTGCTGGCATCATTACTGGTTTTGTTCAGACTCAGAAGTGGTCAAAAGTGTAAAGACCAGCCTACACTAACTTCTAGTTTAAAAGTAGTTTTTGCACTACCCAGACACTAAATACTCTTTTACTGTTTCTTTTTTTCCCCTATTGGATGGTTGTAAAAGATCCCCGGAGTGGGGACCAGTTTTCTTCCGTATTTTGTTCTGGGAAAGCCTGAAGGAAAGGGAAAGCGTATCAAGTTGGCAGACAGAAGTTTGAAACTTTGATTAAGTTGAAGATCAAGAGCCTATTGACTTTACTGGACTCCAGGTTTTGCCCCATGACCTAAATCTTACTCCTCTGAAGTCCTTCAAAGACTTTCTGTCTCAGTGATCACACATCAAGTTTTCAATACAACTTCTCAGATCTACTTTTAGAGAAGACAAAATTACATTTTCTGGTTGTAGATAGATGCTCTCATAACAAACTGGAGCAGAACAAATGGGAGAATGGAGAACATTGAAGAACCTGATATGCCTTCTCTTTCAGGAAGGTTTGGGTTATATCCTTCCACCACTGCTTTGCTCCTTAGCCTGTTTTTGAAAGAGGAGGGAAGAAGAAAGTTTGAAAATTTTTCTGGAGTGGCTACAGCAGAATTTGATTCTAACCTCACAACCCATAAACCATCCCACTCGATTCTGCAGAACCATAAAGGCTGAAAGCCTTGAATAAACTGTAAATTTGTTGAAACAAATGTTTCAGTGATTCTTTAAGCTCTACCTCTAAATCTTTGTCAGGTCATTCATTATCACTGCTTGCCCACTTACGAGAACAGAATGAAACAGATGCCAATGGCTCAGTCAAAATTACATGAGCCTCAGTGACACATTCTGTCTCATTTTCCTTCAGGGAGTTTTGAATGTATCACTGGATAAGCCTCGAGTACACCATGATTTTGGAAAGTAAACAGGAGTGCTCCACATTCTCTCTGTACCATAACAACATTAAAATTTGATGCACCTCCTGTACAGACTTACGGCTGTTGAAAACAGGAGTTACTTATTAAAAAAAAGCCACTACCTCTCTGTAAGGAAAGTCAAAGGTTAAGGGTTAAGGCCAGCAGCCTGAAGTTTTCAAAGAGAAGGAACTTGACACTGAGGTACTCAACCTGTACCAATACGTAACCACCATCTTATCTTTAAGGTGCCAAATACTTGACAGCTTTGAGGTCACCAGCAGCTACTTATGAACCAACCTGTTTGACAGTATGGAAGGTACTTTAATTTTTTAGGCATATTTCTATGCTTCGCATTTTTTAAAACCTTGGCTGATGGCTATTGGCAAAAATGCTATGCTTTCAGGAAGGGAGGTGGAAAGGGTCATAATTTGGTCATCAACATTTGATGCATCCCAGAAGAGGACATAAAAAGGTCTCATGCTAGGAGTGATGTGTTGTTGTTGGCTGTCCTTGTCCCCAGCTGTGATTGAAATGGATTCAGCATTTTAGGAACAAGAATAAAAAAGTAAATTGTTAAGTCCCCTAGCTGTTTTGTGCTTGGTTTTAAAAATTATGAACTTCTGTGATTTTCAGTCTGTGATGAGACTATTTTGTCTGTTTGATCACTTTAAATATTTGCCAATGAGATTTCTTCTTAAATCAAAAGCAAAATAAGACACCTCTCTGCCATTCTGTACTCCATGTTACTCTCCATCTAGAAGTAACTCATGGGCAGAAGAGCAGCCAAGAATCTAAAGCAACGAAACATAATCCATTCTTCCCACATATTCTAAAGCCTGACCTTCCCCAACGTTCTTCATCTTGCCATGTTGTCTCTATAGTGCTGTTTAAGTACTGTGTATAACAGAAAGCCTTGTTTTTCATTAGTGTCCAGTTTCCTTCTTTGATGTCTTTTTAAGTTTAACGTACTATTAATACGTTATTGATGAAAGATGCCAAGTCAGGAGTGATGGACATTCCAAAAGGTGGCTTTGCATCTGTAACCACCTCTTCTCTGAAGAAGAGGTTTGATCATTCCTCTGATTTCTTCAGTTGAAAGAAATTGTCACTCCGTGACAGTGGCTTGAAGGAAACTGCATCTGTTCAAATGGAACTAGTCTGAAGTCACCAATTAATTTCACATAGACCAGATGTACAATACTTCAGATAGACCTGTTGCCAGATTGTCAGTAGCATTTGAACAATATAAGCAGGACCTCAAGTAAGGATTAAGGGTGAAAAGCGCTACACCAATGCGGAAATCTTGCTCCCCTGACTAGCCCAGTTGTAAGTATGCCACAGGATGGCTGGGATCCTGTGGACTGCTAAAGTCACAAGGGTCAGAGCTCAGCTGTGGCAAGAAATTGATTTATCTCCATTATTCGGAGCTAATGCAGAGTAGAAATGGGGTTCATAAATCCTCATGAACTAGAAAAGTACAAGAAAAGACAAGACTGTTTTGGGGTAGCTATGGGCCTAAAAGATGACTGTTATATTTTTTCGGAAGGGTATGAGTTCACTTACTCCTTGAAATATTCAATTGACTGTTGGCTCCTCAGATTCATTTATTTTTGGCTGGGGAATGGGAAGGAGTATGCAAAATGGTTAAAAAACCCCTGTCCTGGATTGCATCATCTTTCACATGTTGCCTTTCCTTCTGAGGTATCTTATATCACTTGATCCGGTCTTCCTGATTGACTGGAGCAGCAAGCTGTTTCCGTATAGGTCAAATTTTACTATCAGACATGATGGCATAAATGCAGACGAATCTATACAATTCTTAAAGTTTTCCTTCTATTTAAATTTTTGCAGCAAAGAAGTGAGCTCAGTGGGACTACATGCACTACAGAAAACTAGCTCAGAAAATTCAGAACAAACAAAGTTCAGTTAAAACTTTTAGGGAGCTCTAGGTAGACAAATAACAGTTACAATGGTAACATCCTGGACTCTTCGATTAAGAAATATTATAAATTGTGGTTGGTACTTGAAATGTTAAATTTTAACCAAAAATATGAACCCCCAGGAAGCTTTATTCTCTTAATAACATCCCTGGGCATTAACGTTAGCGGTAAGCACCACCCACTGAAAACCCTCTCCACAGTATGCTGTGGTTTGCCTAGAAGGCCAAATGATGACATACTCTTGGTTGGTTTGTCAGATCTGAACAGATCCCATAGTGAAGTGGGATGCATAATGAACTACTTTGAAATCTTTGACTTGAATCACAGGAGAAAAACAACTTCACTTTGAGTATTATACATGGAGTGAAGATATAGAAATATCTTTCATTGCCCACCTCATCTGCCCACCCACAATCCCCTCCTTCTAATGGGGGGAAGGCAAACAGATTTCTTTTTTTCTATGCCAGTAGTTCATCTTGTTTTGCTTGCATGACAGCAGATGGGCCGGGAGGACAGTAGCTTTTAGGGACAGAAATTTAGACTAGCCATAAGAATGTGTATGTTCCTGATATGCAAAGACATTCTCACAGCTTTAAAGCTTGGGGTTTCTTTTTAATCCAGTGATGTGCAATGGGTTATTTGGAGGTGTGAAGGGGGGAGCAGGGAGACTTCACATCGGGACAGGCAACACTGCTAGGTTGCATTTGGAAATTGTTAGTAATGCTACTTTCAATGTAGGCATGCCCAACTGGCAACACCCTTTGGGGCCCCTTTCTCGCATCACAACTTTGTGTGCAAGATGCAGAAAATTCACAGATGAGGCAACCAGCTACATCACAGAGTGAGAGGTGCTACAGAGGTAATTAGGCACGTACAGGCCTATTTGCCTGAGAATGAGAGTCTAAAAGCTTGTTGGAGTCTCACTCTCCATCACTGAAACTTGTCCAGTCTGAATTCTGCCAACAAAGGAGCTCTGCTCTGCTCCCCTCCTCTGCTGTGCTAAGTCCCCCTGCTAACTTCCACTGCCACCCACTATATTTTCTATTTCACCACTGGAAGCAAGACATGCTCAAAACAGAATAAAACAACAGAAATCAACGGCAACACTAGATATCTTGCTGCCTATCTGTCTGCCCCTGCAAGCATTCACTTTGCCTCGTGGACAAAGCCAGGCAAAGGATGGTCCAACAGCCCAAAGAATCTCCTGGGAAAGGAGAGTCACAGCAAAAGACAACGGGACACAGACTAAAAATGTGTCTGTGCATTGTCACAGTGACACTTCTGAGCATGGTGGTGAAGCCCAAACATGTCCACAAAGCAAGAGAGCATTGTTTAGTGAAGACACAGCATGGCGAGGATAAATGCATGAAACTCCAGCTCTTGTCAAGACAGCTATTAATTTCTGCAAGATTAGGATAATCCTTCTTTAAAACTGAAACCAAAAAGTTGTAGTTGATGTCATCTAAATTACTGTCATTTTCAGTCTTTTCTGACTTTCCCATCTCTTTTCAGCAGCTTGCCTGATTGAAGAATACAAAGACCTTAAAAAATCAGCTGCAAGTAATTTCTCCATATTAAAAACAAACATAAATTCTGAAATTAATCCCAAGGCAGCAGCAGGCTATGAACTAAGATCTAGTTCAAAGCCGGATCTCTATCTGCTGATACAGCCAGTTCAGCCAAAATAAATCTTTATTTTCACCAGATGCCACATGTGGCTTAAGTATTCCCACACATTTGCCTTAGAATAATTTTCAGAGTGAAGGTAAGTCCTTCCCTGGACGAGATAAAGATACCTTTTGTGAGCTGGTCTTATGATGATCCTTGATTTTCCACTCTATTACACAATCCTCTGGCCTTTCAGGGATTAGCACAGTCAACAAAGGTGGGGTCACCTACTATACAGACTTGACTGTTGTGCCCAAATGAGTGTTAATCACGATCCAGACAGGTTACACTGTGCCAGCTAACATCCACAAGTACAGTTGAGTGCAGCAAAGCGACAGAACTAAGATTAATAATTTTGGTGTTACTCACATTTTTTGTGCTTCATGTGTTGACACTAAATTGTTCTTATTTTTGTTACAGAAATAAGAAGATTCTGACTTCAAAAGCACCTTTTAAGAATGCACACTGGGGATATGGTTGAAAGAGATGGTAGAGAAGATAGTTGCCCAAGAAGTGTAGTGCCCTGGTGAATAAATGGGTTAATGAAAGTGAAGGAGAAATCATAGCCAAACCTTGCAGCTCTCCTGAGACCCCATGTTCATAGAAGATTTACTTAAAGATGCAGCCCTCAGCATTCTGTTTTTGCAGGAGAATCTTAAATTGAATTGAGAGCAGTTCTCTTCAGGCCATCACAGCTTAATAAAGAAAAACTAGAGAAAGCCTGGAGGCATCCTTAACTGGTTTACAACCTTAAAATAATTGTCCTCAAAATATATTTTCTCTGAATCATGAGCTTTGTAAGAAAGAAATGTTGCTTGCAGGACAGGCAGGAATGAGGCAAGAACCTGGGAAAAAGTGTATTACTTTTTACGTTAGGAGAGGGAGAGCTGGAATAGTATTCAGATGTATTCAATAAGGGTATCCAAGACTCCTGTTCATTTTGATCTGCCCTATTAGTCCAGGACATTCCTTTCCAAGGTGGCAACAGGCTGTTGGTGTTTGCTGCTTCACCACAGATTTAAGTATGTTAGCCATAGGTTACATATGTATACATATGTATGTTATCTGCCATAGGAGTATGAAAAAGAAGATCTCTAATTATATGTGGAAGGCAAGAAACCATGAAGAAAGCTGAAGGTGAGATAAAAAAGACCTGACTGCTGCGAGAGGAGATGTTATTATCATAGAGACTGCACAGAAGAAAGACACAGTGTTTGAATGACATGAGCTTTGTCACCAACTTTAATTCTGTGTGTGGAGATGGGAAGATGGACTTTAGAGACAATCTAAAGAAAAAAAAGAAAACTAGCAATTTTGGCTGACAGCTTTAGCAGTGAATGAAAATCCCCAACCCTTCTGTGAGATGTGGTGACTGGAAAAAGTAAATGTTAATGGAAATGTTAGAAAGAAGGACTTTAGGGAAAAGAGGCAGTTGTCATTTATCCAAAATGTCTGTCGAGTACTCTGAAAATGCAAGTTTCAGAGTCCCCAAGCAAGACTTCCAAGCCTCTGGAACGGCCCAAGCCACATGAATGTTAGGGAAGTGTACAAAACCACTGCTTTCCTTTGGCCCATTCACCTAGAGTTGTTAGAGTTTCCTGCCTAGAGAAAAAGAATCTGCTACAGGGAATTCAGGAAAAATAGCTGCCTGGAACCACTATCACTTTTTTTCTAAAACTATAATGATGCCCAGTTCACCAAAAAATAACCAAAGTGTTTTAATCAACAACATTGGATTTCACTGATACCAATAGCAGCCAACGCAAAAATACTGAATTTATTAGGAATGCTTCATAAATAAAAATAAAATACTTCCCACAACAACAATGAAACGGAAATGAACATTTAAATCTACCTTTCACACTCATAAAATGTCATCCTTCTATCAATCATTCTTCCTGCCTCTGTTTTGTACTTTGCTATGCCTAGATACGAGGCCACATCCTCACAAATGTGGCTCCAGAAAAAACTGGAAGTAAAAAGGGAAGAGGAGAGAGAAGATAGACTGCAAGGGAAATAAAGTACCAAAACCTACATTTTTACTGAACATACTTATTCGCAAAAAGTTTTTCACACCAACATAGTACTTAAGGAGACAGGGCAGGAATCTTGGTCATGAAACCTGTTCATAAATCACCACAAGCAAAGCAGTGAATGGCTAATCCGGTTTGCTAAACCCATTTTGTCCTGTACAGCTCTTACAGCATTCGTTCTTCCCCATATCCAGATGGAGTTCAATGGAAACAAAGGATGAAGGTGACCATCTACACTTCGAGATCGCTTTTTTGTTTAAGCTTCAGTTTGTGATTCTTATTCTCTCCTCCTCATCAGATGGACGGCTTGCCTGGATCCTCTATCCTCTATTCCCTGCCCTATCCCCTCTGAAGCTTTGACTTTATTTAATTTCTATAACAACTTCCTTGTCCATCTCCTCTACCATTCGCCGCCTCCTGCCTTTCTGAGGGTACGTCTCCTCTGGCTTATGCTTCAGGCAGGCCAGAAACTACTTTGGAAATACCCACCCAGCCCCTCTCCCACAAGGAGTTAAACATAATGCTAAAGGGAACACTTCAATTTTAAATTCAAAATTCTGTGGCATTCTGCCTGCTTCAGCCAAAGCGCCTGAAAGAAAAAGTTCGTTCAGAGGATGAGAGGTAGCATGTGATAGTTTTTGATTTCTTGCTGGGGAATGCATAAACTAGGGCTGAAATGGGAAGCTGCAAAAATGTGGCAACAAAAATGCACCCCTGCGAAAATCTTGTGTTCACTGAAGAGGAAGTGAAGGGATTGCCAGGAGGTCCCAACAGTCTATTGATGCGCCGTCAAACTTTTCACCCTCGCCGTTCCACCACACCCTATTTTAAATCCCAGCTCAGATTATTTTTATTTTTTTAAAAATAGCTCGTGATTTCGTTGGGCTTACAGTTCACGGAGATTGTGTTGCCACTAAAAACACATAGCTAAACACAAGCGGGTAGAATTTAAAGGAATGAAGCAGATATATTTATTTATAACTTATTAAAAAGCTCTGAATACAGATTAATGTTCCTTACTCAATACTTTTTTTATTGTTTCACCTGTTATACAGTAATAATTGAAAAGGCTGACCGGTCATCTAATCTGGCTGTAGCTGCTTGAAGTGTCTGAGGATCCTCTGAGGAAATATGAACTAAGAAACCACCCACAGTAATAACTCCCAGCTGCCCTCTGAAGGTTAAGGCTCCCTGTGAGAGACTCCAAGCTCTCCCAAGTCACAAGTAAGCAGCTTCCCGTGCACCCAATCTCATTCACCCCTTCTGCTAGCATTTGCCTGGTTTGATCAGAGAAAGAGGCACAGATGTGTCCTGCCATTCATGCAATGAGCCAGAAGTCTTACTCCGCACTCCCCATAACTGCCCTTCAAAGTGCTCACTGCATTTTTATACACAGGTTTATTTTTGGATGCTCTAATGAATCTTCTTGCCATTCTCTGTGCCGTGAACCTGCCCTCAGAACTGACCATCTGGAGGCCAGAAGCAGCAAGCTCAAATACGGCGTTTTCACTGGTCCAAGCAGGCACATGCAGCACACAGCGCAATGTTTACTGAATCCCAAGTGATGGGCTTTGTTTGGAGTTCTTTGTTAATTATCTTGTGTTGTGTTCTTGCATCTTTCCTCCTTTTTTTAGGTCTGTCCCATGTAGTTAGATGATGGTGGCTCCTCTATGGCTTCTTTCTTTTTCTAAGACTGTAGTGAACCTTATTTTTGTCTCTTCTGGACCTTCTCTTTATTATCAAAGCCTATGTTGCTGTATTCCTAAAGCCAAAGTACCCAGAATGAGATATACTGTGTTTGGTAGGGGGATCTTAGTATAATATTAAAAGGCGCTGCATGCAGCAATTGTTTTGCTTCTGTGAACTCAGGCTGTCAGATTAATATTTCACTCCACAGTGATCTCCTTATTTCCCCCACCAAAAACATCCTGCAAACTCATTGCCCATTGTGCACACATGAAGGCTGTATACTATTTTTGTCTCCTGGTTTCAAGTGCCAGCTGTCACCTAGTAGCTGACCTTGAGGTTGGCTGAACATTCTCGGCTTTGTCTGGAGAAGAATCATTCATGTCATGATCAGGCTTCCAATGGTGAAGAGTATTTCTTAATTAGAGTAAGGAAATGTCAGCACTTGAAATCATTAGACCTCATTCTACTGAAGAAAAAGAATGGCTGGTAGAATTACATGTTGCATACCTCATGCTAGCAAAGCCAGGATTTTTGTTAGAAGCAAGCAGTTCCCCTTTTCCTTTTGCACTGGGGCTATAGACTCTTACATTAGGCAAATGAGTCATACAGCAAAAGATTTAAAACTATAGCACAAAAACCAATGAAATGTCACTTTTCGATTCAACATGTTCTGTAACAACAAATTAATCTATGGACTGTCCTGCCCAAGTAGGAATTTTTTTTTTTTTTTTAAATACAACAGAAAAAAGTCTCATGTGAACTTTTGAACCTTTAAACTTTTTTCCAACAAAATATCTAAGTTAACAGGGGAAAAATAAAGTTTCTAAATAAAGTCTTCCCCTAGGACGGCATTTTTGTCTTGCCAAATTAAACTAACCAAAACTTTTGTTTCTCTAGCAATTTAGCTTCCCAAGAAAAATACACCTGCAGCTATCAGGAGCTTTGCTTGAGCATGCAGACCTTCTATTTCTTGAACAACATTAGAGGGCACTTCTGCATTGTGGTAGGCTTAAGGCAAAGAAAGGGACAAGCCTGACCTTACCAGCTGAATTGCGCTTGAATTCAAAGGCAACCTGAGACCTGCTCCAGCCTTACCCGGATTAATAACTTATTCTGCAGGCAGCCTCTTTGATCTCATCAAAGCTGATTCTGGAGTAAGGCATGACCTGCTGTGAGGGAAGGTGGGATGTGGTGCTTTATAAGTAGGTCGGTGGCTGGGGAGGTGAGGCTGAGACGTGGGGTCCCATCCTGCCCCACATTCCTCTGTTCCTGCACCGAAGTGCCTCTGCCCTTGCCAGCTCCCACCCAGGGCTGGGGGTGCTGGGTCAAAGGCAGGGGGGAGATCTGCAATGCCGGGTGCGACAGGCAGATGTTAGAGTTTTGACAGCTTCGCTGGTTTTGAGTCTTCCTACATTTGATGCTTTTACAGTTGCAGTTGACAAAGGCATGTGATTAAGTTATCATCTCTGCTTTCACTGAAAAGAACCCACCAAAAAACTCTTTCCAACCTGTGTGATTATTGAGGAAATCTTGAAAAGGAGTTCTAAAAACTTAAAAATCAGAAGGTTGTTGGGAGAGAAATTAAAACTCAAACTATATATTTCTTTTCTTTTTTTTAGAAATGCCATGACTTTTAAACTAATTTCCTTATTTTGAGGGTGCTGACTCACATTTTATGAAAGTTTCAGGTTAGCAATGCTGACATAAGCAAACAAAAATCATCAATGTAATTAAATAGCTCTAGTTTATCTGAAAGCCTCTAAGCAGCCTTTTCAATATATGCTTTTCTTTAAGGACATGATGTCTTTGAGTCGCAAAAGATTATCAGCGCATGCACAGAGGACTCACTGGGCTTATTTTCCTGTTTACCATTTTTCAAGCCTGACCTATGGAACTGAGCTCCCGAACCCAGACTACCAGTGAAATGTCGTTACGATTTATCCTAAGCCTCTATCCCCATTAGGAGGCAGGATTTCTCAATAAGCCTCAAGAGCAATCTTCAGTGTTTATTATTGTACAGAGTAACTAGGCAAAGCCTGCTTGGTTTAGGCATCAAATTCCCCTGTTTGCTTTGAACCTCCCATCTCTCACTCGTAAGGTTGTAGGAACTGTTTGAGTGTTTTCTCCCAATCTCACCTCAGGGGCAAGGAAGTGAAAAAAGACAGAGCATCAGCAGGGCATTATGAAAACGTCACTCATTCCTTTCTGGAGTGACTGACCATGACCTCTCCATGGACAACTCAAAATTTAGACCTAAAATTCAGTTTGCACAGTCCTATCCAAGAATAGGCAACTTCTTACCAGAAATTACTTGTTCATCATTCAAGCCAAACTTCATGCTTAGCCTTCTCTCCAACACTGCAGGTACACCTAGAAATCAGGAGCCCGCAAAGACCCCCAGGTAGGCTGTGTTTTCTTGAGTGCTGCCTCATTTGCTGTTGGGGGCTGCATCCCGCCTTGCATTGCTCGTGCCGCATCCGTTGCATAAACAGAGAGCGCAACGTGGTGTGACAGCTATCTGAATCTGTGACTTTTCCTGAGAAGAGGTACAAGCTTCAGTATGGCAAGAGTGATTCAGATTTAAGATTTTTCCTGTCCTGGTCTTGAAGCTATCGTTCCATATTCAGCAAAATTTGGAAAGCACAGTGAAGGGGAAATATGAAATCTCTCATAGAAACAGGTCAGCTCTGACGACCTTGCTGTCTAGCTGATGCCCACATTCACCCATGAGACATGAGCAGCAATCCTACAGAAGAAAGACGAGCAGCAGTCCTACAGAAGAACGGGGGCCTGTTTTGGCCAAGCTCAGAAGTGAACAACAGTCTTGTAATTGTGTCATTAAAGTTGCCTGGTACAATGCGCACGCCTTTGAGGGAGCGTGAACACTTGTACATTTGTTCATCTCCTCCCCCCGTTCAGGAACATGTCTGCCCCTCGTCTTGGCAGCCCCTCTCTTCAAGTTTCAACCATCTGATTCATGCAGCAAAAAGTCTCCCCACAGAAAACATACTGGCTGAACCGCTTTGTTTTTCCTAGAGCAGTGCAAACAGTTATTGCAAGGGGAATTTTAGGAAGATTGTGCCTGGCAAGGAAAGCTCACTAAATAAATAAGTGATGTTAATTATCCTTTGCCTATTTCAAGTGAGCATTTCAAAGTGCTTTGCAAACCATTAATTAAGCTGCAATTTAGTACCATGAGGTAGTTAAATATTATTAACACTGTTTTCTGCAGGTGGGAGACTATGACACAGAGGGTGAAATGACCTGGATGAAGTCTGTCAGCAGCAGACTTGAGCCCCAAACCTACAAATTTTAGCTCACCAGCTCCCTGCTTCATTAGACCTGTGTATCGTGAAAAGACATGGTTACCTCACAGAGTATGATGAAAGCACACGGAAATTTGAACAGCAGATCCAGAAACCGTGTAGGGTGTCACCCACATGACAGAAGCATGGCCGGCGGGAGGACTGTGCTGCTAACACAGCCTTGTGTCGTGTGTCCCCCAGGCCCTGGAGCAGCTCTTGACTAATTGCAGCCTCTGAAGTTAACTACAGCCCTGATTCTAGTTTGCCCAGATACTCTATTGCTAACACCTCTGGTGCCAGATTTCACAAACAAATCAGGCATTTAAGCCAGCTCCGTGCTTTTGACAAATTTTTGGGTCTAGTGTTTCTTTGAAAATGCCCTATCTGTTTCAAGTGCCTCACACAGCCTTTCCTCTCCTGCTTCCTTTTAACTCCTTCCAAATAAGTGGCCGTGGTGATATGTCTTAGCTGAAATGCTCGCTGAGTGCCAGAAGCCGAGGCACCGAGGGCTGGCACTGAGAGAGGCTCCCAAGATCGCCTGCGTTGGCCAGCAAGTCCCAGCCAAAGGAGGTGAAGTCCGAAGCTGAAGACGACTCTTCAGAAAGAGGTGCTAAGCATCGTTTCCCAAAAGCAGGACTTGGGTAGCAGGGCTGTTTCACCAGCTTCTCATAAGACCTGTGTTTCATTATCTGTTTTTAAGTCCTGCCTTAGACACCACATCTCCCATAGATGCCCCACCGGTTCCTATATTCTCCTACCATCTTAGCTGACCATCTTCCTTTCTTTAATCACCTTAAGCCTGTTCTCAATGGAAACTCTAAATTAATGAAAGAATAAAAGAACAAGAAAAGTTAAGAAAGAAGCATTCAGCTTTGAGTGTACATCTTTGGGATGGATATTTACAGCAAAGAAAAGTCAAAGTGCAAAAGCTGGGGAGCTACTTCCATATTCACCCAATCCGCTTTTCCCTTGCTGGTATGTGTTATACTGTTTTGGTATGTATTAACTTTCACTCCTTTTAAGATATATATATAATCTCTGTGGCACCTTGGAGCCACTCATGATCTACTGGGCATAAGCCTCCTGAAGAGCCAGCTCCTTTTTGAGGTGAGTCCATGCAGCAGCGGTGCAGATGGCCCCTGAGCCTGCCAGCCTCGCTGGTGACAGCACTTCCCGAGCAGCCCGGAGCTGTGCCCAGTACGCACACCCAGGGGATGGCATTTTCTGTGTATGGTATAGACTAGACAGCCGGCTGAACATGAGCCGGCAGTGTGCCCAGGTGGCCAAGAAGGCCAACGGCATCCTGGCCTGTATCAGGAATAGTGTGGCCAGCAGGAGCAGGGAGGTGATCGTGCCCCTGTACTCGGCGCTGGTGAGGCCGCACCTTGAGTACTGTGTTCAGTTTTGGGCCCCTCACTACAAGAAGGACATTGAGGTGCTGGAGCGTGTCCAGAGAAGGGCAACAAAGCTGGTGAAGGGCCTGGAGAACAAGCCTTATGAGGAGCGGCTGAGGGAGCTGGGATTGTTTAGTCTGGAGAAGAGGAGGCTGAGGGGAGACCTCATCGCGCTCTACAACTATCTGAAGGGAGGTTGTAGTGAGGTGGGGGTTGGTCTCTTCTCCCAAGTAACCAGCGATAGGACGAGAGGAAATGGCCTCAAGTTGCACCAAGGGAGGTTTAGGCTGGACGTTAGGAAAAAATTCTTTACTGAAAGAGTGGTCAGGCCTTGGAACAGGCTGCCCAGGGAAGTGGTGGAATCACCATCCCTGGAGGTATTTAAAAGACGTATAGATGAGGTGCTCAAGGACATGGTTTAGTGGGAATAGGGGGTGTTGGGTTGACGGTTGGACTCGATGACCTTAGAGGTCTTTTCCAACCTTAATGATTCTATGATTCTATTCTATGATTCTATGATAATGCTACCTCAGCTATAACCCTCCCTACCTCTGCAGGGCAAGTTTGTCTGTGCATGGCAGCAGCCAGTCATCCAGATGATGCCCAAGCGATGCTAAACACCTTTTGACATCTGCCCCATACTGTATGCATGCGGGGGAAGATACGCATTTGCTTACATGTATTTCTATACTTTCAAACGCGTACCTCTACTTACGCATTTCTCATTCACATACGTCTGTAGAAAGGCAATATGGCAGATGTACAGATGTAGCGAGCCGCTAGATGGGGCTGCAGGAGGAAGAAGATGGATGTGGGATTATAGGCAATCCGTCAGGATCAAGCAGAGTTGCCTGTTTAGTATCCTGGCCTGTGTGGGATCTTTATTGAAAAAGATCAACCATAATAGCAGCGTGCAGCACCTGTAATCTCACCACGGGAAGGGAAGCAAGCATGCTTTTCAAGCCAAAATGCACAGTATTTCACCAGGAAAAAAAAACATTGTATCCCTTCAATTGTAAACTCTCGGTGAATGTGCTTATACATTCAGAACATGAGGCAGATGGTAACAAACCACATGCTTGTGGATTATCCCACTTTTTCCACATTTGCATTCTCAAAACCACTTTTGGTGCCCGTGGTTTAACCTCTGTTTCCCTAACTCCTGTTTATGAGTTGAGTGGTCACATGTCATCATGTTGAGTGGGAAAGTGTGTACAGGGGATAAGGAGGTAGAAGTGGTTCCATATGGTGAAAGAACTGACTATGCCAAAGTATTAAAAAAATATAGAAAGAGGGAAAAGCAAGAGTAAAATCTTTCGAGGAGATTGGGAATCTCAAATGCTTGTGACCTCATATGAGGGAAACTGTCTGCATGTGAAAGGGAAACTTATGATTTGAAATGCTAATAATACAGGTTTTGGTGTTTGGAGCAGGGGTGAGGGTTAGACAGATTTACCTTCCTCTGCTCTACGCACGATTCAGGCTGAAGGCTGAAAGATTCCAGTCGGAGGACGGGAGGCTGCTGAGAGACTGTGAAACTGCCAGCTTCAGTTCTTCTTACAATTTTAAACTGTTGATCAGAATGAAAAAAAAATGCATCAAAACACATTTTAGCTCTGTTCACAATGTATTATGGAGTTGCTGGCACAGTACTCAGTATGTGCTTGCGGTTTCTTGAGACAATTCATCTAGCAAAGTTGGAGTCCTTATGCTTGATGGAAAGGCGAACAAAACACAACAGATGCCCTTTATTCAGAGCGACTAGCAAGGGTCAAATTTATTATAGTAGTAGATAATAAATGAAATACCACAAAATTTGGAAAAAAAAAAAACAATGAGAAATGGTCTTTTGTATCCCAGGTTTGAATAAAAAGCAGACAACAATGACAAAAATCCATTATTGCTGGATGGGGAAATAGTGTTCTCTGTGCTGGCAAAACCAGCTTATAGAACCACTTTTGCCACCATAACCGGTTATCAGTCCTGGTAATTTTATTTAGAAAGATCAACCAAAGAAAGATGAACGGGAATTCAACCCCAAAGCATACTTGTACAGTTTAAACATTCATTGGTGTTGTGTGCTGTAAAAATTTCATAAATGAAAGGATGTTTCAGCTACCTAAAGTGTCTGAGGTATCCAAATTTTTTATTATATACCATGAAGCAATTTGAGAAGTCAAGATTTTTAGATGCAGGGACCCTTTTGAAAATCAAGTGTCTCTGACAGATTTCTAGCTGGGCACCCAAAGTAATACATTTCTGAATATTTAGGTCAAAGGTCTTTGGTTTTGAGAGTCAACTATGTAATCATAAGCCAGTCCCAAAATGGGGTTCAAAGACAAGCTTACTGGCATTCATACCGTTCATTATTGGTGGTCCTAAGGATTGCAGACTTGAGCTGGGACTGGTTTCAGAAGCGAGACTAAGAAAAGCTGCATGTGGTTCAAAAGCACTTAGCTTTGTCTTCAAGGGGAAACAGACTTTGTGATAATCTTTGCCAATACAGCAGATAATGCATAGACACGGGGGTGAAATTCTAATTTCTCTTTGCCATCAGCTTCAGTGTGGCCAGGATTTAAACCCGGTTGTTTTAGGGACACATCCAATACTCATTTTACCAACTCAAAGACTTCCATTGACTTAAATGGGAGATGGTTCGTTCCCTCGGAAGTCAGTTTACACGTAATCACAGCTCAAGACAAAGTGCTCCACTTCGTTATTTCATCAGTGGAAGTGGAATGGATTGGACTGGAGGGGGGAGAAAGCAGAATGACAGTCACAGGTCAAGACTGCTCCAGCTAGCACCAGGGTGGCAAAACCAAACCTGTTTCATCCCTGTGAAGGAGAATTGGATTTCTCATAGCAGGTCTGAAACTTTCCCTGAGGCAGGTTTAAACCTGCAAATTGTACAAAAACACTTTCCATCCGGCTAGACATCCTATTACAAACCTGTTCTATATTCTGTAAAGCTGGCGGTGGGTGGCTTTCAGCTGACTTCCTCCCCACACACACACTCACTGCCCTTCGCTGCCAAGTCAGAAAGACGAAAAATCATATATACTTGCATTCACCAAGTGATCTCCAAAGCAACTTAATACTGGTTCAAGTCTTCCTTGTCTTATAAATCGGATTCTTTCTGTAGATTGTTTACCTACCACTTCTAGTGTGTCTCCAATAAATTAAAATCTGCTGAAGTGGTAAAATGTACGAAAGATATAGTGAATGGTCTGCAGGCTGTACAGTGGAGCCATTATTCTAAGAGGAAGTAGGAAAGGCAATCATAAAATTTTGAAAAATTATGCAATAACTTTGTAGTTATTGCCCATCTGTATTCATTACAATGATCTACTTCACAGGCATATAAATAGAACTGGCAAGTAAAAGATGTGCTGTTTGCCTCCAGACGTGGCACTAGGCTTCAGCAAATGAAATTCAATTAAAGACTTTAGAAAAAGTGTTCATCAACAGATGGAATCTAATCACCTCTCTCTGCCACCCCCCATTTTACATCCCCCCATGCTTGCTTTTAGCCCTGCTCAGGATACCTTTGGAAGAAAGATGACAAAATTTAATTGCTTCGTTTGCAGGGCAACCCTGATACACTACATGACTTCATTCTCACAAAGCAACAGGTTCCATAAATCACACCTACTGAGTGCACCCATTAGAGCTCCAGTATGGCAACTTTATGCCTAATACTCTCCAAAGAAGGACCACACAAAACTAAGACTGTAAAACTGCTGTTGACTCACAGCGGCTTTTATAACATGCACTCAACTCAAAAAGACTTAACTTATATGTTTTTTAATCATGTTTGGGCATAGGAGACCTCTCACCGATTCAAGACAACATACGATAAAAAAGAGAAGAAAAAGCAGAATATATTTGGCAGAGCTCTTTCCCTTGCGGTTTCCACAGAGAAATATGTCAGTATAATGGAAAAAGAATTGTTTCATTTTGTAAAGAAAGGGGATCCTGAGAAGTGCTTCTTCTTAAAATTAAAAAAAAAAAAAAAGGTATTTTATCTGTCACCATGGGGAGGGAAAGGGGTAGGAATGGTATTTCTCGGTTAGAGCCTCAAGTCTTGTACATCTGCACAAAGCCATGGAAGCAGCTGGAGCTACACACACTTGCCCGGGAGTCCCAGTGCTGCGAGGGGACATCCTGCCTCCAAGAATATTTGCAGCATCAGGCCAGTGAGCGATCTGCTCGTGCCGAATGGAAGCACAGGCACAATTGCATTGTCAAGCCGCAGCAGCGTGCTGACACCAGAGGGGAGCGAGCCCCAGTTGATGAGCTGACTGATGCTATTCACAGAGTTAGATGTGAAGGAAGTGTATTCAAAAATATCCTGGCCGAACTGCCCCGCGAACCTGGGAGCCTCCAGTGCAGAGGCTGCCGCTGCAGGTTCCTGCATGAACAAAGGGTGCAGAAGGGGCTCGCGAGCGGAGCCAAGGATTTTCATGTGCTTCAGACCAGGGCTCCCATTGCTTCCCTCCAACAATGTGACATGCATCACCACATTTCACTGAGAATCTCTTATTTCTTCACACAATAGCTTTTTTTTTCCCTACCCTCCCTACGGCTACAAATGAGACCGAGGGGGTGAACCTTACGTGCTGTCTAATGGACTTCCTTGCATTTGGAAGGCAAAAACAAGGGGTTTATATAATCAGGCTAACATGCAAACCAATTGAAATGACAATGGTATGTTAGAGTATATTCCTTAAGTACTCAAACCACAGCAAAAAAAAAAAATCCTCTCCACTAAACTACAAGGGACTGACTGAAACCCACAAAATCTGGGAAACACGGTAAGGTCTGACTGAAAGACTGTCCTTACTTCACCCCTGAGGAAAAGAGTAGAGTGTATAGATAATATTGGCTGCTTTTCGGTGGGCCCCAAATACACAGCAGAGCTATTAAGTCCCACAAACTAAATAGGAGGCTTGCAACCGTATCCTCTCTCCCATTCCCACACAACCAGACCTCTCACTCACATGCTTGCAGGGCAGCTGCTTTCTTTCTGCCCAGGACCTTCATGGCCACAGGCACCAGTCTTGGCTCTGCTTTCCTGTTTTATAAGTTTTAAGTTAGCACCTGCCATGCTTTTCTCTCTCCTTGCCCTTGCCCTTACAGAAAGAGGTTTCGATAGCACCAACACAAGAAAAAACAACACAGAAAAAGTGAGCAGAACAGCTCTGGATGCCTGGTTTTTGTGCCCTGTCCCCTGTTCCCATATTCCCCATTCCCACCATCTTTATGACACCCACAGCATTTCCCCCCTTCCCCTCTCCACAGGGACGTGCCCTGTGCCTCAGTGGTCGGCTGGGGCAGTGGTCCCAGCTGTTTTAGGGCAATGCATGTGGTGCTGCCTGCTCAGCTGGTTGCTACTTTTTCAGGTGGATAAGGAACTAAGTTATAATTGCCTTTTCCCCAGTGAAAGCACTAATCTGAATCTTCTTCCTCTACCCAGATACCCCTTCTAATGAAAACTCTACCCTGCTGCCAAATTGAGCTGAAACGGACTAGTGAGTTCAAAAGTTATTAGGAAGCTTGGATGGACAGACTGTATGTTCACAGAAACATTACTTCTTTAGAAAATTAGCCTAAAAATAACCTTATCACAGAAGCCTTTGAGACCAGTAGTAAACGAATCAAAACTATGGTTATCCACGGATGCATTGATGAGTCAACTCTGCAGATACAGTGGGCTTCATTTTCACCTAAGATTCACACAACTGAAGTTACTAGCCTGTGTAAAGCTCATCTAAGTTTCTCTGAGTCTTCTGAGGTGTCTGCCAGGGTGATCAGTGAAGAAGGGTTTAGATTCCTCTGGGTTTCCCATCTAAAAATACGTTAACCTGTACACACATATTCCTCATGTAGGTGTGCACGTAGGACTTTCCATCCCTATTTCTGCATAATTGCAGGTTCCAAGCTCTTCACCATCTTTCACGTGTTTTCTGCAAATCATATTATCTACTCTGTAAGGTAGGAAAGTAATTTTCTGTTTTTCAGATGAAGAGCTGAAGACTCTTGAAGATCAGGATCCTAGTAAAGTATCCAGTTTCTGTGGTTTTCAGGAGTATTTAATTACTTATGTACCTCTGAGAAACTGGGATCACAGGCCTCAACCAAGGACTTACCAGCAGTTCATGGAAAAGAAAGGAGCTGAATGTAGTTCCAAATCCCAGATTAATGACCTAGTTCCATCCTCTTCCATCCATCCCCTAATGACCTATAATGTAAGTAACTGAGGGTCAAAAAAAAAACCAAACCCAAATATATAGGGAAAAGAGTTAAAATGAAGAAAGGTTTCAATTTTACTTTTACAGTTTTCCAGTCCTGCATTACATATAATCTAGACTCAACTGTATGCTGAGGACACTTTAAATTGCCCTAGTAAATTAGAGAGGTCTTGGAGAAGGCAAAATCTCTTTTTGCCTCCCCAACCCCTCCCTAGCTACTACTGTTTAAAAGATAATTTTCTCTAATGAGAATAATCTTTTAAGTCTCAAATACCCCACAGATTAACACTATTATAATATAATTTTTTCCATAATTCTATCTTCTGGAGGGGAAGCAGCATGCTGTAAGGATGGAAGCAGCTTCAAACTCTGCTTGAAGCTGGAGAACAAAAGTTTCTCTGCAAACAAAGAAACATAAATTAAATTTAAAAAGCAGTGTTTCACATTCTTTATGGGTTGGCATGAGCCTGCAGTCTGATGGTTTGGGACATTAAAGCCATGGGTGCACCCCATGAAAGACAACCCAAAAATTCTGACACTGAAGCATAATGGTTAGGGCTATTCAAATATTCCATCTGCTTTGCTCTGTTTTTAAATGAGTACATGTGAAATACTTGGGGGTTTTGGGGTTTTTTTCCCTCAAAGCAAGAGAGGGTATTGTTTAGCTGTTAGACAACAGAGCTGGGCAACCTGAGGACACATGGAATAAATAATGCAGAAATTGGTATAAAGCCACTTACATCACATGTGGTCTTACCTATAATCAACTTTGCTTCAGCAAAGATATCAGATAGTTTCCAGGTTTGGAAAATTTGTGGAAAAGAAAGGACTTCTTCACTTTAGAGAAGAAGTAAATAATGAGGGACAAGAGAAGAGTATACAATATCACAGATGATCTGAAAAGGGAGAATAGCCACATTCAGGGAAATTAAAAGGTAAGTGACTTAAATATGGTGAAAGTAAACACTTTTTAGCAGAACATATAAGTGGTCACTGCTACAGGATGTGCTTGAAGCAAAGAATTTAGAGAGATGGAACAAGATTTTTATATATATATGAATAACAACCCTATTACTATTATTTATTGATACAATGGTTAATATCATTTTGGGATTGGAGAGCTGGATAAACTTGGTTAGATTTTCACACATTTAGAAAATTTAAAAGCCACAAGAGACCACTGAGTCATCTCCTGTATAGTGTTGCTTATTAAGTGTCACCTAAATCCCGTTTTACTAAACCCAGACACTCAAGCTGAAAAGTTTCTGTTCCCAAGAGATCAGTCTGAATACCACAAGTGGAAACCAGGAGAGACTGAATTGTCACCAGTGCCTGAGGCCCTTGCAAAGATAAGGAGCTGAGGAGTGAAACTGTATAAAGGCGCAGCTGAAGCTCTAAACCACAAGACTGGAGCGAGTCAGTGGGTACCTTCTTTTTAGGTGTTTGCCCTTCAAAAATATTCAAGTAAAATGGGGAAAGAGATGTATCAGGAATATGCTCTTTTCTAAAAACTCAGCATTGTTTTGAGAGAGCCAGCATGGCTTCACCAAGGGCAAGTCCTGCCTGACCAACCTAGTGGCCTTGTATGATGGAGTGACTACATCAGTGGACATGGGAAGGGCTACAGATGTCACCTGTTTGGACCTCTGTAAGGCCTTTGACACNGGGGGCTGGAACACCTCTGCTGTGAGGAAAGGCTGAGAGAGTTGGGGTTATTCAGCCTGGAGAAGAGAAGGTTCCAGGGAGACCTTATTGCAGCCTTTCAGTACTTAAAGGGGGCTTGTAAGAAAGACAGGGACAAACTTTTTAGTAAGGCCTGTAGCGATAGGAAGGGCAATGGTTTTAAACTAAAAGAGGGTAGATTTAGACTAGATATAAGGAATAAATTTTTTACTGTGAGGGTGGTGAAACACTGGAACAGGTTTTCCAGGGAGGTGGTAGATGCCCCATCCCTGGAAACATTCAAGGTCAGGTTGGACGGGGCTCTGAACAACCTGATCTAGTTGAGGATGTCTCTGACCACAGCAGGGGGGGTTGGACTAGATGACCTTTAAAGGTCCCTTCTAACCAGAACTATTCTCTGATTCTATGATTCTCTGATTCTATGATTAGGATCTTAGGAGAGTTCTCAAGATAAACACATTCTGCACGCATTTGATGCTGACTATTGCTTGTGTACTGTACCCATAACTTCTGGAAGCTGAGAAACAGGGCTTTATGTGAAGCTTGCTTAAGACCTGCTTCTAACCCCCACCCTGCCCCACTCTTTGAGTATGTTCCCCTGTAGCCTCAGCTGCTATTTTTAACTCTGCCATTAAGAGCTGCACTCTTTAGCAACTCTTACGTGTGAACTGGGAAAGAAGAAGGAGAGGGAACACCACTGTTAATCCAGCACACTTATCTAGAGAGGAGGAAGCACCCCAGCATGTTTTCTATGTATCAGTGGATAACACAGGTCTACAATGACAACTCTTGGCTACTGAAGAACTTCCTATCAAAAAGAGAGCAATTTGGGCACTCTCTTTAAGTCAGTCTTCATTGCCTCTTCTTCTACTGTACTGGTGCAAAAGGGGTTTAGTGAGGACTCAAACCTGAGCTCTACTCGTGCTGGATGCCTTTACCACTACCTTACAGCATATCAGTGCAAAGACTGACTTGCATGCCTATGTTCATTTACTGTGCTAGGCAAATTTCTGCCTAAGAGCCATGGAAGAGGTGATGTACCTCCATGCATTGATTTATGCCAGTTCAGCTATAGCGCCTGTAAAACTTCTGTCTCGACTGAATCAGGGATGTTCTTACAATCAAGCAAGTATGCAAGACCTAGATCCAATAAAGGACAAAGGGTTTATGTTAAAGCACCCTGACTCCTAAAGGGAAAAATGGGTGTTCCTGTTAGCCACCTAGGCCTCCACAAGACTGAATGAAGAGAATTAGGCACCTCCACATAAGAAGAGAAGATTGCTGGTGGGGAGCTACCTAGAGATTCTAGACAAGAAATGCTGAGTATGGGCTGTGTGTTGACGTTTGTCTCTTACCAGAGCTTAGATGCGTGACTTTGCAGCCTAGATTTAAAGTCCTCACCTGAAAGAAATAAATATCCTAGGTTCTGCAAGCCACTTGTCTACTCTTTATTTTAAAAAAGATAAAAACAACAAAAAAAATCCATAAATTTTAGTTAAAGTAATAAAAGAAAGAGAGAGAGACTGAAGAAGCTCTCCTTTCCACAGTTTTATCACCCAATTCTAAACTTTGGTCAAATTGCAGTCCCTCTGCATGTGTCACCGGAGGAATTCCAGGAAGAAACCTCATCTGAATAAAGTGCTCTCTGTGGTTGTTCTTCCCCTTTGCCACCGGTTTATGAGTGCAAAGATTGTTTCTTTTCTTTCTAGAACTTCATGGCACAGGGTTTGCAAATATTTAAGATGACATTAATATGATTAAATTCAGTCAGGAAGAACTGCCTTTTCTAGAGGATTTTAGAGTTCTCAGCCTTCTCGCTTTTATACTGAATTTCATAATAAAATATTTCTCTCACTCATAGTCTTGGGGACACTTGCCATTTTCTGACTTTTACTTTTTTTTGTAGAGAAACTTTGATATGGTTCAAAACTCAAGAGACATAAAAAAGGGACAAGCCTTTACCACACAAGAAAACTTGATTTGAAAAAAAACCTCAATGCTTTAAGGAGACCTGACTTACTATATGGAAATATTTAAGGATAGCAATACCAAGACCTCATTACATATAACTCTTTGAATACCACTCAGTCTCTTGAGATTCCCAACAAGAATGCCTGCAGGGGGAATAATTTTATATGAAGGACTCAGGCCCTCTGAGCCCTTCCTCATAAAGGAAATGCCTATACATACACCTTGATTTGTTCTCTGTATGTGCCTTACAACTGGCATGCATGCACATGTAAAGGCCTCTAGTTCCCTTAAAAGTCCAGTACAGTGTGTAAATTCTCATTTATCCATAAAATAGCGGGTGCTAGAGTCCCAGCACTTCACCATTTATCAGTGACCTAGAGGAGAAGAGGGAATGCAGCCTCACCAAGCTGGTTGAGGACAGTCGATATAGTCCTCATGCAGAGCTGTCATTCAGCTGGAGAATGGGCTGGAGAAGCTGGAGGAATGGGCTGACAGGAACCTTATGAAATTCAAGAGGGACAATTGCAAAGTCCTGCACATGGGATGGACAAACCCCATGTAACTGAACAGCCAGGGGACTGATTGGATGGGTAGAAGTTCTGCTGAAAAGGACCCAGAAGTCCTGGGGTTCAGAAGGGTGGACAGAAGGCTGGACAGGAGTCAGCGTTGCACTCTAGCAGCAATGAAGGCCAACAGTGTCCTGACTGATAGCAACAGGGATTGAGGGAAGTGATTATTTCCCTGTACGCAGCACCTGTTTGGCCACATCCAAAATACTGCACCCAGATTTGTCCCCACAACTCCCTACCCCCTCCAACAAGAAAGGTAGTTATAAACTTGAGCAGGTCCAGCTGAAGGCCACCAAGATAGTCACAGAGCTGAGATCCATCAACTATGAGGGGAGGCTGAGGGAGCATGGCTTATTTAGCCTGGAGAAGAGAAGGCTTGGCGGGAGGAGGGGAGACCTAATAACTTCCCATGTCTACAAGGAAGTTATTCAGAAAACGGAGCCAAGACTTCAGGAAGGTGCACAGCAGGAGTATAAGCAACGGCGATCATAAACTGAAACAACTGAGGTTTAAGTTGTGTATAAGGAAAAAAGGTAAGGACAACTAATCACTGAAACAGCCACCCAGATGTGTTGTGGAATATCTGTCCTTGGCGGTTTTCAAGATCCAACCCGACAAAATCTTAAGCAGCCTCACCTGAATTCAGTGTTGATTTCACTTTGAGCAGGAGGTTGGATCAGGTGACCTCCCGATTCCTTTCCAGTCTGAATGATTCTGGGATGTCATGGTTTAACCTGGCAGGCAGCCAAATACCACACAGCCGCTCACTCACTCCCCCCACCCCCAGCGGGACAGGGAGAGAATCGGAAGGGTGAGAGTGAGAAAAACTTGTGGGTTGAGACAAAGATAGTTTAACAGAACAGGAAAGAGAAAATAATAATAATAATAATAATAGAATATACAAAATGAGTGATGCACAATGCAATTGCTCACCACCCGCGCTGACCGATAACCAAGTAGTGATCGGTACTTCCTGGATCACGCCTACCATTCATATACTGAGCATGATGTCACATGGTATGGAATATCCCATTGGCCAGCTGGGCTGGCTGTCCTGACTATGTTACCTCCCATCTTGTGCACCTAGCTCAGTCGGGAGAACAAGGGAGCTGTCCTAGATTAGAAGGGTACTTAGGAACAACTGAAAATATCAGTGTGCTATCAACATTCTTCTTATACTAAATCCAAAACACAGCACTAGGAAGAAATTTAACTCTATCCCAGCTGAAACCAGAACATGGGATTATGACTGCAGTGCACAAATGGAACAGGAAAAGTCAGATTGTAAGCAGAAACATCTAATCTGTCTGTGTTCATGAGAAAGATGGCCATGGAAGCCAACATCTGGAAAAGAAGCTATTCCAACTGTTTTCCAGCATACGTTGTCCAAATTCTTGACTCAAACTTCCACTTAAATTTCCAGTTTTTCAGACCACTTCTGGTTCTTTTTGCTTTCTGAAGTAGAGCACCTATCCCTGGAGTAGAAGGTGAAATGGTACTTTTGCTGGAAGCAAAGCTGAAGTCAGAGAAGAAACTCCCCAAAGCTTTTCACTCACAGAAAGGGAGGAAAGGGAAAAATTTAGTGCCAGACTGGGAAGAAGGCACAACAACATTCTTTTTTCTTATTCTGTAATTCTGTAATTTCATGTTCCATGGAAATTAAAGCATTTGCATATAGTAGCTTCCCATCCCTCTTTCCCTCCCAGGCTTGGCATAAGTGGGAAATTCAAGTTCTTGAAAACAGCAACCCCTGCCCCAGACATCTCCCTACCCCCCTGGCTAGAACTGGCACTTGAAATGCTGTTGGGCAGCCTAGTAATGAGCTGTGGATAGATCCCCTTAGGAAGTCTGTCTTCTAAACAGCTTGAAAATGTCCCTTATTTCTGACACACTCCACCCCGCCTGCCCTAGTTTTGTCAACTCTTCCATCTGGCACAGAAAGGTCATCTCACTTTGGTAATCACTAGAGAGTTAGAGAGTCCTAAGATCAAGACTGAGCCACTTCTCAGAAGTGCTTACTAGAAAGCTAGGAACTACATCTGCTTCCAGAAAGTTTTGCCTTGCTGACAGGTACAGAGATACGTGTGTCCCTTGGAGCAACATAACCTCTCACTCTTCTTGCAAGTGGTCGCAGGACAATGAGAGAAGTAACTAGGGAATTGACTCTAGTACTGTGAGAACCATCCTTCGAAATCTAAAAGGGAATGCCTGAAGAAGGGAAGCCGTTCTGGCAGACAAGGTTCAGGTATGGGTGAGTTTGTAAAACCTCATGAATGGCCCTGAGATATTTTATGCCTTTCGGCATTGAACATGAACCTTCTGCATGTTAGGTGATAGAAGTTCCTTCAGAACCTGGGATGAGGCCCAACTATCTCTCACAGGCAGGGAGAATGCACAAAGATCTTATAAACAGGAAGGAGAAAATAATGAAACCAGATGAATCATAGAATCATAGAATCATTAAGGTTGGAAAAGACTTCTAAGATCATCAAGTCCAACCGACAACCCAACACCACCATGCCCACTGAACCATGTCCCTAAGCATCTCATCTACACATCTTTTAAATAATTTATTTGCAGGATGACTCAATGGACTGTGCAGAATACATGCCTTCTGAAGAGAATGGCATGCTTTTAACTACACTGCCTAGACCAGTTTTCTCCTAGCATTTGTCTTCACAGTTAGTAATATAATGAATTAGGTGAGAACCAAAATTTATGAGCAGATGAGAGTTAAAAAGTGTCAGTTTGAACCATAGAGACATGGTTTTCATGTTTGAACCATTTTCTCTTTGTTTGCAACATTCCTAATGTGATGCTCAGAGCCATGTCACAGTGTGGGAAGGGTATTGTTATCCCATTGCATACAATAAAAGATTTGCAGCGAGACATACCCATTTTTCCCCTTGACATACATTATGACTTCATGACACTCTGGAATGATCCTTCTCTGAGACTCTGCCTAACCACTTTTGCAGTGTAAAAGGGTTGTGTTGTTCCCATTGAAATGCTGTTGGGCAGCCTAGTAATGAGCTGTGGATAGATCCCCTTAGGAAGTCTGTCTTCTAAACAGCTTGAAAATGTCCTTTATTTCCGACACACTCCACCCCGCCTGCCCTAGTTTTGTCAACTCTTCCATCTGGCACAGAAAGGTCATCTCACTTTGGTAATCACTAGAGAGTTAGAGAGTCCTAAGATCAAGACTGAGCCACTTCTCAGAAGTGCTTACTAGAAAGCTAGGAACTACATCTGCTTCCAGAAAGTTTTGCCTTGCTGACAGGTACAGAGATACGTGTGTCCCTTGGAGCAACATAACCTCTCACTCTTCTTGCAAGTGGTCGCAGGACAATGAGAGAAGTAACTAGGGAATCGACTCTAGTACTGTGAGAACCATCCTTCGAAATCTAAAAGGGAATGCCTGAAGAAGGGAAGCCGTTCTGGCAGACAAGGTTCAGGTATGGGTGAGTTTGTAAAACCTCACGAATGGCCCTGAGATATTTTATGCCTTTCGGCAATGAACATGAACCTTCTGCATGTTAGGTGATAGAAGATCCTCTGTCACCTCCTGTTTAATACCATGCTGAGATACCGCCCTTCCTTTCTGTGGGATACTGGAACAACAGATGAAAAACCCCTACCTGTTTAAATCCTAGTCCGTTCAGTTTGTTATAGAGATACTTTCTGATACCTCTGACTGCATTCCACCTTTCATAGTAAGGGTAGGATTCTTTTCATCAGGTTTTAAAAGCAAGGTGCCTAGTCAAAACACCATGCCTTTGTGTCAACGAACAGACACGTACGGCCCAGAGCCCTCTTATCCCAGACGTGTATTCTAAGAACCTCTCAAGAGTAACCATTTCTCTTCAATGAGCATAGAAGGACTTTTAAAAACTACTCTAGAAAAGATTCCTAAAATAAAAATGGCAAAAGTTAGGTCATACGAACCACATCTTTAATGTGCAGTGTTGTTTGTGCATGATATATTTCAATACAGCTCATCTCCTGGTGGAAGAGGCTGTGGCATTTTTTGCACAACCATCATTTCTTTCTAGGTGGATTTTATGTTGCCAAAAGAGTACTATTAAGATCTGCACTGCCTTCTGCCAGAGCACGTCTGACCAGTGGGTAGAAGGACCAGCTGTAGTGGCACAGCATGAGAACAGTCACCAAAGTTAATTATTCAATACTTCTCAGTATTCCCTCACCTCTGATGCAGCAAAGGTGCCTCCAACGGGAGGAGGAAACTAACGGGTGGAAATAGCAACCTTGCTACTGCCTCTAGAAGGTATTTACCAGCGCCCCTGATTAAAGGTGACAGGTTTTCTAAGCATGTGGATTTGGTGGGCATCAGCACCCTTACCATGCTCTGCGCAGTCACGCCGATTTGAGGACTTGGTGCAGAGTGCAGGGAAAGCCCCACTGGGAACTCTGGGGACTTTTCATCGAATAAGCCAACTTCTTAAGGTACAAGTCAGTTCAACGCGCCTGCTGTCAAAGTAACCAGCTCAGTAGCCAGACTGATGAAGGATTAAAAAGAGAGCTGGTAACTGAAAACACATTTGGAGTAAACAAGCTATCAAAGTTTGAAAAAATCCAAATATTTATGAGACTGGTAGTCTTCTCGTCTTCTCAATCATGTCAGTGGGAGTAAAGGCTGCAGGATATGGCCCCTAATAGTCTTTTTAATTGCCACATTTTTTTAGGGGGATTAAATAGGTTGGTCTTTCTCTCCCTATGTAAAACCACGTCAATAACATCATATTCATAAATATACCACCGTGTCTGGTGTTTTCTACCGAAATTGGCAAATGTACTTAGAAAGAAGTGAAATGAAAATTTCAGGAATTTCCAATTGGGCTTAGCAAGTTGTGAAAGAAGAGTGATGACTGCTATCGATGTAAAGAGTTATGAGCTGCCTGGTTCTTCTGTTTTACGGAACAGCTTAGCCATAGAGCATACCTACTTCACTGCCACTGTGGCCTGGTCCTGGCTATGGCCTTAATTTTTCTGAGGATGTTATTCATAAATGTTCTCTTAATCAAGCTCAGGCCCAGAATTTTACTGTAGAGGCCAAACTAATTGCCAGGATACATGAGATGCCAAACCCTAGAAGGTAAAGCTAAAATTTGTGTGTCCTGGCTCAGAGAACCACTATGTTTCAAACCTGAAATAAAAAGTGGGTTTTTACATTTCTTAAATAGTTGATTTTTCCACTCCAACAATTAGAACTCTGTGCTTCTCAGAGAATTTACACTGTGAATAAGTACATCTTCTCCGTTTTTTAATTTGACCAAAACAAAAATCTATCTCTCTTTTTAAAGGATTTTTTTTTTTTTTTAAGAGAAAGAAGAAAGGATTTATTCCAAAATTATCCCTGGATAGTGTGCATGGTTACCACACTGAAAGAGACAGCAGTTTTCTGGGTGAAATGGCATTGCCCCGGGTGCCAAGACCCACATGGAATGTATGCCAAGGACTGTGAAGATTTTTATGTCTCTCTTGCCATCATAAACAGGAACGTTATATCTTTCAACTGGGCAACTGGCATGTTCCCCATTGATTACACCCTTTTATTGAGAAAGGGAGAGATGAATGATTTTCTTTATTCTTTTCACATGTAAAAGCTTCTACAGGGTTAACAATCTCTTGGTTCTTGATCAAAGCACGGGCTCCAACACAAAATGTTGTGAGATCTCATAATATCTTAATATTATGTTCATAATATCATAATAATCTCATACTGGAATAATCTCACTCATCGTAAAGGAACTGAAATGCTATTCGATAAGCAACATAACAACAATGCTGGGGCATTTAAGTTCAAAGTCTGCTAGCCCTCACTTCTGTGATTGTGGGAAACATTTCACCTTCCCATTCTCAATCACATGAGGAGGAAGAAGTGAAATGAGGTGATGTGAGATGCAGTGTGTGGACAGAAAAGCTAATGAACCCAAAAACCTGTACACTTTTTAGCTTCGTATCACCACTCGGTTTGATAAAAGACGGTCACAGCTCCCAGCAAATCGTGCACCGGGTCCCTGAGTGCACGTCCCCATCTCAAAGAGTTTTGCTGCCTGGGCCCACAGCCAGCTCTCTGATATGGCACCGCCATGCTATCCACTGGTTCGGACGGTCGTGAAAGAGCCTCTTTGGAGAAAGAGCTGTCTGCCTTTGTGCGGCCCTGCCCCTCCTTTGCTCGGGGGCCACTTTTATGCTCAGGCCCTTGCCACTCACCTGGGTTTTGTTGCTGGTGCACCTGTGCCCGGTTTAACACCTTTCTAATTTTGGCCCTTACCCCAGCCCACTGATTTGACTTTCTGGCTTGATCTCAGACCTGCCTTGTCACCATGGACGTTTTGATCAGTACTGTTGGCTGGCTGTGGTTACTGTCACTGGACCGGTTTGGGTATGGTGGGGCACCTCCCTTGTTCGCGAGGTCTGTGCCCCTGCCTACCTCGCTGTGACTCTTGGCTCCTTAAAGAGCCGCTTGTCTTTGCTGCTCCATGACGCCTTGCAACACTTCATCCTTTGATCACCATGGTTATAAAATACTGCTATGAGAGTGTATGGGATTCTGTGACCTTGAATAAATGAATATTACTGATTCAGTAGGAATTCTGTCCTATCATCAGGAAAGATTCACAACCCAGCAATCTACTAGGCAGTTGCATTAGATAGATATCTTCAACCTGAAGGAATTACTCCTACTCATCCCATTACCCCACAAGGTAAACTTGAAATATTTCACTTGTCCTCTGGAGCCCTGAAGAAGACTCTTTTGTGCTGGGCAGATAGTTCAAGACTCTGGAGGCTAGGTCAGATGAGGAAAAGCTGGAAGAACTTAGTCAATGAAGGAAAAATCTGTAAAAAAATCCTCAACAAAACCCAGCAGAAAACAACGAAAAACACTAATTCTATTTCCATTAATATCAAAGCCAAAAGGAATTTTGCCATAGACTTGACTAAGAACTGTTGAATGTAGAAGTATGTTCTCGTCAGCAATTCTTAATTTATCCTTGCCTGTGTTCCAGAGTAGTCATCTAACATTTTGACGCTAGGTGCAGGACTGGATATGAGTGAGTATCATGAGCCATTTGCAGCAGGCATGAGCTAGATTTACTGTGTGTCAGAAGCAGGCCATGTCTGAGTTAGATTCAAAGCACTCATAGTGAAAGTTATGTTCTTCTACAAAAAAGTCCACTCAGTGCAGCATTGCTTTTTACTGCCCTCTATCTTGAGAAGTGTCCAAACCTAGAATATAAGTTTAGCGGTGATTTTGTATGAATGAATATTAAAATTGCACCTACCCTTGCCACAAAGGGTCTCGAAATGACCAAAGATTAGTTCTAGTGCCTTAAACCAGTGTCATATCACACTTGTTCTCAGCAGCAAAGCCAGGCTCTTGCTGAGCTCCACTTCTTTCTTTCTGCCCTTATGCTGTCACCTCAAACCCACCCTCCCACTACTGCAAGGTCATAATGAAACAGAGGAACTAAATTAAGGAAAAGCTGCAGATTGAAAACAATCCATCAGGGAAAAAAAAGAGTTGACTAAAAAGCAATCAAGAAAGTCCACAAATAATTGTGCCAGAACAATTGAAAGGGCAGTCAGGGAGTGGAAATGAGCAGCTGGTGTTGGAAGGAAGGGCAAGGAACAGCTTAAATTGGTTTTGTCACTGAGAAAAATACCTGTGGAACTGTGACACAAGAGCATAAGCATCATTGACTTCTTCAAGGCTTGCAACTTCAGGCGCTGTTTTCAAGATAAAGCTACAGCTCCTTATTTTCTTAAGGGGGCCAGAAATGTTACCCTCTCGTCACAGAAGTAAAGGTATACATTTGAGCTCACTATGCAAACTGCAATAAACCATTTAAACAGTCAATTTCCCTCTTTCCATTTTTCAAGATGCCTGAGAACAGCTTACAAAAATGCTCATCCCTGCTTTAATTCAAAACACTTGTGAATATCATCAGTAGACTGTTACGGCTATGGAGTATTGCATGCAATATACATCACTTCCATGTACACTTCCATAGCTAATTAGTGACAGAAGACACTGCAAACTGCATGGCTGAATGGAAAATTTAAAAGTCACATTGCTTTTGGCTATGCAGTTAAAGATTCTGGTGGACAGTTAAAAATACAAACTATGGTAAAAAGAATGCATTTTCCATGAGGATTCTGCTAGGAAAGCTCAAACATAAAAATACATAAAGTGTCCAATGAGGGAACTGAAATACACTTTTGAAGTTAAAAGAATAGCTATATGACAGATAACAGTTTGTTTTATTCACTCAAGTCTGTAAACATACATGATATTATAATAATGGATGGATATGAAAAACACTGTCTTGTGATTCTGGATAAGCACTCAGAACTGTCAGTTCTTGTCCAAGTTATCTGGATCATTTGGGCTTGGAAAAACTGGGTGGGGAATTGCATGACATCAGGGAAGAAAAAAGGAAATCTCATGAGAATAGAGCCACAAGGAGTGCTGCTTATGGTATTTTGGCAGTTTCTCAACCCAGAAGCACACAGCAAATGAAAAACAGCAATAACAAACTCCAGATACTGTTGGGAATTAACTGAACCTCCAGGAACATGGCAGTTTCTGGGATCTTACGCACAGATAGAGAGGGCTTGTGGCATGCCACCCTCCAGTCAGCTGCTCACAGAATTGTACAGGGATGGTGTTTACTGCTGACTCACGCTGGCAGACAGACCTTATTTATTCCAAGCATGATATAAAAGGATTTGAAGTGTGTTGGAAGAGTGGAAACTTGCAGCTGCAACAGAGGAATCCCCCAGAGAAAGCTCCAAGAACAGTTAAGCTTGAGAAGAATAGTTGGTCTCTGTCCTTACTGTCGTTATTGGAAAGCCAGAAGCCAGTGAGGGGGTTTGCCTCAACCTGCAGCATGTAGAGTCTGTTCAGAAAAGGGTGGTAGTTTTAGCTGCTTTCACACTTTCCTGACCCATGTCACTCATGTCTTATGAACAGATGAATCAGAAAGAAGAGTCTGCTTGTTTGTTGTCTACTCTAACCTTCTGCATCATGCCAGCACTGATTTTATTTGCTTCAGTTGCTCTCTCTCTGAGCAACCTTTTATACTGCTGGAAAGGCAACTTTGAATACACACATACACACACACACCATATTCTCATGTTAATATTGTTTTACACTTGTCCTGCATTGAGTACAAATTATGAAGAACTACAGGTCAAGGAGACTCAGAGTCCGAAGGTGTCCCCTGGCAGTCTACTAACCTTCCACGTCTGGCCGTTAGGATCTACGGCGGATCTCTTGATAAGTCTCCTTTGCAGAAGGAGCTGGCATAAAAGGAATTTGTCCTTACCTTGGGTCATATTCTTAAGTGGCACAGGTTGGCACAGCCCCAATAACTCTGATGGAGCTACCAGATTTACACCAGGTGTGCAGGAGCCCAATGGGTTTTCAAGGAGTACATTAAAAAAACCCCTCCTACTAACAAGGTGAGATCATGTGTTGGCATAGTCTCAGAACATAAAAGATCTAAAAGACCAAGCTGACATGTTACACCATGTTACAATGAATAATAGAACTCTTGTAGCATACAGCTAGTAAATACATAACAAAAAAAAAAAATGGACAGACCTCCACCAGCCAGCTGTGTGCTCTTCTGCCTCTACCACCGAACATCGCTAGCAGAGTCAGAGCTCTTGGTCTCAGGGATCAGCAAGACTGGGGCTGCTCCGTAAGGGAGAACAAGCCCAAAACCAGGGACAACCCCAGCACAGGCAGGGCACAGTTCCAGAGCATCTGAACAGCCAAGTCAGGGTGCTGATAACACGGTCCATCACCAGCCTAAGGCAAGGCAAGACAAGACAAGGTGATGGGTCAGGTCCGTCCATTTATCCGCAGTCAAAAATAGCAAGATAAGGCCAGAAGCAGGAGTGGAGATGAAGCTACCTACAACATTCACCTAGAGTCCTTCAAGAAAGTCCCATGAGTAAGCAAGCACAGACAGGACTGGACACACAATGGGACTAGGAGTTTAAATGGAGCTGCTGGGGCAATGGGCAGCAGGAAGGTAGGTGGAGGTCCCAGGTGAGGCTGCTCAGGGGAATTAAGGCCTTTTGGTGCCCGCAGGGCATGGACAGTTGGTTACAACAGTAGACAAATATTTATATGAAACTGTGACACAAACCTAAAGCAAGCCAGCAAAAATATGCTTCTAAAAATTTGTCTCTCTCCAGAAAGGGCAAGATGTTCTGTTCCTAATTTTGTTGAAAGATTCGCAGTTTAGAAAAACTTAACACAAAAAAAAAGGTTAATTTGAAAATTGTAGGCACAGCTAAAACCACATTAGTTTTAGGCTATGCACCACATTGCCAAGTCAATCAGCACATAAATGGCATGGAGCAGCAGACAGGGACTGTATGTAGTTAGTCTGAGCTTATAGTTTGGTACTTTTTTCCCCTTTATAAAACTAAAATCAAGTACAGCTTAATGAAATAGTCACTTGATGAAACTTGACAACCATTTCTATTATTGGGATCTAAAATGAAGTTTTTCTCGTGCTTATGAACAGGCATTACAGTTTCTTTGGATGACAGAACAATGGGCTGCATCTTCATTATCACTGTTCTTAGATGCACAGTAAGTTAAATTATTATTAAATAAAACTTGAATGCTATCTCATGATATACCTATCAACTTTAAGAGTCGCTTGGATTTGAATGAGAAAGGTTCTTGTCCTTGTCTTTCAAAGACAAAATTATCACAACATGTATTTCAAGCAAATGGAGACTGTCATATAAGCTCCTGCTGGCAGGTGATTGCAGTACTTTCAAATAAAGACATCTAAATCAAAGGAGCAAGGAGAGGGAGAGGAATAATCTCTTAACCATTGTTGCTATATAATATTGATATAAAATTATTGAAGGCATAACTCAGAAGAGCTAAACTAAAGGATACATACTGCCTTCAAGAATGCATTGTGTCAGCAAAGCTGAAGACACTTGATCAAGAATAGCAGGTTTTACTTCCATTTGTAGCTCCTGGAAAGGATTCTATAAACCAGGACAGACAATCTAAGGACTTGAATAGAGTTCTATGCAGCTGGAGCCTGACTGTCATGTAAAACGCCCCTGAAATATTTATTTTAGGTTGGATGGAAGGAACTATGTTTCACCTTGATGAAGTGAATCATAGTTTGTCTACATCATCTGGAAACATCATATTGTAACCAGATTTAATAGCAGCACAAGACGTGTGACCCTTGATTGAACTCATGACTACAAGGCAAAAGACAAAGAGCTGCTCTTGGAAAGGGACAGGCCCCCAAAATCTCCTCTCAGAGATACCTGAACAGAAGTAGCAAGGAATTTAACAATGAAGTACTCTTTTTGTTGACAAATATCTACACATCGAAACCATATCAACTTTGGTGAAAATTTTCACAGATTCTAGAATAGAATTTCTGGCCAAAATAAGTAAATGAACAAAACCAGTCAGTATTTAGGAGACACAGCCCAGATTCAGGTTCTGTTTTCAGGCAAGGACATAATGTCAGACTCCAATGTCAAACAAGATCCTCCAAATTAAAGCAGAGCAGGGAATCAACTGGGGTCTACTGCATCTTGTGTGAAGTCATTCTCTCCAACAGACTAAAAAATCATCCTCTCAATCGTAGTAATCTCGATGTTTACTCAGCTATCTGTTACTCAGGGGTCTCTCTTTGTAAAAAAATTAAAATTCAAAAGATTTTCAGTCTCTCCTGGCATGAAACTAAATCAAATGCCAAAAGACCTACTAATTTTCAAAATGAAAATAACTGTTTATCAACAAGTACTGTTACAGGAGAAAGTCTGTTTCTTCTGGTTAAGCCAGAGAGGTGTAAGGGCCGAGAGAGCCTCTCCCCTGCCGGAGGGTGGGCTGCCTGGGCTCAGGGCTAGCCTAGGGACAGCACGGCTGAGGGCGGCCGCCTTCCCTGGGTGATGTTGGGGAGCAGCTCCCAGACGACTTTACTGGGAGGCGGCAATCGGGACTGGTCCCCTTCCCATGGGAGACGCTTTTAAGCTGAAGCTCTAAATGCCTGAACCCTGCCTCAACTACTGCTCCAGCTTAGGCATCTTCTTTTCCAAGTTCATTTTTAGACACCCAATTTGTGAAAAACTGCCATCCCTTTGCCTGAATTTAAGACCCTCTAGGAACTGACTATGGACAAAACGCTAAGATAGATTTTCATTTCCAAAGTGATTCTACCTACCAGGCATTTATATAACTCTGAGATGATTTGGCGTATCTCTTCTGATATTAGCATATTGATATGGTGTGGGGAAAAAAATGGCATTGCTGCTTTGTTCGTTAATTTAATGAATTAATAAATTAATTTAATTTAATAGCAATTTTTCTAATGAACTGTCACAGCTGGTGTCATTTCAAACAAAGTTGTGATACTCAACATGTTTATTGTTTTGGAGACAGAGTAAATCAGGATGTAGGAGCTGTTCCCTACAGGACATTAAGGAGGTATCTCCTGCTCTGCCCAGCGCTGGTGTGTCTCTAGGAGTACTCACAAATCCAGTTGTGGCTGTTTCCAAAGGAAAGACTGATGGACCTCTTGTGCTATTTCTAAGCCATCATCAAGCTGTGACTTTAGCCATTCTGTTTCCCCTGAGGTGAGACAGGTACATTTGCTTCAAAGAAACAACATGTGGGGGTTTTTTCCCCCTTGGAATAGGTCTGCCCAAACAAATTCTGTCTGGATTCAATAAAAAAGCCACATATACCAACAATTTAGGGGAAAAGAATAAAAAACATAACACTATTAGTTTTTACACTTCCTTACAGCCAGTCACAGCAAAAAAAACACTATAGAATTGCAACGCATGGGTTACAGCAGTTCAGCGCTTCAGCCAGTTATGTATGTGATACCTTGTGCTTGTAGATGGATATAATTGTCCCTTTGACAGGACCAGAATACAATTATTTCAAATATTGTAAATATATTGTGGCACTCTCCACCCATGATAGCTGAGACTATGGCAGGTCAAGATGCCTGTCATGCAGATGCTTTTAAAGTGGAATTGGCATTTAATCTGAATTCTCCTACCTCCTGGAAGATTTCTTTCTCCCTTTGATTACTATGCTTTTGTGCTCTCACATCTAATGAAAGAAAAATTGATTTTGTGTCTCTTAGGAATGCTTTGGAAATCTCGAGCATTTTGCCGGGACAGGAATACCACTTTCTACCCAGCTTTACATTTACCTCTTTCAGTTTTATTTCCCCATCTTGTTTTGAAACTGGCATATTTTGCTTAAAGCATTGATATGGCCTTCCCAGACATGATGACCAAGACTGCTTTGCCCTCTGTCATTGCCAGTTGCTGCACCTGGTTGAATTTTGTGCTTCTACTGAATGCCGGGCCTAGAGCCAAAAGACCCACTGTTATCCCTCCCCTGAGTGGAATAGAGTTAATTACTAGTCCTGCAGAATAACAGGAAACCCACAGAATTTCTTACAATGAGAAATAATAATAATTTTACCATCTGCGGAAGTTTTTTGAGCCACAGCAGTCCAAATGCAAGATTTCTGATGTAAGTCCACCAGGTATTCACAGTTTTTATTTAATTAAAAACCGTAAAAGCTTTTACTCCACTGGGTCTGGGCATGAGAAAAGCTAAATTATCCATGCTTTCAAAACATAGAAAGATCAAATGAATTTCAGGTTGTCATGGAAGCAGTTTGTTGTACCAATAGCAGACCTCTGTAGTTGCAGATAATTAACCTTAATTACCCTGACGTACTGTTACTGAAAATATTTGGTTACCTATGATGCTTGCAGTGCATAAGATTCACAATTGCGCTCACTTTGGGCTGTGTGGTTTGATAGCAAAACATATTTCACTAGTAGAGTTGACACAGAAATTTGGTTTGTGCAGCATGATAGCATTTTAGCAGCAGCTCAGTCTAACTGTCCACTTTCTAATATCCCTGCATCTGAACAAACTACGTTTGGTCTACGTGCTGAGGCAAAATATTCAGAAAAAAGTGGTAGTTTCATTTAATATTCTTGAGATACTTTGCCAACAAATATACAGTACTCATCACCTAATTCTTCTTCTTTACTAGCCTGGCAGAATGAGGAGGAAAATAAATTTTCCAAGGTCCAAATACCAACATGAAAAGCCTGACAATCAAAACCCTTTTTTCTTCAATATGAAAAAAATCAATCTTAAATTTAAATAATAGTGGGATAGTGACACAAGAACAACAAAAGCTGCAGAGCTTCCAGCTATGGTCAACAGCATGCCTACTGCCGTTCTGAAGATCTCATTCTTTTATTTTTCCTTTTTCTCCCTTTGCATAATACTGCATTTCAAAGGCTGGCATGTCAGTCTTGACCCCAAATTTTTCTGGCTTATGAAGAATTGTAACACAACTTTTATGTGAAATAAAGAGTTTTGTGAGAATAGAGTTAAAGTTCCTTTTTTAGTATTTAATTTCCTTCTTTTTCTTGGGATGGGAGGAATCCAGTAATAGAAATACTGAGCTTGGGATTCATTCCTGATATTGACTTTAGACAAAAGATGGAGCACCTACTGATGTTAGTGGGGTATTTTGGGTGTTTGTTCTCTGTTTATGTTTTCTTCTGCTTTGTAAAGAGTTCTGAGCAGCGACTGAGATTATGCTTTGTGCTGCATTCTCTAATTTGACCTGAGGTTATCACACCCCAAGTCATGCTCACCTCTCTGCTTGAGGACATTTATTAAAACTTCTTGTCTTTTCTTGCAAAATAAGCAGTTCTGAGCCCCTCCTGGTGGGTGCCAAGATAATTTATTCCTTCTCATGACTATAATACAATTGTCAATTGTAACATTCAGGCCCCCAAAATACCAAAACTAATCTACATCTTTAATCTTAATGAGAGGAGGATCAGCCTTGTCTTAGAGTGCCTATCAATCTTTTCATGCATTTCAGCACATTCCTCAGATAGTTCTGATGAATTTGTAAAGAATATGGTAAGTCTCTGTCATGGTAACCTGGCAGGCAGCCAAACACCATGCAGCCACTCGCTCACTTCCCCCCTGCAGTGGGATGGGGAGAGAATCAGAAGGCTGAGAGTGAGAAAAACTTGTGGGTTGAGATAAAGATTGTTTAATAGAAAATAAAAAGGCGGGGGGGAAAAGATAGAATATACAAAATGAGTGATGCACAATGCAATGCTCACAACCTGTGCTGCCAGATAACCAAGTAGAGATCGCTACTTCCTGGAACACGCCTACCATTCATATACTGAGCACGACGTCACATGGTATAGAATACCCCATTGGCCAGCTGGGCCAGCTGTCCTGATTATGCTCCCTCCCAGCGTCTTCCAGAGCATGGAAAATGAGTGTCCTTGGCTAGCAGGGTACTTAGCAACAACTGAAAATATCGGTGTGTTATCAACATTCTTCTCGTACTAAATCCACAACACAGCACTAGGAAGAAATTTAACTCTATCCCAGCCGAAACCAGGCTAGTCTCAGAAATGGATTAACTCAGGACTTTCTTTTAAAAGTTGTGTTTTTAATATACTATTAGTTTTATGACATTACAGTAAACCCTAGTTAAAGGTTTCAAGTTCTGAAATCAAATCAGAATATGGGAACAATGTTAAAAAGATTCTAGTAAAAGCCTTGTCTTAGAGCAGAAAAGTTATCTGCCACTCGCTATTGTCATCAAAATGAACACAGCTGACAGCTGGCTGTTGTTTAGATGAAAGTGTTGATGAGACTAAAACATATTTACAGTTGTGCTCTGGGATAAATATTGAATATGGCTTGCCTTTGTCTATGCTTGCAGTGAAATTATCTTCAGTGATGGTTGTGATGTAATTTTCAAATCCAGGCAAAACTGAGAAAGATAGATAGTAAATAATGGTGTGAAAAAACTGAAATACATCCAAGAAACGACACTAAAGCAGTACTCATGCCATTTTCTTTTTGACCTTTCATACTTTCATGGGAAGGTAACACAGAGTACGTAGCCAATCAATTCCGTGGTTATATCAAATATTTTATATGAGGAAAGATCATTAGGTCACTAGGACCAAGTCTTTTAATCAATTTCTCACATATTTCTTCCACAGAAACAAATGGAGTTAGAGTATGAAGAACTGGCTGTAGAATTTAACCCTTATTTAAGTCTTCTCCCTCCTTGTTCGCCAGATTTCCAACGCTCTAATCCACAAGACAGCTCTTCAAGAAAGATTTTCAGTGATGAACTACAACTACAGATTATTTACAGAAAGAGGAAAAATTGAATGGTTTAAAGTCTTAAGGCTGAGTTCTGACATAAACAAAGACGGTTCATTTAGAGAGGAAAATTAGTCAGCTATTGTGACATAAATTATCTATAATACCAGAATATCTTAAAGTAGATGTCATTCTGAAATGAATGCCCCAGAATAATTGATGTACTTCTAAAATGGAATAATTATTTGAAAGAAAAGGCCTCTAAGCCAGAATGGCTCAGAAATGGTCTTTGAAGAAGCATTTTTTCTTCTGTAGTTACTTCAGCCAATGTCCTATGAAGATAAACTCTTCAGTAAATTAGAGTATTGTCTCCAGTATTCAATATAGGCAGAGATCTTTCTTTCTAACTTTCTCGGACACATTCTTTGTTTTGTTACAACAGTGTGGTTGTAGAGACTCAGGGTCTAAAAGCAATAAAACAGATTGACAGGCATATGTCAGAAAGTGTAACATCTTTGAGGCAAGAATCTTGTCATTGTCTAATGTTGCACAGTACTGGGGAAAAGAAGTTATTGGATTGTAATAAAACAGTGTTATAATTGAAACCTGAAGCAAGTAGTATTTATGCAGATAAAATGATTTGTGTTGGGTGTGGTGCTGCCCATTTTTGTTCCTTTCACATTTTTGTTCCTTTCACATAAGTATCCATATGAACATAATTTGCTGCCAGGAACATTCTCAATAAATTATAAGGAACTCTAAAAGAGTATTCATGAGAAGCAAACTCCTAATTCAGACAGGCTGAATGAATTCAGAATGAATTCAAAATGCTTATTCAGTACACACCTACCTGAGACCAAACGATGCCATGTGACTCATGCATCCAATTAAAACTGGACAACAAAGATCAAATTTCAATTTTTAACAGGGAGCAGCTAACTAAGCAATTTATAGATGTGGCTTTACAGAACAACTAAGCAACAAATGAATGGAAGAACATTCAAAGTTTCTCATGGATGTGCCACAAACATTAAAAGAGACTAAATTAGGTTACTAGGGATTGTTCACAACGGAATAACAAAACACTTTACAGCAAGCTGTTGATCCAGACAAATAGGAGAATTGGAGGCTGAGAAGAAGGTAGATTTGTGCAGAGTGATACAAAGAAAGCCTGGTTTCCAGCAGCCTTGCATCTCATGGTTGAATTCCCTGGTATTTAAAGAGGGAGGAGCTCATAATGCATCCTTTTCCTGAGAGAGGCTTTTCCTAACCATTGTCAGGAACTTAGTGCAAAATTCATATGGTTAAGACTGCTGCTCCATGTCTATGCTCAGCTCATGATTTCTTATCTGAATTAAAAGAGCACTGGGAATGCAATGGATGAAAAAAACCACACACTTTGAAGCTGTACTCATGTACATTGGTAGTCATGTACCAATGAATAGTGCACAGCATAGGAGAGACCGGGTTTAAATTATATTCCTCCCAGGGATGCTTAGGGCCAAGGCAGACTGCGGCTGCTCTGCATTTGCTTGACCCAGTTCTCATTTGTGCTGACATACAGTCATCCGTGAACCCTCCACTTGTTTGTTAGATTTCTTTTTGAGAAGTACAACTCATTCTAAGAGCTGAATTAAGGTGTAAAAAATGTGTGTTTCAAACAGATAAATTTATGGACCTGAACTCTGAGCTGGCATGATCACAAGTCTGGGAAAGAGATATTACTGCTCTTGGGAGAGAGAGAGTGTTGATTTTCTGTTGGGTATTTCTAAGCATTAATGTTCCAGGCAGGAGAGTCTTTCATAGTTATTCATTAGGTTGGTTGCTTCTTGGGAGGGCAGTTAATCCCTCCCTCACCTCCACATTCCCTCTCTTCCTCTCAGCCTCCCGTAGAGCTGTCTCCAGCCAGCCAGGATGCTCTGCCTGGGTGTTACCAGATGAAAACGCATGGAATTCATCCACATACTTTCCTGTAAAAGTGTAGAGAAGAGCAGGCATGATGGAAAGGTTGCAAGATTACAGCTCTAGAGAGGGAGAGGCGTGCTGGAGCAGTTTTTTGCTCATGGAGGTGGTTAGAAGCATGTTTTCTACCACCTACCAGAGTCATGCCGGGTATCCTGTCGGACAGGTTCCATTTTCTTTAATATGTGCTTCCATAACAAATTTATAAGGTCACCAGAGGCCTGTTAGCTAGGAACAAATCTCATATCATTATGATGTTACAGCTATTTGCTCTTTATTATGGCAATAAATCAAAAGCAGGCTTTCAGCAAAAAAACCCATGGCTGGAGAAACCACTGCCAGGTTCCTGAAGATGCCAATGCCCCGATGTCTTTAGCATTTCAGTGTATGTTTTGGCCACTGGAGGTTCAGTTTTTCAATTAAGGATCAAAAAAACAGCTTTGGGTAAATTTCCCAACCTAGACAATGGGATTCTTGTTCTTCATGAAAAATTGTATTTATTTAAGCTTTAAATTTGTGTTCATATTTACTTTTAAAGAGCACAGTGGTGCTGGAACTGGGCCGTATCATGTTTTAAAAAAAATTATGGGAACCTGATTGAAAACGGAGCCAGAGACTCACATGAAGATGCTGACGATTATGTATCATAGGACAAATAGCCCCAGGGAGAGGGGAAGTTCAGCTCAGCTGGAAGTGAGGGCTTTTTTGCTTTTCTGCTGTCTTGTTTGCTGGGCCAAGGAAACACATTCCTTGATCTACTGCAATCACTAGCTCTTACAGCCTATGGGGAACGCTTTGGCTCTCCCTGTCATTGGAAAATAGAGAAAATAATGGGAGGTGGGGTTTTTTGCAGCAGGTAATGGGGCAACAGGAAGAATCATCCTATCAGTCAGAAAAGTAAGTGTCTCCAGAAATCCACATTAGAACAGCTCTTCATGCTCATATGCTGCGTTCAGGAATAGAAAGGCTTCACTGTAGTGTATGTAGTTTCTAGTGAAGCAAACCAGGTTTTAGTTACCTCTGCTGTAATGAATGCAGGCCTCCTCCCTTCATAGGAATGTTAATAGCACACTGTGAACTGCAAACCATTTAGCTGATTTTCACGCATTTTCAGGATGGCTCTTCCAGTTTACAGAGAAACCTCTGGTTCCCCCCCCCCAAGCCTTTACCAATCTGCAGCAGAAAAGCTGAACCAATCATCTCCCTTTTTTCACTTTATGTGTAAAAGTATTTTTTCAGTCATTTTCCAGCAAGAGGTGGAAAACTGCAGTGCCAAGAGAACACTGTCTCACACAGTGGTCAAAAGTGGAAGAGACAGAAGCTAATTTATTTACGAATAAGGAAAGAATATTTTCACCTCCACTTCAAACTCAAGAAATCGAGTATGCAGATGACTACCAGAACCAAATAAAAACACACAAAAAATGTGTTTTATCAAAGCCCATTAACCCTTTCCAATCTTCAAGTATTCAGCCTGCTTATAAACAAAATGCTTTGCTCAGCTTTGGTAACAAATATTGTGAGACTCCACTTACATGGGATTTCAGGCCCTGCTTCTTTGAAGCAATTACAGATATCTCAAATGTCTTAACATATATAGTTCTGATTTGTAGCCACTCAGGAATTCCAGGTTCTTTACATACTTTCCACTATCCATGTGAAATGTTCCAGTATTCATATGAAATAAATAAAGAGATTGGTGCTGCGGAGAAATTGCTGTTGAGTGACTAGAAGTAGATAGTTAGCCTATATTTAATACCTGGCACCAAAAGAAAATATCTGATTATCTGTGTCATTGATTGCACATTGTCTAACTACTATAGTTAATGAGACGGGCAGGTTAATGGGTACCTTGCTACACTTTAAGAAACAAGAGGCTTGTGAAGAGATGCTAATGAACATCAAAGATGCTAAAACATAAACAAGAAAGGTTAGAGTTTGGACTATACAGACAAGCTTCCTTTTGATTCAGATTTTTTCAAGGGGGAAGAAGCTTGCTAAAGTTTTTTATTCTTTAGTGTAGAATACTGAGCATGCTGAAAAATACATTTTTCAGAATACTGAAAAAAAATTGTGCCTTTCAAAACTGTCTGCTAAACAGAAGCAGAATATTCAGACCTGTACAATACACTTATTCAATGATGAGGTAATTTCCTTCTCTACGTACAGTGTCCTCTCACTTTCCAAATCATCCTAATTTTGTCAGCTTTTTCAGAACAGCAGATCATTTGCTAGAAAAAAGAAAAGATCTACACGAAGGATGTACAGTATCCATAGTGTGACTTTAAATGTAAAAACTGAGCAAGGTCAAAGAAATATTTTCATTCCGTTACAGTGTAATTGCCTGCATTAAAAAAGCCTACACCCATAGTTTCAATACAGCTTTGATGGATCTTCTTAACAAAAGTGATGGCAAGCAGGAATTTGCAGTCAATGTGGATAGGAAAGCTAGCATTAAACAGAGTCTTAGTTTCTATAGTAGTTTATGTTTTCTTGGTATAGTCTGCCTGATTTTCTTCAAAGTTTTCTACAGGGTTTAGATTCCAAATATTTCAACCTTATTTTTTAAATTTATAAGTCTTATTTATATAGTATATACTGTAAACAGTTACCACATACTGACTACTTTATCCTCTTTTGCTCTCATTTCTTAAATATAAATCCAAGTAATTTTTTTACTAACCTGATCTTATATTGACTTATACTGACTTATACTGACTGACCTGGTCTCCTTCTATGACAAGGTGACCTGCTTAGTGGATGAGGGAAGGGTTGTGGATGTTGTCTACCTAGACTTTAGTAAAGTCTTTGACACTGTTTCCCACAGCATTCTCCTGGAGAAACTGGCTGCTCATGGCTTGAGTGGGTGTATTCTTGGATGATTAAAAAACTGTCTGGATGGCCGGGACCAAAGAGTTGTGGTGAATGGAGTTAAATCCAATTGGTGGCCTGTCACAAGTGGTGTTCCCCAGGGCTCAGTATTGGTGCCAGTTCTGTTTAATATCTTTATGAATGATCTGGCTGAGGGGATCGAGTGCTCCCTCAGTAAGTTTGCAGATGACACCAAGTTGGGCACGAGTTGATCGGCTTGAGGGTAGGAAGGCTCTTCACAGGGATCTGGACAGGCTGGCTTGATTGGTCAAGGCCAATTGTATGAGGTTCAACAAGGCCAAGTGCCGGGTCCTGCACTTGGGCCACAACAACCCCAGGCACCGCTCCAGGCTTGGGGAAGAGCGGCTGGAAAGTGCCCAGAGGAGAAGGACCTGGGGGGGCTGGTCGACAGCGGCTGAACACGAGCCGGCAGCGTGCCCAGGTGGCCAAGAAGGCCAACGGCATCCTGGCCTGTATCAGCACTGGTGTGGCCAGCAGGAGCAGGGAGGGGATCGTGCCCCTGTACTGGGCACTGGTGAGGCTGCACCTCGAATCCTGGGTTCAGTTTTGGGCCCCTCACGACAAGAAGGACATTGAGGGGCTGGAGCGTGTCCAGAGAAGGGCAACGGAGCTGGGGAAGGGCCTGGAGCACAAGTCTGATGAGGAGCGGCTGAGGGAACTGGGGGTGTTCAGCCTGGAGAAGAGGAGGCTGAGGGGAGACCTCATCGCGCTCTACAACTACCTGAAAGGAGGTTGCAGTGAGGCGGGGGTTGGTCTCTTTTGCAAAGTAACAAATGATAGGACGAGAGGAAACGGCCTCAAGTTGTGCCAGGGGAGGTTTAAGTTGGATATTAGGAAAAATTTCTTTACCAAAAAGTCTTGGAACAGGCTGCCCAGGGAAGTGGTTGAGTCACCATCCCTGGAGGTATTTAGAAGACGTGTAGACGTGGTGCTTAGGGACACGGTTTAGTGGTGGACTTGGCAGTGCTGTGTTAACGGTTGGACTTGATGATCTTAAAGGTCTTTTCCAGTCTAAACAATTCTATGATTCTAGTTCGATATAATTCTTATTTCCCTCATAGTCTCTTGATTCTTGATGATGACCTTTTAAAGGTGCTTAATATTCTTACTCATTGCTATAAATCACCATTCTGTTGGTTAAGTTGAATAAACTGAATATGTTCTGTACATTAAATGTTTACTGGTTATTTATAATTTAACAGTAATTCAAATTAAATGAGAAGAAGCCTCAAGGAAATAGATACAAGGAAATAGATACATAGATACTCCCACCAAGTTATAGCTGACAGAAGGGTTGCCAAATACATCTGATGAGCAGCCTGAGTTCTGCTTCTTGCAACCATTAAGGTTTTTGTTTGGGGAGCCGTACTGACAGCAGACTGAGAGCCGGGTGACTGAGCTTTTAAGAACTAGGGCTGTGTTTCAGTCTGGACACCTGAGATGAGCTATGGACTCTCTTGGTTAGCCTGGTGGTCTGGCAAGTCATGGTTACAGAAGAAGTTTCTTTCCAAAGAAGGCAGTTCATCCTCTGTGTGTTTCTCGTACTGCTCCATGTATTGCTAAGAATGTTTGAGGCCCAAAACCCTCTTAAAGCCTTTTTGGGGGAAGAAGAGTGATAACACATCAGGGACTATTAATCCAGCTATTAAATACGTGATCAATTTTGTTTGAACCAATTCAATGTCCATTCATTCAGGTTTCATTGTGGATTGATAACTGACTGCACAGTGACCAACTGGAAGAACTGGAAGCTGTTGGCCTCAAAACATGACCAAAAATAAAAGTTTTTTTAAAGAAGATTTATTTCCACAAAGCTAATGGAGTATTTTCGTGATTTTGTGATTTAATAGTTGTTAAAAAAAAATTGCTTACCAATATCTGAAATCCAAACCTTGTAGCATTGAGAAATCAAAGTGAAATGGCCTCAAGCTACTACAAAACTAATTGGGTTGAATTTTTCACTCCAATCTATGCAGACACAAAAGCAAAGAAAAATCTCAGTGAAAAAAAAAAAAAAAGCATCCTTTTAGATGGTCATGTTGGCTAATTTAAGTAGTTACTGTGATAAACACAGATGCCTTTTTGTTGTTTTCCTGTACGGCTTTGAACATGTAAGAAGGTATGGGTTGAGCCACAGTGACACATGGACCCCGCTCCATATGTGTTCTGCTCAATGTAAGATCAGTGCCTATGGCTTATATTTATACCTCTCACTCATTTGCATTGTAAACAGGATCTAAATTCTAGCTTTGGTAACAAAAACATGAAATTAACTCTGAGCATTTGCATGACTTTTTAATTAAAAGCATTACCTTTCTATTTAGCCTGACACCAGGCCAAGTGCTACATGAAGATGCCTGTTTTGTGCTCCTAAGCAGGGGTGGGCTAGCTTGGATCAAGGATGTTCACATTTCATGTCTCTGAGAAGAAGAAAATAATTGTTTACTGAAAATGAGAGATATTTGTAATTCAGAAGAACTACCATTCATTTCTCCTAATAGTTTAGGGTCAGGCAAGCAATACTGTACCTCTCCAAGTGCGCCATAATATGAACATCCGTTCAAGCACACTTTTCTAGTTTTTCCTTGTATGCATAGGTTATCAGCTCAAATAATGAAATGGTCAACAAGGGATAGTACATTAACAACATAAGCCTCTATATTTCTCTGCTAATAGCCCCCCACCTATGCCTCTTAATGCAAAATAACATCCTCTCCAGCCAAAGGATTCTACAGCACACGTGTGAGGACATCCGTTCTGTGCCTTAGGTAGTTCTGTATACAGAGTTTGCACGGCTATGGAGGAATACAGAGCATTCTGCTTCACTCCCAGCAAGTGTCGAGTACTGTGCATCACAAGTCACATTTGCATGAGGTTGCTTGGGTACTCACGTATAGGAATGATATCCTTGTTACAGGGGCTATAAAATTCCCAGACAAAAAGTTTCCTTATCCCAACTAGCAGCTATGCAATAATTACTTGTCTATCGAAATGAAACAGCTTCTGGGGTGGGAGGGCAACAAATAAGCAAACAAAGAGATGACAGATTATCTGTATTAGCTGATAAGATTTTTGACACAGCCACTGTGACAAAATTGTTGGTGTACCAAGATTTTTAATCCTTGTAGAGATTACTATTGGATATTTGCTCCCTGTGCTTCAGTTAAAAAACAATTATTCAGACTATGTGGCCAACTGCATGGACTACTTCTTTTACTTTCTCTCACTCTTTAAAAGATGAAAGGTTGAGACAACCCTGGTGGGATTGGCACCTATTTCTTCCAAGTAACCTTTTGTTTTGAAGGGGATGCTTAGAGAACTGAAGTCAACTCTTCAAGTGTGCAGTTTGGGATAATTTACATGATCTCCTAGGAAAATGACTCTCATTCTACAACCATGGGCATGCAGCCTCAAAATTTTACTTACATGCTTGGAAACACATGGATTGTTCCTGGAACCATCCTTCTCAATCTCCCCTGCTCCCCCTTTTGGTATAATTGCTTTTGAGAAACAGAATAATTTTTAAAACGACCCAATCCTTTGCTCAACTACTAGCCAATTCAGTCTGGTAGCAAGATGCATACTTCAAGTCAGAATTTTCCAAATGTAAATAATTAATTCAGAAGTGTTTTGTTTGTTTTGTTTCAGAGGTGATTTTTTAGTTGTGTATATTTAAAAAAAAAATCTTGACTCTGAACCGAATGAATAATTTCTTCAGAGTTTTTCTAAACTAATCATTTTTATAGACAAAAGAGTCAGCCCTGCAGACATTCAGGGCTGTATAGCTAGATGTTCCTGCTCATAGAACACACTGCAATGGGTCTCTTTCCTTGGCTACAGAACCACAGCATGACACAAAGCAGACATTTTTGCAACCTAGAGGTACACGTTAATTATTTATATCTTTCTTTAGTGGACCACCACCATGGTCAAGCTATGAACCAAGCTGTGAAAACAGCATTGACTCATATTAAAGTCATGTTTAGACAGTGGAAGATGTAATTTTTAATAAGCCTTACCCTGTCTGTGTTTTTTATTTATTAATGTCACTTTAGTACCTGTAAGTCTGTCACTTGGAGCTGTAGAAGCTGTGCTCTGTGTAACTTCAAGTGAAACACTGCCTCCACTACCTGCATTTCTTAAACTCAATTTTTTAAAATAATAAAGTATTTCCGAGAAAATAGAAAACACATTTGGTTATCATCTAAAAAAGGCTTCCCCTCTGGATTTATGGCTTATTCTGAGCATGAAACGGTGCTGGCACAGGCAGCCTGTAAGAGGAGGACAGGATGTGAAAAATCTCCTTTCATTACAAATGGACTTGTCTGTCTTCTAGCTGTGGAATGCCAACAATGAGAACAATTGGGGTCCCTCTGGCCAGTTTTCAGACAGGGACAGATGAATGGAAGCAGCAAAGAATTTCCTGAGTGAGGAGGAATGAATTCATAGCTGTCAGAAACAGGGACCCTGAATTTGGAAGTTGGAAGTATGACCTAAACACCTGTTTTCAAGCCCAAATCTCATTAAGAAAGGAAGCTGTAGGGAAGAGATGCAATAAATGGAGAGAAATTCCCATTCACTGCAATGCTTTCAAAGACAAGTCTAGGATGGCAAAACTCTTTAAGTAAAACTTTGGCTTAGATGAGGTCAAACAGTAAAAATCCCCTTACCTTCCACTCCTGGAATATTGCCCCTCTTGGACAATTCTAGGACTGTAAGAGCTGGAACAGGGCAAGCTGAGTAAAACTTGTGCAAAAGCCTCAAAAATTTCACTATAATAAAATAGTGACTCTATACATGACTCTAGCAGACCTAGCTCAAAGGAATTTTAAATTAATTTGCCTTCCCTACAGTAAAACCAACGGATAGCAGTGGAGAATTCCCTGTCCTTCCTGCAGTTGGTGCGACAGAGCAACTTTTTAAAAGGGGGTATGTACCATAAAGGCCTGGATGGCAGAGGTTAGGCAGAGCGAGACTGCTGCCTACTGGCCCTTGGATTTGGTTAAAAGAAAGCCGTCTTGTTTTATTCAGTGTCGCTGGGAATGAGTGCATCAGTTTGGTTAATAAAAGTATAGGCCTGAACCTTAGCCTAAATGTCAGCCTCCATTCACTGTCACATCTCTGAATTTCCAGGCTGAAGCAAGAAGCCAAAGTCCAAAGCTCCCAGACAAAGCCCTTCTTTGGAAAGCTCTTCATGTTGAAAGCCCAGTGCGAGTGAGCAATACCATAAATTTGTCACTCAATTAGGGTGCTCTCGAGTGATCTCTGGATGTATTTTTAGAAATGTGTACTGGATCTGATTGGGATGGAGTTAATTTTCTTCCTAGCAGCCCGAAAGGTGCTGTGTTTTAGATTGGTGACAAAAAAAGTGTTGATAACACACTAGTGTTTTAGCTGTTGCTGAACAGCCCTTGCACAGCCTCAGGGACCATCTCTCTTTCTCACTCTCCACCCCCAGTGAGGAGGATGGGGGTGGGCAAGAGCCTGGGAGGGGACACAGCCAGGACAGGTGACTCAAATTGAACAAAGGGATAGTCCATACTATATGACACCATGCTCAGCAATAAAACTGGGGGGGAGTTTTTTCAAAGTAGCCATTGCTCCACGAATAGCTGGGCATCGGTCTGCTGGTGGTCAGTGACTGCTTTTGCACCACTTGTTTCCTTTTCCCCTTTCCTCCCCTCTTCACTTATTAAACTGTTTTTCTCTCGACCCACAAGGTTTTTTTCTCATTTTTGCCCTTCCGATTGTCTCCTCCCTCTGCTGTGGAGGAATGAGAGAGCGACTGGATGGGGACTTAACTGCCAGCTGGGGTCAACCCACCACAAAATGGAAAGTTCATAAAAGCTTCTCTTAATGGTACTGAATGAGTTGGGTGTACAAAAACTTGTTTATCTGGCCTCTTATTGATTTAAGGTCAGGTTAGGCAGTGAGCTAAACTGTACAGAACATAAGGTGAGAAGTGCTTTAACAGGACCTGGACTCATTTCATCAGAGGTTCATCTGCCTATGGATTTTTGAGGATGACTGCGAATTATTTCCATAGATGTCATTAACACTGTTATTGCTATGCAGCTAGATGACCTCCGGGGCTGACTCATGAATGACAATATTCAGTAAAGAAATCTTCCTTTCATCATAAGTTTAAACCAGTGACAACCCCAGTGCTGAGTTCAGAAAAGATCTTTCAATTTGAATGTACATCTTGCAGAACTGGACAACCAAGTCCTTCTCTTACCTACAGAACTGACGAAGCAAGGATAACACTTGTGCAAGTCATCTCAGTACATTTTACTGAATAGAGATGTTTCAAAGATGGTAGGCCAACCCCATGCATCAGACGGAAGCAACTTTCAGTTGCTCTCACCTGAACCAGAATAAAACCAGGCACCTAGAGTTCCTTATCTCATAGCCAGTCTCATGACTTGTGTGATCCCATTTAGTTTTCACCCCTTTGATATTAGCAACATCAACAACAATCTCCCCTCTTTAAATCAGAATTAAAACTTTTTTTTTTTTTAATTTTAAGAACAACAAAGAACATGTGCCAGCAGTGGATAAGACACGGGCCAAAGTCTACAGGCTTCTGGCACTGCGGCTCTGTTTCTTCCAGCTGAGGAGTAATAATTTGACACCTCTGAAGCAGCAGGACCTCATACCCTGACAACTGCAGCCTTGTTCTACAGCTCTAAGCCATTCAAACACATGACAAAAATCACAGTCAGCAACATCCATAGTGGATTTTTTTCCCACCTTAGCAGTTCTTTCTCTCCTCTGATGTGGGCTTGGAGATATACTCTGTGGTATCACTGTTAAGCTTTTCATTTATTTTTCCACGCTTACCTACACAGAATGAAACACTCCCTTTTAGACGCCAGTCCAAATTATTCAAGAATACTTTTGACAGCTGCCAAGTAATTTAGAACGATACCTTCTTAACACCTTCTCAAAACAGACCTGACAACCCAGAAGAGTGAAGCTTCCTCCCCCCCTTTTAACCATTCTGTGCATGTTGAATTTACCAAGGCTATTAATTTCATTGAAGCACAGTTTTTTATTTCTTAGTTGGGTGAAGGGACTTCATGGTACTCTGGGCTAGAATGCACATTGCCATTTACAAATTACTATAGTTTTCCTCCACTTGTAACCACCAAAATCCAAACTATGGCTGAAAAGACCTTAACAGAATGCAGTGTTTTAAAAGATATGATACTTTCAGAGGATGGCCCATTAAAATACTTGATGGGTTCTGCAAGAAACGTACAAGCTACTGAACTGGTCAAACCAAAGTCTTGCTTTCAGGGGCCTGATTGTATCCCTTTTACGTTTACAGTGCAGCAAATACAAAATAACCTGATTAGTTTAATTCACCTGCCTATCTGGGTTACCACTCATTTTAGGAATAATTTTTCTTGCATCAATCCAGAATAATCTACCAGAAAATAAAGTGTGATGCTGGCTGACTCATTTTGCAACACTGAGAAGTGGTCCATGGGCAGAACAGGAAAAACCTGGTACATGTTTAGAATGAAGGCTCTACAGAGGGATCTGGACAGGCTGGATCAATGGGCCAAGGCCAATGTATGAGGTTCAACAAGGCCAAGTGCCNGGCAGTGTTGTGTTAACGGTTGGACTTGATGGTCTTAAAGGTCTTTTCCAGCCTAAACAGTTCTATGATTCTATGATTCTGAGGCTGTCAAAGAGGGTGTCTCACTATCATTAAATATTAATAAGACACGTGACTTCAAATGGAACTCTCACAGGGGTCCAGTTAGAGGGCATACAACCAGGCATACTTTTAGATATGTGGCCTTCTTTTAGTGTATCTGGCCATGAGCAGAAACTCTTGGTGACATGGGTATTTGATTCAGGATACTCCCCTAAACA
>VZTQ01008021.1:106358-181738 GCA_013400755.1 Pelecanoides urinatrix
AAAAAAAAAAAAAGCTGCATAACTTACCTCAAACAATATGTCCCTGTGAAATGCATGGATATATAATACCTAGGCAGCATAAACCATGTGTTCATCATTATGGATAAATACATCTCTCAGCACTAGACATTATAGAAAGTAGATTAAAAAAGAAAGCCCCAAGCAGTGTTAAAAAAAAAAGCTAAAACAAAACAAAACAAAAAGCAGGAAGGACCTGTCATTGCTGAAACAATTAACCCTTCTACCTTCTCCCTCACTCCTAAGCCCCTGCTGACTATGAGTCCAAGAAGTAAAAAAAACAATACAGAGAGTAATGAGGAGCAGGGCCAGGCAGGCTTAGGTTTAATTTTTGGCATAGTCATTGCTTACTGAACAGGCCTCTTCCCTGAAGGAAGCTGACAGCTGACATGGAGGTGTTGGAAGAGTGAGGCAGTAGCCTGCACTTCAGGCCAGGTGTCGAGAGCCTCCCATTCTCAAATAGGAATACAAGTCTTCATTGTGGCAAAGGGTGTTACAACCAGAAACGCACTCCAAATTGACCAGTTGACTACTAGTAATGACAGCTACAGGAAGACCAGAGACAGATAGGAAACTTTGATTGCTCCATTTGAACAGATGGGACAGGTCTCTGGGATCTGCTGAAGACCCGTCCCTCTTCCCTGCTCTCTATGTTGTGTAGCTGTTAGAACTCATGGGGTTTCTTTTGTTTCAAGCATTTAGTGTGGCACAGGGATTTTTTTAAGAGCTTTGCAGCATAGTTGGACAAGGCTGGTACTCGACCTTCACAAAAAGATGAGTCAAGATGAGGCAAGGAATAGGGTCAGCCACAACAGGTGACAGCCTTCTCTCCCTTATTCGGTCCTCAACCAGCACGGCACTTGGAGGCGTGGTGTAGTCAGCCTACAAGGCATGGTTTAAAGGCACACAGAGATCATGAATATTAGCAAGTGGGAATTTGCCTCCCTTTCTAACTTCACTCACAGGTAAAGTTGTAATACCTAATTAGATTGCTCCTCTCAGTCAAGAACCCAGAGAACCTGACTGAAGAGGCTCTTCACAATCACAGTCTCTCGGGAACATTGTCTGCTTTTCCAGTAACTACTGAAGTGACAAAAGCCAATCCGGGCCTCTTATTCTTTCATTATGTCAAATATTTTTTGTTTCTTTAATTTTCAAACTGTGAATACGAAACCTTGAGAGTACACTCTTTGGAAAAGCAAAATTTTTGTTGTTGTTGCCTTTGGCCAATGGTAGCTCACTCTTCCTATCTACAGACACATGTCCTAGTCTATGGCTACAAGCCTTTAGAGGTTGCAGTTAGGCGTGCTTGCCCTGACATCTTGGCTGCATCACAAGTTGCCTTAAACTGGATAAGACTTTGCTATATGCTTCCATATGTTGCATTCACCTTGACTCTTCATGAAAACCCACTGATTTCAGTAACATAATGAATCAATTATTTTTTACATATATTCTTATTCTTCCTATAGCAGCAATCCCTCACTCCTGCCACACACATACACACCAAAACCTGACACAAGGTGGTAGTGGAGAGAAGGGAAAGAGGAGGGTGAAAGTATTTAGAAGTATTTGTAGATATTAAATATGTCATTGTTTTCCCTGTGGAAGGCTCACAGCAGGCTGGAATTTAAGAGTCCAGCAATATGAAGAGTGAAAGTGATATATGACTTTTAAATTATGGTGAAAATCTTGAAGAGGTTGAACCAGAAAAAATGCGTTGATTGAGCAATAGAATGGGAGTCCATGTTCTGGACATTCTCAAGACATGACTTCGGGGTAGGATGAGAAGCATGATCACAGAGAACTAGGAAATGAAAACTGAATCCTTACGGCTACAATTGGTATAAGAACTCCATGATCCTAAAGCTGGAATCCCTTTGGTAAAAGACCATGAAGGGGAAAAGGGGGGTGAGAGGGGAAAGGATATGCCATCCCCAGCAGAAGAAGGGGATTATCTCAGCAATGCTCTGAGCAGCTTTCCCAAAATAGTCAGCACCTTGGAACAGCTACATGCTGCCTAAAACTGGGAACCAGTGCAAATATGACAAGTCAATACACATCATCTTCACAGAAATCCAGGTAAATTGGTGTGAAAGAGTAACCTCCTGTATTTATGCAACCAAAGAATGAATTAGGGAATAGGGATACCTGAGGCTGAGGGTACAGGCTTTAGGTTTAAAAAAAAAAAAAAAAAAAAAAGTGGTGGGGCTGACATCATCCTATGCAAGGTAATGGGGAAGAAGTCCTCCTGAAGGGCATTATCCAGTGCTCCTCCAGCAAGGAACAGGCAAATAACTTATGGACTTTCTATCCTTTTGTTTTCAATACAGAGATGCTGTTAGAGAAGAAAGATGAAAGCGGGGGACTTTGCACTTGCACTAGGATACAATGAAGTTAATCATGTTCTTTGGTTCATCTGATGATTAATTCACTGGCTTGGGGTAGGTTCCAAGAAAACTCTACCTCTTGCTTAAACCCGCTATTTCAGAGCAGAACTGCTGAGCAGGTGCTACCAGAATGGTTTCTGGTATAGTTATAAGGTAGCTTAAACTAGTTAACTTGAGAACAGCTAGTCATGTAGCCCTAGCAAGCCAGAGCTCCTGATGAGCTATCAGCAGATTATTTAAACAAAGTGGGGTTTGTTTGTCTTTTAACTTTTCCCAGCCAGTGCTACAATCCTTGCCATTGCAGATGCCCTGGTAGCAGCATGCATGCTGACTATTTAAAGGCAATTAAAGTGCATTTACAATAGGTACATTCTTTGAAGTGAATTTGTTTAACTGTTCCCTTAGATGCTCACTTTTTTTTTTTTGTATGACTGGAAATGTAGAAGAAACCTCAAGAATAGGCAACAGGCTTGAGCAACTCACTGTAGCCAGTTGCTGTGGAGTGTCAGCAGTGCTTTCTGTGCAAGTCCTTATTCAGGGAGTGACAGACATGTGGAACTCCTTGTCAAAGAGGGCTGTTGATGCAAAGAGTTCAAATGACCTCAAAGTTCAGAAGAAGACTGGACAAATGTACAGAGAAGAAGTCTACTACTAACTGGGCAAAGTACATCAGACTCAGGAGCTATCTTAAGCTGGAAATAGTCAGAGACTGGGAGAGCATTTGGAGAAAGTATAGTACAATTTGATCTTGGCTTGGCTACAGTTTGGCATCTGTTTATGGCACTGTTGGAGACTAGGACCTTGCTAGACTTCTCAGACGACCTTCAGCACAGCCATTCTTAAGTGCTCAGACGAACTTGAAAAGCAACTTGGATTCTCTGGGAAGGAAGTTGTGATATTACTGTATAGGCAATGCTTAGGGGTATGGGATTTGGCTTGAGACTGAATGGAGTTCATGCAGGAACAGTCCTCAGACTGTGTAAATCTGCAGCATCTCACTGGCATCAAGGAGCTTCACTAGTTTACCACAGCCCTGTGCAAAATAGATAAAAATATGCTCTTAAAATACTTAATGTTCTGAACTACACTAAGTAGATGAATACATTTAATAAATTATTTGATTCATGGCTTTGGCATCCCCAATAAACATTTATAATGGTTAATGGAAGTGCTCTTTAGTTCTGGATAAAAACTACTAAAAGGGCTGACTCTGAAATATTTGAGAAGCTTGGTTTGTATTAATGTTTAAAGGTTGGATTCTTATCCCAAACTTTTTGGATATTTTTGGGCAGTGAATTATATGTGAACAAGCTTTCCCGTGTGGTTTGTAGGCCTTATGCTTGGCAGTGTTAAAATTACCACAGGAAGAGCTTTTTCTCATGGCATTTTGGCTTCCGGTCACAAGCATAGCCTGGAAGTCAAGAGGCGTGGGAAATTAAAATAAGAGGGGAAACAGTTAACCAGAATTCTGTGAAAAGGCTTTAGATTCACTGGAAATTATGGGAAGGTCAATCCTTATTGTATCCAGATCCATTCTCCCATGCCTAATAAATTACAGGATTAGGTCAACAAAGTTAGACATATAAAGAGACACTAAAATGTCTCAGGTTTTCTGTTTGCCAGCTGAGGACTTTTCTCCCACTCTGTAGCCTCTAAACTAGGTGAGATGAACTGTTAATTCCCCATTAATAGAATCCTGATTGCTTCTCTTGGGAAACCACATCATAGTGGTTATATTAATAGTAACAGTTCATAGTGCCTCAATGCTTTTTTTCCTGGTATTTAGAAATATTAGTTAATTTCATTATTGTTTAATCTAGTTACTCCTATGAACCCTTTCTGATTTTATGGATTTATCCTATTTCATGTCTCTAAAGTAGGATAACATAACTAATGTCCCTTTACGAAATGGCATAAAGCGAATATATGACATGCCGCAGACTATACACAGAATCTGAGCCAAATCAGGCAACAGAACATAGTTTCCCAGTTTTTGGACAACTATTTTAACTCCAAGTTTACCCACGTTCCGTTAGAAGTGGAGTGGTCCAGTGTCGCCAAACAGTTGTTCAACATCCGATTTGGAAATCAGTGGCCTGGAAATGAGGCGTCCTGCTCCATCCCTAGCGTATCCTCAGCCCAGTAGCAGTTCTGTCCACCGTGCTGCCCTTTCAGGCCCCGACCCCTCTGTGTGGAGACACACAGCCCCTGACGCTTCGTCAACCCTGTCCCACTCCCACCATCCTCTAACCAGCTGATAGTCCCTTGAGAGTGTACCCTTCAATGCTACACGTTTTCCTGAGAAAAGTTTCACTTTGTCCTTAGTGTCGATTCTCTTGGTGTATTCAAAGATTGCCGCAGAGTACCTTTTCCATCAGGGCTCAGATCTTTCTGGGTCTTTCCTCTGCCTTTTATTGAGAAGAAGACCAATCTCATGCTAGAAAGAGAGAGACGGAGGTAGCTCAACCTTCAAGTTTAATTGAAACTTGAAATAAAAAAGTGTGAAAGTTTCAGTCACGTAATCCAGGTCACTTGACAAGCCTGAGTTTTCAGTCTGAGGTAGGAGGCCATATCAGAAGGGATTTGTATGTTAGTCTGTGTGTATGTGGTTGTCTGTTCTTCAGCACCCCTGGCCTCAATGGCATGGTCCTACCTGTTTCAATAAAATAGATCACCTGAATGAAGCAAGATAGCTCTTTTTGTATGGAGGGAGTTAATTTTAGAGAAGTGGATTTTAGGTTTGGAAAAGCATACGTTTGATTTAGATTCACATTTACTGCCACAAGTACGTAATCTGAAAGCCCAGCAAAGAACAGCTGATCTCACCTTTTATCATCGATTTTATTCTGTAGAGGGTAATGCTTTATTAGTATTTGGAAAAGGAAAAAACCAACTGAGTGATAGAGTCACTATTTTTCTCTTCTGCAAAAAAAATTATTGCATGTTATGTTAGGGAGAGCTAACTGATATAAAATATTCAAACACCATAAAAAGGGTTCAAATACAGTGAGTCCACCTCTTATATGAGTTGAAAGAGTAAAATCTAAAGGAACATTTCAGTAGAGCTGACCAGATTTTGGGCTGTATCCAAGGGTTTCTGTTCAGTATAATGAGCTAATCAGATCCCATTCAGCCCTGTACTTCCCCACATGAGAGACAGCATCTTTCTGTTATGTCCCCAAGCTATTGAAATCAGCATAAGTTCCTGCCTTCGAGCTTCATTGGCCCAGAAGAAAAGGAAGTGGTGGTACAGTATCATGCAATGACTATTTTACTTGGGAAATCTTTAGTCCTTTTGATTCAGACTAGTTAGCATTTGTCTGTCTCCTGGATTTATTGCAACAGCCATCTTTTAAGAAAAATTTTCAGGGTGATGGGATATTGCTCACAGAATACAGGTGAGATAAGTGGGTGTTGGGGAGAATGTGAGGGAGGGGGAGGGTGTGCTATGTGGTTTGCTTCATTCCAGTGACCCACAGCAGCTGGAACTATTGGTGTGCGGGGAGCACTGTTTAAGTGAGATTTTAATCTTTGACATGGCATTGGCCATTTAGGCCAGGCATCCTTTTAAATTGATTTCTTATAAATCAAATGTCTGTATATGGAAGTAGCATATGATTGGAAACTGTCTACTTTTCTTCAGCAGACATATGGACTCTGGTTTCAGAGCATCTGCCTTAATCTGTTTATCTTCACAGACATCCAGAAAGTTTTACCACAGGAAACTGATACAAAGAGATTAAATGACTTTCCCAAAGTCATATAGGAAGTCTGTGGCAGAGCAAGGAAATGAATCCACATCTCCTGAATCCTTGGCTACTATCTTAGCCACTTCTTTTTTTCCTGCAAAACAAATCTTATGTTAGGATTTAAATTGCTGGGTATACCTCAAGTCTCACTGGGAGTCCAGATCCATACATTTAGTAGGGCCACTGTAAATTTTCTCCAAAGCTCTTCTGACTCAGAAAGTGGAAAAATAAAGTAGGTCTTTTATGTAACTGTGCCAAGAGGCAACTTAGACAGCAGCCAAGCCTTCCAAGGAAAGTGGATTTCCCTTGTGTGTTCTGGCTTATAAATCTTGTCTCTTTTATTTTAGGAATATAATTGTTGCACCTTCCAAAACAACAGACAAGAAGCCAACTGCAACAGTCGGTGTCTTGTGTGCCTGTGAATGACCTCGGCCAATGCAAGGAAAGAGGAGTTGGTATCAAATTAATGAAAAGGAAAGACAGAAAAAACAAAACAAATAGGTTTAATCACTACAAATAACTCACTTTTGGCAAGAAATCATCTGTTGGGTATACATAAATGAGTCATTTTGTCTCCATGATCTCTCTAATCAAAGGGGAGAATTGGACTCTTCCAGATGCTGATTCAGTCCTCCTGAGACAGGTTTCTAAAGTAAGTGTGACGAATCATTTTCTAGCAGCTCCTGTCTCCCTTCACTGACTATAGAGGAGCTTATAGTAGATACATGACTTAGACACAAGAGAAAACCCAAATATTATTTCTCTTATGCATGTGCCAGTGACAAAGCTTTTCCTAAGACATACGTAGAGCAGTTAAGGCATCTTCCTATTTATTTGCTCTGGGTTGCCTCAATCACATGTTCATCTGTGTGTATTGCCTAAGATTTGCAAAAAAAAAAAAAAAAAAAAAGATCATGAAGGACCTTCCAAAAACTTTAATGTATGCAGGAGACATTTTCCTATACATAAATATCACTTCTTGTATCTACAAACAGTTAAAATTCCTCATAAAAATAAAATTTTTTGAATCACTTAGTTGTATTTCTTCTTCAGTCAGCTAATGAAGAAAACTGATGAAGTAAAATCAGAATCTTCCTTGAAAAGACACTGTGTTGTAGAATCTTTTCCTTCTCCAGAAATTCCTGTTTATCACTTGTCAATACAGAGAAAGAACAACAAAACTCTTAAATAGATGAAGTGTTACATCCTTTTACCAGGACATCAGTGTCCAACTGCTTCTGCTGCCTAATGTAAAAGAGTTCTTTTAGGTCACACGATCTGCAAATGAAAGGAAGCAGTTGCCTCTAATTTCCTTTTGCTTTCCAATAATTTCTTTTATCCTCAGGTCAGCTTTCACCCAACATAATCTTTTTTAAGGTGTTCATCTAGCACATTTTTCACTTCAGAATCTTTTTTCAGCTGTGTGATTAGAGAAGGAATATTTTACCATTATGCTGTCTAACATCTAGCACAACAGCACCTGGATATTTCTGAGTGCCACCTTTACACAATTTATTAAAATAAAAAGAGCAAAATAAAAGATCTATTTCTCCTTTGAGTTAGAGTTCCTGCCTAATTTAGAAATCCTTCCAATCAAATGATCAGCATTACATTGGTACCCATATGATGCAGGAGAACCAGTATACAAGGTTCATGCATCAACGCGTGTGCACATGTAGCAAAAGAATAAGCAATGTCTACAAATATAAAGTAAATGACAAACCTAACTGACAAGAGTATCTGCAATGCAAAAGCCTAACTGTTGCAACATCAAAAACCAATGTCTATCCTGTGATACTAGGAGGCTCATTCCTGCTTTGAAAGTCTGCATGTTTTTGTAGGGATCTAATATTAAATTAATCTTTGAAGAAACTTCTGCAGAAATGCACTAAGAAGGAATGTGACTCTTCCAGTTTTAATTCTAGGAAGAACTGAAAAAAAATCATACTTTTTCCACAACGAGTCTGTAACTGTAGAATAATCACATTGTTCTTTGCTCCTAGTTATTTCTTTTGCAATAACCCTATTCTCCTACAGAGCTCTTTCTGCCTATTTTTTTACATTGCTTACATTTTTTTACTTCCTTTCTTAACTGCTCTACTGGGTTGGTGCAGGTTCTTGCACAAGAGCAGCACTGGGAGCCATTGGGCTATCCACACTGCCTCTGATGAACTCACCAGTCAAACTGTTGACCAGAAAACATTCTCCAGCCTCAGGATTCTCTTCTGGCAGGCCAGGAGCTGAGCTCATATCATTGGGCAAAGACAAAACAGGAACCCTGCTTAAAATGGTAGATGATTACATATAGATTGTCTGGATTTTATTTTTAACTAGGGCAACCTTGTGTCAGTGAAAGTGATGGCTGAGATGTCCAATTAAGGTCATAAAGTGATTTGGGCTTGCTGATGAGGACCATCTCCTTCCAGGCTGTGCCAGGGTAACCCAGTCCAGAGCTACTTCAGACTCTGACCTTCCATTCGTTCTCTGACACCTCTCCACAGGTTACTTTCACCATGTCTGCTATTGCCTTTGCAGCATACCTCAGCCCCAGCTCATCTCTTCTGCCTGCTGTTCCTGTCCTGGCTGTCTCCCATATCCCATCTATCTCCTGCTAATTCGGCTCATGTAGTTCTCTTTTTCAATGAAAATATAGTATGTGCCTTTTCTTTAGATAACAGACATTAAACTGTGGCGACTAAAGCAAACCATATTTTTTTACTTGCGGGAACAGATAATTTGCACCTAAGAATGTTAAAACAATTGTCCAAGGAGATCTCAGAAACCTTAATAATATTGATTTTTAAGAAAGATTAGAACAGCAAGAAATTCCAGAGGCTTGATAAGAAACAACCACTGATAATATTTAAGAAGTCAGTTGGAGGAATCAGGGCAAGTACAAGATGAGCCTGACACGGATCTTAGGCAAAATCACAGAGAGGCTGCTATGCGACACTATCCAAAAGGAATGAAGAAATTGTAACATCAAGATGAAAGATATGTTGTCATAAAAGGCTTGGATTTATTTTCTGATTATTTCCTTTCTTTTCAAGACTACAGGGTTGATGGTTAGAGATAGTTGTGTAGACATAATGTTTTTAGCACTCTATAAAGCATTTGATACAGTCCTGTGTGACTTATTTTTTCATCTGAAAAGCAAATAAATAATGCTAGCAAAAGTGGATGTCAGTGTAGCTCATGTTACATATAGCCAAGGTTAACAGATTACAGTTTTTCTGAAAAAGAGGATCATCATACAATACTGTTTCTACTGGTATCCTTTTCCTGGCTGACTGCTACTCAGTGTCTTTATCAGAGATCTCAAAGACTGGCAGCAAAATTAAGAATTAGGTACATTAAAAGCTATTGGAACTGCAAGTGATATCAGAAAGAGATCATATTAACCTGGACACAAATTAACACAGATCATATGGTAAAATGGGTTTACTTAAGACGTGCATTTCAAAACCCGTGAACGAAGAATGGAGATCATGCCTTTAAAATAGGCAAGTGAGAACTGCAAATTAGTAGCTCTGAAAAACACGAGGGTTCTAGCAAATGATCATTTGTGAGTTCTGGTGACACATTGAGACTGTCTTTGTAGAAACAATTTTTGGTTACAAAAGAAGGAGACTACTGAGTAGAAAAAGAAAAGGAATATTACGCCTCTATCTGGTACCAGGGAGAGCTTTTGGGGAGTCATCTATCCAGTTTGATGTCTACCCTGCCAAAGGAATGTAGAAAAATTGGAAAGTGTTTAGAAAGAGCTATGAGAATGACCTGAGATTACAAATACGTGTCTCACAGCATGAGACTGGTTTGGAAATATCAGTCTGAATTAATTTCAGATAATAGATAGCTGTCTAATCTAGCAAAAGAAGATGCAAATAAGATTCAATGACTAGAAGCTGCAGTTAGACATAATCCAGGCTAGGAGTCTGCCTTTTTAACAGGGTGACAAATCAGCCATTGGGATTATGGTGTTTTCCCTCTCTGCTAAGAACTTAAAATCCAACCCAGACCTGGACAGATGGGATCAGTCAGCCAGAACTCTGGGCTTGAAATTTCTGGGTGAGATGCTGTAGCCTGCACTATGTAAGAGTCAGACTAGTTTATAATTTTCCCATGCGGTTTTTGAAACCTCTGAAAAACTCAGTTTTCTTGTTGTGGAAAACAGGACCAGAGTTCTTATGTCTCCAGAAGAGATACGGCCATCCACTGAAGCGCAGTCGGCAGAGTAAGAAATGTGGAATAATTAGACGAGGAAGGTGCCCCACTGGATTGTTTATACTCACTATATCTGTGGCAGACCTGAATGAGGTTTTAATGTACATAAAAATTATTCCGTAGGCAGTTATATACTGTGAAGCCAAAACATTTCCTTTCCTCCACCTCCCCCCTCCCAAGCCCTAAGGCTTTCATTTACGGTAGAAAAATGGAGCCAGTAAATCTATACTGTTCTATAAACAGGGCAGCACAATGTCTGTTAAAATTCTGGGCAATTTCTTGTAATCATATATACTTAAGTAAAATTTACATGATCATTACGAGCTGCTCTTGGGCAATGGCTCTTTGTCAGCCTATAGTGATTAGCACATCGGTGCTGCCAGGACAAAATTCTGTCAGCACCACAAGAAGCAATTTCATCAGGTTTCTTTTTACACAGACTTGCAGCTCACACTGGCCCTGCAGCCTAATAGACTCCCCCCCCCACCCCCCAGCCATGCAGTCTGACTCTTCAGATGGAAATTAAAACAATTTCAAGAATGAAGAGTTCTAGCCTGTTTCTAAAAATAGCCCGGATCTTCAGCAGGGGATGGGATTCCTTAGCCATGTGCAACAAAGATGACCTCTTTGTCAGGTCTAGCCTGCAGCAGGAGGTGTCTGCTCCTGGTCTACTTTTACATTGGTTCAAAAATAAACAGCAAGTTCCTCTGGCTGGTCTCCCTCGCCAAAGGCAGGAAAGGAACATTCTGTACAAGGAAGCACTCACAATCATTCGAGGGGCTGAGTCTAATGAAGTCAATTGGTGCATCAATGACGCGTGTTAAGCATTAATGCTTTATTAATACGTTCATGGGTTGCACACCTACATATTATATCTGTGCACAGTAAACATAGTACCGTACATTTGGGATATCCTACGGACGTGAGTTGAAAGAGAATGCATTTATTTTTGCAAAATGGAGTCTTTGTGCTCAGATCTGAAACTTATGTAACATGCCAGGGACACCAGAATATATCACCTACTTTTCTAAAAACAGTTGAATAAACCAGAGATGTGTGTGATATTTTACAGACAAAAAAAAAAAATCCCAATAAACAAAAGGTCACTTAGTCCTGTATGAATTACATCTTTTAGAAAAACAAAACAGAGAAGGGAAAAATTTAAAGTTAAAGCAACATGAGAGTCATTGCAGTGTAAGCACGATTGAAAATTAACCCCTGTTTTAACAGTCTTTAGTATCCAGGAATTAGAATACTACACTACAGTGCAGGTACATTGGGAGAGTGAAATCTTAGGTAAAGAACAGGGTCCCAGTGCCCCATCCCAGCAATGCAAAAGACTTAGATGGGATAAAATGTATACCAAAATATGTTTTCATCATGAGAGTGACACACGGTGCTGTTAGGACAAGAATCCGGACCTCTATCTTTGACCTTGAAGCAGCACATACGCCAGGGAAGTGAGTGAAGTGCAACCACTACGCACGCTTCACCCTGTCCCAGCTGTACCGCCGTGTTGTGATTAACGAATTCAGAGACATGGAATAACACTGCTGATAATGTCTGGGCTGGAGAGCCAGCATTTGGGTTTAGGAGAGAAACATCAGAAGAAAGTCAGTCTGTCTCTGATGGCCTTCCCCTGGCACAAGTTATCAGCAATTTAGCTATGTACAATATGATGATAGTCTCCATAACACTGGGCAAAGAGACAAAGTTGCTCGAGAGGCAGAGCAAGATCTAAAGTCAGGGAAGTGTTTCACACACTAGAGCCGTTAGCTGCTTTAAAGTGAATGGTAACATTATTAGATAGTGCCCCCGTACACGGCACTGGTGAGGCCGCACCTCGAATCCTGGGTTCAGTTTTGGGCCCCTCACCACAAGAAGGACATTGAGGGGCTGGAGCGTGTCCAGAGAAGGGCAACGGAGCTGGGGAAGGGCCTGGAGCACAAGTCTGATGAGGAGCGGCTGAGGGAACTGGGGGTGTTCAGCCTGGAGAAGAGGAGGCTGAGGGGAGACCTCATCGCGCTCTGCAACTGCCTGAAGGGAGGTTGGAGCGAGGGGGGGTCGGTCTCTTCTCCCAAGTAACAGCGATAGGACGAGAGGAAACGGCCTCAAGTTGTGCCAAGGGAGGTTTAGGTTGGACATTAGGAGAAATTTCTTTCCTGAAAGAGTGGTCAGGCCTTGGCACAGGCTGCCCAGGGCAGTGGTGGAGTCCCCATCCCTGGAGGGATTTAAAAGACGTGTAGATGAGGCGCTTGGGGACATGGTTTAGTGGGCATGGGGGGGTTGGGTTGACGGTTGGACTTGATGATCTTAGAGGTCTTTTCCAACCTTAGTGATTCTATGATTCTATGATTATAAATGTTTTATTCCTGTTGTTGGCTTATGTGATAAAAGCTTATCTCCACACACACAAAGGCGCACAAAGAGGCAAAGGCAGGTAGGGGAAACCAACTTATACCCTGATATGGCCACTATCGCAGGAGTCATCAGCCCATCAGTGGCTTATCTCCATACTCATGAAGGAGCAGAGAGGCACAATGGCAGGTGGGGGCACCCCAAAAACCTAGGCAGAGGAATGAGCCCCCACCCTGGCCCCTCCCAGGGCTGCCACAGGGGAGCATCAGCCCCATGGTCCACCAGTGACACCCATTAAGATGAATCACCTGGAACATCTCTCCAAGTCCCAAGAAAGCAACAGGGGAGATGGAGCATCCAGGACCAGCTGCTGGGTGGACTGTGAGAGAGGCTGGTCTAGCGAGAAAGTCTGTAAAGATAGGGTAGGCACACATATACACAATCAAAAACTGAATGGGCAAGAATAATGTTGATCTATTCTCAGAATACATGGACAAGAAGACATCCATTGAATACAAAATGAAACCTTTTGCTGTTAAGTACAACACACTTCCTTGGGGAGCTCAGAGTCACAGTGTATTATTGAGGAAAAGCAGTTACCAAAGAGCCAAAAATAAAAAAGAACAAGGTATTAAGACTACAGATTCAGTCTTCAAGGTTAAAAATTAACCTTTAACTACCTAAAGTCAGAAAAAAAAAAATTTTCTCTCTCGGTGTGGTACACTATAGTTCTCCATTATGGACTTGATTAGCTCTCAGGACTGCTTGGTACTTCTGGTGAGAAGCAAGGTCTACTCTCCCTGTGAGTAGCGGGGTATGTCTTAGATGCCAATAAAGGTTGGCGTCATCGTTCAGACATTTGTACAGAGAGACTGGGACAGTGAGTCTCTCCTTTGCCACAGTCCTCTAGTGTGACCTTAGGTCTGTTGTCTAATTTCTCCACACTGTGGTTTTCCCATTTGTAAAGGGGAGATGTTACAGCCCTTCCTTAACTCACAGGCATTTTTTGAGCCTAAAAAATGGCATGGTGAGGTGTTAAAATGTATGCCACTAAGAATGACCCAAGTGAGTAGGTAAAATGACAGTCTACACAGAAAGAAAATTCCTTACTAATGAACTTTGCAGAGGGAGGTGCTTGGACAGATTGGACGGAGAGAAAACTAACTCCTTCGTTGTTGATTGTTATTTCATAGATTTTCTTGCCACTTTTTCCATTTAGGGGTTCTATTTATCTCCATGTTTCCTGTCTTCTCCTTCCCATTTGTTCTGGCATTGAAGCCACCATTAGACATGGATTTGAGCCAGAGAATCCCAGATCTAAACTTCTTCAAAGACTGGAAGATGGAGGATGAAAACAGAGTTTTGGCTCCCAAAATGTAAGTTCAGCTGGGGATTCAAATTCCACCTAGTTTGGGGTTGTGTGATTGTGAGATTTCAGTTCAAGCCCATCTCTCCAGTAATAAGGAATTCATGACATTAAAATTCTTTCCACAGCACGAAAGGGATGTCATCATAAACACTGCATTATGGCTTCCCTACAGGTTCCTGCAGAAGAAGAAACTAACCCAGGAACAGCAGAGACCTTTAAAAAACATCATGACCTTTCAGTAACAGAAAACATGGGAAAATCTAACTCTTAAAGAAACTCATTTGATTCTGGCTCGCCACTCCGTGCAAATGTTGTTCTATATTCCTTAACTGCAGGCACAGTTTTTGCACATAAATATTCTAAGCCTGAGATCTTGATGTATCCTAAAGCAGGCACTGATGCTTCTAAAGTGTAGAGATTAATTATGAGAGTGTCATTGTGAGAAAGGCAACCACAGCAACATCTAAGCTCTGAATCTGGACATGGAAAAAATAACAAAGTAGAAACAAAAACAAAGAAAAGAAACAGAGTCTGTTTTGGAGTCTTTCTAAAAATCATATGCAAGAATCCAGATGGAGAAAGTTCTGGATGCTGTTCATGCCTAACATGATCAGCAGATAGATGAGTGGCTTGGAGACATGAGAAGTGAGCTAGAGAAAGTGCCAGACTGCTAGTTGGGATTTCAAGGAGTGTTTGTGGTAAGCCACACTTCAAATCTTTTTTTGCTGTGGCCTGAGAGCTGTCTTAGAGACCGTGAATGGAAACTTAAGGACCAAATATTTTGGGGCTGGTCATGATTTCATGATAGTGATCCCATTTTCCAAGCCATTTCCCTCTTAAGGCTTGTGAGAACCATTGGATCAAAAAACCAAGCCAGTCTCACTTCACCAAAAGGTTCATAGCATGCAGACTGCAGTATTAATACAGGAAAGGGTTATACAGGTATCCTCCTCTCCCTAAGCTTTAAACTTGCCTTGCAATTCTCCTTCAATTCTCCTCAGCCTTAACCACTCCACTTTTTGGTCTGGGAAACTCTCTTTCTCTTTGCATCTCCCTCCCTTTCCCCCCTCCCTGCTGCTACCGACAACACCCTGAGCCTCCCATCTTCTTCTCCAAGTGGACATTTTATGTTTCAGTGGTCACTGTCAGTCTGTGAGATTCAGCCCAGGCTTGCCCAAGTGGTTTAGACTCATTCCTTTTCCCTTTCACCACCACTGTTATGTAAGGAGGCAGCGCTTGCTGCTTCCCTGAAAGACAAACCCTGTAAAATTCCTGCTGAGAGCATGTGTGGTCAGGCTTTTGTGGACAAAAGTGGTGGTTTCCTATTCTCAGAGTTATTGGAGTGCAGAGTAAAGAGGACGAAAGCCCAAGACGACATGCAGTGTTTATGCTAGGCAAACCATCTCAACCCTTTTGTTGGTGTCAGGTGCATTGACTCAGCAACAGACATTTTTTTTCTTATTTGCTCAAAGCTGCAATTACCCTTGAAAGATAATAATGATATCTCCCTTTCTTTCTCTGTTCTCTGGAATATCCAATACTGCTCCCTTCACCCATAAAAGACCTGACTTACCCATCCCTTGCTACACAGTCTGTCCCAGTTTCTCAGCATGAGAGTAAGGTCTGGAAATAATTATTTGACGTTCTGATTTTCAGCAGAACCTGAACTATCCCAGCAAGTAAGGATCCAATTGTCCTGCAGCTTATGCTTTTTAATCTGTTAAAAAACATATATCAAATGGGAAACACCAGGAAAGGGAAGGTTCCCAGATGTTGGAATGGTGTTCCAGAGCCCTAGGGAAAAAGGGTCATTAAGGCCCGAGTAAGTACTGCAGATGTCAGGTTGTTTTATAGGCTTGAGTCAAAGCCCATTAAAGTCAAAGAGAATCTTTACATATTGTCTTTGATGGGCTTTGGATGAGACCTATGGATATGGAGATATGGAGGGGTCTTAAGTGACAATTAGCCTGAGCAGGACTGATAGAAAGTCATTAGAAAGCGACTATCATGTAAAGGGATTTTCAAGCAGAATACCCACAGGGTATTTCTGTCTCTATACTTACGCCGCACGTTAATATGTAAGCTACTCCAGAAGAGTGCCCGGCATGCTGTGCCTCTTACTGCTCCAGCACAAGCTACAAGCTGGATAGGGAGAAAAGCCCTTTTCCAGTTGGATTTCCCCTTTAGCACAGCTTTATGTGCTTGTATAATATGAAACAGCCTTTTCTATTTCTGTTCAAGCTCCGGAGGCTTGGATTTCCCCCAGACTTCTTGATTAACAGCTGAGCCTAAATCAGAGCTGCCTGGGGTCTCCTTTGCCTTACTGACACATCGTAATATCCTTTCATCTGCTATTCCAAGCCAGTTCCTTGTTCTGTCAAGCAGCTCACTCCCTCCAAGAAAGAACATGTCGATCCCTCTCCCTTTCTAAGGCCTTACTGAGTTCTTTCAAAGAGGACATCCACCACAGCAGGGCAAACCTCTTTGTTTGACTGACTCGGAACCAGACTGTGGACGACACTGGCTCATGGACTGCAGGCCAGGAGATGGAGCTCAGGCCCGCTCCAGGCTTTACCCGGATGGTTCAGGGGCCAAACCAGTAAAGCCACACTTTTCACAGCATCGCATGTAAATTAAAGCACTCTGACAGCACCAGTTAGGATCTGCATGTTACTCCTTGCCATCAGTCATACGGAGAAAAGCCCTCCATGTGGCTTGACTCATGAATAGATTCAGTTCCTGGAGGTGGAGGAGATGAAACTAAAACCAATAAAACTGATTTACAGTTTTAAATGGACTGCCATTTAACCATCCCTGAATTAACTGAATCACAACAGACTTTTTTCTTCTATTTCTGGAGACTCAGCGTGGCTTGATAGCACTGGTAATATAAACAGGAAAAACTGTAAATGGTAAATGGCAAAATGGTAAGATTACACATGCCATGTCTGCATGAGCTGCATGAGTAGGAACGCAGTCAGGCCAAAGCCAAAGCTCAGCTAGAGTTGAAACTAACAAAGAAGGTAAAAATCAGCAGATTCTATATGTACATTGGTAGAAGAAAGGCCAAAGACCATGTGGATCTATTACTCAGTGGGTTAAGGGACCCTGTGATGAGCTATAGGGAAAAAGATGTGGTTTGTAGCTCATATTTCACATGTAAGGCTTGTCCTTAGGCCTCCCAGGTTTCTCAGCCTCCTAATGCCATCTGTGGGTATGAAGCAGTACCCACAGGAAAAAGAGTTGGGAAACCCTCCACCTAACTGGACGTGCACAAGTCCATCAGACCAGATAGAGAGCATCCGAGGGTGCTAAAGGAGCTGGCTGATGTCATTGAAGGGCTAATTTCTATCACCTTTGAAAGGTTATGGCAACTGGGGAAGATTCCTAATACCTGGAAAAAGGCAGATGTTGCACCAACCCCAAAAAGGGTAAGAAGGATCCAGGGAACGTGTAGCTGGCCATCATAACCTCAGTCCTTGGGAAGGTTGTGGAGCAAATGCTCTTAGAAGCCACTTCTTAACACATGAAGGATGAGAAGGGGACTAGAGGGAACCAGCGTGGATCTACCAAGGGAAGATGATGCCTGGTGAACTTCATTGCTTTCCATGATGAGGTGCCTGACATTGTGGACAAGGGGAGGGAGAGGGATGTTGAATGCCTTGATTTTTGTAAGGCCTTTGACACAGTCTCCTGTAGTCTCCTGATCATCATCATTGGTGAGAAATCCAGATGGATCAGTGGGGTGGAAAATTGGCTGAATTGTCAGGCTCAAAGAGTTGTGATCAGTGATGCAAAGTCCAGCTGGTGGTCAGTAACTAAGGCCATCCCTCCGGGATCAGTACTAGGAGCATACTGTGTAGTGTCTTCATCAATGTCCTGGACGATGGGATGGAGTGTTCTCTCAGCAAGTTAGCAGATGACACCAAATTGGGAAGAGTAGTCCATATCCTGGAGGGCAGGACCACTATTCAAAGGGACTGGAATAGCAGGAACAGTCTGAAGAAATGGGCTGATAAGAAGCTGATGAGGTTCAGCAAGAACAAGCACAAGGTCTTGCATCTTGAATGGAACAGCTTCATGCAACGATGCAGGCTGGTGGCTGGTGGCTGGCTGGTGGTATGAAACAGCTCTGCAGAAAAGCATCTGGGTCTCGTAGCAGACAGCAGGTTGAACATGGAGGAGTGCTGTTCCCTTGGGGCAAAGACAGCCAGCAGCATCTTGGGCTTTATTAGGAGGAATGTAGCCAGCAGGTCCAGAGAAATCCTTTCCCTCTATTTGACACTTGTAAGACCATATCTGGACTACTGTGTCCACTTTTGGGATCCCCGCTACAAGAAGAATATTTTCATATGAGCTCAAGTTCAGTGGGGGGCCACAAAGCTGGCAAAAGGGCTGGAGCACATGGTGTAATAAGGAGAGACTGAGAGAGCTGAGTCTGTCCAGCTTGGAGAAGAAAGAGTGAAGGGGAGACCTTATGGCTGTCTGCAACTACCTGATCACAGGATTTAGAGAAGATGGAGACAGATTTTTCTTGGAGGTGCACAGTGATAGGATGAGGGCAAAGGGCACAAGTTGGAATGTGGGAAGTTCCAAACAGACATTAGAAAACAATGTTTTTACCGTAAGAGTGGTCAAATAGTGGCATGCAATTTTCCAGTTTCTTTCAGGCAAAATGGAAAGAAGACTTTGAAATCTAACTGCCAGGGTTTACCCCACATTAATTTTTGAATAAGTGTGTGTAATGCTATAACTGGATGTTTACACTCTGCTGATGTTCTTCGGAGATTCTCAATCCTTTCAGTAATAGCACCGTTTAATCAGAGCAAGCAAAAGCTCAAGCCCTCTGTAAAAAAGAAAAATTTGCAAGCTTCATACTCCCTTCACTGTTGCTATGGTGAATCTATGATTCTTCCTCAACATGACCCAGCAATGTGCTCTCGCAGCCCAGAAGGCCAACCCTACCCTGCGCTGCATCACCAGCAGCGTGGGCAGCAGGTCGAGGGAGGTGATTCTGCCCCTCTGCTCTGCCCTGGTGAGACCCCACCTGGAGTGCTGCCTCCAGCCCTGGGCCCCCCAGCATAAGGAGGACATGGACCTGTTGGAACGAGTCCAGAGGAGGGCCACGAACATGATCAGAGGGCTGAAGCACCTCTCCTATGAGGACAGGCTGAGAGTTGGGGTGGTTCAGCCTGGAGAAGAGAGAGCTCCGGGGAGACCTTATAGCAGCCTTTCAGTACCTGAAGGGGGCCTACAAGAAAGCTGGAGGGGGGCTTTTTACAAGGGCATGTAGTGATAGGACAAGGGGTAATGGCTTTAAACTGAAAGCGGGTAGATTTAGATTAGATATAAGGAAGAAATTCTTCACTATGAGGGTGGTGAGACACTGGAACAGGGTGCCCAGAGAAGTTGTGGATGTCCCTTCCCTGGAATTTTCAAGGCCAGGTTGGATGGGGCTTTGAGCAACCTGGTCTAGTGGAAGGTGCCTCTGACCATGGCAGGGGGGGTGAAACTAGATGATCTTGAAGGTCCCTTCCAACCCAAACTGTTCTATGATTCTACGATTGTATGATAACATTCATCCCCGCTTTAAAAAAAAAACCAAAAACATTAGAATACCTCTCCATAACTATTGCTGAGAAATATCTACTGGATTTAGGAGATGCAATGGAGCAAGGAGTGCCTTTAGAAACTGTTTCACACCTTGTAATTGTGTTCAACACTGAAAACTTCAGCTGAAAGCTGAAGCTGAAAACATGTTTTTAACAAAGCAGGCAGATGTTTTGGTAGGCAGTTTTTGGGCACCATTTCATAACATAATCCATAGCCTGTCATATTTGCACTTTCTGTCTTTGTTTGGCCAATTGTATTTGTTTTTAAACTGGATAAAACTCCATGCACTGGAGCAAAGGTCCTTAGAATCAAACTTTTTCTTAAATTATTCCCTATAAGTGGGAGTATATTTTGTCTAATTTTAAATTCTTCTAATTTCTTCTAATGCTGAGAAGATCAGAGGTTAAAGCCTTTTCCCTGGAAGTGAATGGGAGTTCCACCATTGCCTTCAGGATTTTTCTACCTCACTATCTTGCATGCAAAGCGTTTTCTCTCTGCTTCCAACAGGGGTTTTCTACCTTGCCCATGCAACTCCCTCAACCATTTTATCTCTTGCTGAGACTTTTAGACAACTGTTAGCTCTTAATTTGTTTCCTTATTTTCTACAGCGTAAGGGCAAGGAGTTTTCATGCACTTTCTATGGCCCTTTGAACCAACACCTGCCCACAGTTTGGGAACCATTACTCAGAGATCTGAATTCATCTCTGGACATGAGATCATTCTTTAGATTCCCATCTTAAAAACCAGTGATAGCAATACAAATGTCAAAATAAGTTATGGAGGTATTAGTGAGATAGCACTGTGTAAGAAAAATAAGTAAGCTTTTACTATTGTTCTTTACCCTTGCTGATTTCAAACTCAAGCATATCAGACCCTGAACCAAATGACATACCAGAACTGTGCCTTTTCACTGTTCGCCTTTCTGAGACAAGATGGACAGTAGTTGCTTCAAGGAAAGCTAAGACCTTCCCAAACACAATGCCATTAATAAAGTACCTATTAACCTGCCACCTGGGTGGAGTCATGTGGAGACAGCAGTGGATGAGACGAGAAACAGAAGAGTGCTAAAGCACATTGCCCTCTGATTATCCTTAGTGAAGACATCAGTTCAAAAGAGCATTTGGGCCAGAATAATTTAGCAAAGCATTCATTTAAGCTGCTGTAAATGTCACCCAAACTCATTCCTACCTCCAAGTAAGAACCAGTTAAAGCTGGAGGGACATAATGATGGAGAGCCACCTTCTTCCCACTCTAACATCTCAAGCTCAGCCTTGAGTGTAGCTCAGCCAACCCCCAAGCTGTTATCTCCATTGCATATTTTTCCAGAATGTCAGATTTATGCTTTAAATGACACTGCCCACATTTTCTGATGTTTTTTCCTAAGTATACAGAAGATGGTAAGTAATCTTGCAGCATGCGTAGGATACATCTTTCCACCCTGCCTGTTAATGATTCTTGGAAGCTTCAGATCTTTCATTAATAAATCTGTAATTTACAATTATACCACTGCTTTTACACAAAAAGGACAATGAGGTAATTGACTTCAACCATCAGCTAGCTCAGATTAACTGGAATGTAAACAAGAGAGACATGGGACAAAACTATGGGAAGGAAAAGAGGAGTAGGGCATTCCTGTAGTGTTAAATTTTGTCTGGGTATGTAAACATAAATAGGGGGTTTTAAGAAAAAAAATTGACTTCTCACTTCCTACTTAACAATTCCATTACATAATGTAAATATGTCAAAACATCTCTAGATTCCTTCATGCTGAAAATCAGGTTATATTTAAACAAAATTTGTGTGTGTCCTTCTCTGGCAGCCACCAATTAAATGTCACTGGTTTAAACACCATTTTTAGAACCGGCTTTTATACGTTGCCAGATGAGGTCACAACTGCTTCCTGTTAATTGCTAGACATTTTACTAAAACACAGAATTGACAGCACACATGTTTTCTGTTGTTTGCTTGATTGTTTGATTTAAAAAGAGGTGGGGAGAGGGGGATCCAGGGGGACGTTGATCAAGAGATTGGGAAACGTTCATCCTCCATGCAGTCCCTCCAACACAAGACCATTTCATCCACTCCATCCTCCCAAGCAGACATACCTTTCACTTCAGGTGTGGATTTTTCCAGGATGTCAGGGTGCTTTATCACCAACGACAGCCCTTGCCACAGCACAGGCTTCACACAAGTTCTTCATCCAGTTTCAGACTCCTCTATAATTCCCAACTTTATGCCCGGAGGCGAAGTACCAGAGGAAGGTTGTAGTCCTGTGCTGCCAGCGTGGCCTCACGGCGTGACCCTGGGATCCTGCCAGGGGACTCGTATCCCCCCTTCCTGGCAAGGCTGCTCATTACTCTCAGAGCGGACAGCAGGAGAGATCCCAGCAGTTTCCCACTGATACTTTCCAGGATCTTTTCACGTCAGGACCTTCTGTTTATTCTCCAGAGCCCTTGTGTAAACCGACACTAACTCATGATCTCCTGTTACACAGGCAGCTCGTAACTCTAACAGGCCTCCAAGCAAACAGTCTGAGAGCCTTTGCCAGCTGAACCAGCTGATATCCCCCATCAAGCCCACGCTGTAACTCTGACAGACTGGGCTAAGCGTGATATTGGCATCCGCTACACCTGCAAAGGTTGACGCAGTGCTTTAAATTAGCTGAGTCATCAAGATTAGATCCTAGTCAACAGCATAAAGAAACAGCATTTTTAAAAGACACAGGAGAAATGAATCCCTTAGAGCAATTTACATTGTTTTCACTGGGAAAGGGACTATTTCTTTCCCCAATACTTTACTTCCTAAAAAGGACAGTTAATCAAACACACCTGCTGGAATAAAGTGCAAATCAAAGCTTCTCTGAAAGCAATGACTATCAGATCGGTTCTATACGCAGAATAACCTGAAATAACCTCTCAGAAGCAGAAAACTGCTTAAGCCAGTAAGTGAATGGAAATAGCACAAACTAATTTGGTGACCACCTGATCCAAATCAATGCAACCAGACGAGATTTTGTGGGATGCTATTGTGAAGAGAGAGGGTTTCCTATCTGGTCTCTTTGCAGTTGTAGCATATGATCTTGAAAAAAAATCTTTGCAGTATAATTGCTCAGCATCAGCATCTGCCTCGGGGCAGGAAAGCTTAGACCACATTCTCCTTCATTCCTTCTATAATGGTGGTCTTTGCAAGAATGAACCTGAGGAGCTTTCTAAGAAATCAGGAGGATCAATTTATGCCATGAGGGATAGCAATGCAGTACATTCCCTGAGAGTCCCCTGCACACAATTAATCTTGTTCCCAAAAACCACACCCAGTTCCGTACATTGAAGAGATCATAAATCCAACCTCACTATGAAGGCAGAAATAACAGAGGCGGTAGGACTACAACAGCCAGTTCTTCAGTCCTAACGCCTCTCCTGTACGTCAGCCTTTTTAGGAGGAGTCTGAGCCTCGGAGGCTGCCAGCTCGACTCAGGACGATGCCCACCTCTGTGCGGGTCAAAGAACACCCCAGGTCTCCATGCTGCAGCTCTTCTCTTCCTCGCTTCAAACGGGCACCGTGCAGCAGCACAACCTCCGGTTCACCAGCACTTACCAAAAGGATTTGGCATTCTGAAGTTTTAGGTCAAACACACCAGCCCCGTGTTCCTTCCAAATCCCCTTCGGTCTCAGACTGCACGGGGCGTGTGGCAGGAGCACATCGGCTGTTTAAGGACCGCAGCGGGTGGCTGTGTGAAGATCTAGCAACTGGTAAATCACATCGAGCTTCCTTTGCCTCAGACACATACCAGGCTTTTCCAAAACCCCACCGAAACATCTTTACACCTCGTGAATCTGGGATTTTGGGAATATCAGAGATGGTTATGTCAAGGCTCTTTACTCACTGACTTCCATGAGAACATCTCCTACAATAGACCTGGATCTGTCGCTGACCCCTTTCTGCGACCAGTCAGCAGAAGCATTGATCCCTTCATTTTTTTGCAGGGCTTTTGGTTGTACTGGAAATACTTTTTTATTCTGAATATGCTTGACTTTGTCTTTCACTTAGGTTGTTTTTAAATCTAGCCCTGAATTCACCTTGGAAGCATACGCAGTGACAGGGTGACTGAAGGAAACACCCCTGCTTGTCTGAACATCTGCGAGATGTAGGCAAAAAAACAGAGCGAGTTCAAATTACCCCTCCTAAAAAAGTAACAGATATGAGTAAGAGGTACCGCTCATGAGACACCTCTAAGGAGTAAACAGTTTGGAATAATATTCCAGGCAACAACTACAGAGGCTCTAACAACAGATTGACCAGCCATCTACTACATTTCAAACAAAGTGACTCAAAGGAAAATATTCCAAACAGGCACCGCTGGGCATTTGACTCAGCCCAAGCAATGGTTTAACTATTGCTTTGCCACAAAGCATACACATGATTTCTGAAAACCATGCCCTGGCAGCCACTTCTGTATAAATGCGTAGCACAGCTGACTGTTTTTTCCACCAACTTTCTAAAGCGAGTAGCCATCACAGCATGCTGTTGTTTCCTCTCAGTGTGTGATGCCAGGTTCAAATTAATTATATAGCTTTTTTAAACCTTTTTTTTTTTTTTTTTCATTTTTTTCCTTCCCCTCCTTAAATAACGTTAGCATTCTGGGTTAGCTGAAGGCCTAAAAGCTGGTTTTAATTTAAATATAAATAATACCCAGAGTGACTGTGTGATTGTACTAAAAATAGATTGTTTTCTGTTCTAAATGTTTCACTGATCTTTAAATCGGGGGCGGGGGAAAATCGGCCAGGATGTCCAGGTCTTTTGCAGTCTGAGGGTGCCTCAAATCCGTGGCATTCTGTCTCTAGAGAAGTGGGTCACTTCTGAGATACCATTAGTTTATCTGGAAATGTATTTACCACAATTTACCAGCACATCTATTCAGTATGTCGTTCAGAAATCACGAGGGGAAATCACACACTGTTAAGACTAAACATTCTTGAGTGAGCCTCAGTTATGGCAAGTTCAGCAGCAGAAAAAGAAGCTGTGGGGAGTGCAGTTACTGAAATTTTCCAAATAAATAAAGCAAAACAAGTTGCTCCAGGAAGAAACTCATACCTATATGATTTATAACAGTGGGAGCTAGTCCATGAAGGCAAGATGAACCCAGCGAACCAACAGTCACAGGCCACCCGTGGGCTGCAGTGCTGCCTGCAGTGCCTTCGCTCCTCGTAACCGGTCTGTGACAACTGGTAGGGACCTCATCTGTTCCCAGGTGCGTGTGGCTTCTAGCAGTGCTCAGCAACTTCTATTGGCCTAAAGGTTGCTGATGAGCTCCAATGTGGGTTAGGATCAACAGGGAAAAATATAGGGATCCTATTTACAGCCCGCTGGCAGCAGACAGGTAAAAAAAATAAAAAAACCCTTCTCCAAAATCAATGTTTGCTTTACTGAGGGCCTCCTTAGGTGTACATTGGAAACAATTCTGTCTGTCTTCCACCACAGTTAAGTCACCCTGCAGTTTGGTGTGCCAGCCAGTAGTAGTTAGGAGTCCAGAATCAACAGGTTTCTGCTGCTGAGCAGTACCAGACCATATTGGCCAAAAGCAGATGGAAAATATTAAATGTGACATGGCACCTGATGAACGGTGATAAGAACAAAAAGTAAAGTGAGGACTGGCGGGCATCTGGGCTCCTTTCCGTCCCACTTGTGACGTGACATAATGGCCAGCACCGCTGACGTGAGGAGTGTTTTTAGCAGCAGGACTCCTCCCGTCCCGCAGGAGCCAGCCCCTCCTCTCGCTCCTTCTCATCACCCGCTCTCAGCTCGAAGGAGGCCATGTCCCGGGCCTATTCTCTAGTCACCGGCACCCTGTACAATCATTTCATCCTGGGCAAAGTCACTAAAACAAAATAAAGCAAAATCAATGAGAACTCTCAATTCCTTTGATAGGAGGAACATTATCCCTGCTGTTCAAAACCATGGCCGGGCATCCACTGCACAACGCAACGAGAAAGAAGTGCAGCCTCTGAAGGCAGGCTGAAAGCAAGAACCATGTGCTTTGGCCGCTTTCTGATTATCCTGTCTACACATAGTTCTTTACGGCTTCACCTCTGCACATGAATTTTTCACTATGAGGGGCTTCCAGGTCCAGAAACTGGGTGTTACTAACTCTTGACATTCTGATTTAAGACTAAAATCACTCCTTTTCTCTTTACCACTTTATGTCAAGTGATGGGATTCAAGTCTTACTTATTCCATGTCCCTTCTGACCCTTAGGGATTTTAGGTGCTAATGCAAAGGTGTTAAAAAAGCCCTTGCTATGGGGTATATCTGGTTTTTCTCATCAAGTCAGTGGAGTGACACTTTCAGAATCATGAACTCTGCTGTGTCGGATTCACCACCTGGCTTTCAAAGCCGCGGATAGATAATGTTCCTCAGACATCGTAGTCTGCAACAAAGCGTTTCAGGCAGGCACAGCAAGCTCAGTGGCTAACACACCACGAAACCAGCAAAGCGCCCGAGAACCAAACAGCTCTGACGCTGCTGGAGAGGGTGTATTCTCCCTTCTGCTGCACAGTTTGGTGAGGCTACCTGGTATTACCAGCTAGATTCACACAAGAGACAAAACAGATGATGGATTTCTGTAGCAGATCACGAAGCCAAGCAGCACTGGGCAGTGAAGGCAAGTATGGATTTTAGTTGACGTGATTTCATTAAAAGCAGAAGGAAAAACATTTACTTGCTACCTAAAAGCTGTTTGCCAGTATTAGCTCCCCAGCCCTACTGCCTTCTCTGGGGCTAGTGGATGTACGTGCCGTCTTAGAGACTGAGTGAAGTTAAAGGGATTCTACTTCAGCACAAATCCGTCCTCAGGCAGAGCCAATCGCAAGATCGGGCCAAAAGCGTGTGGTAGGTTGTTTATGCCAGTGGACTTTCAGTGCAGGAGGTTGGAACTTAAGTCCCTCGAGCAAGGAACAACCCATGCAATGCAAGGTGTCTATTAGGAGTAGATTCCTCCTCTGTACTTGGAAAAACTCCTCCCTTACAATGTACCACCAAAGAAGCAAAAACGCACTCCTGTGGACAGAGATGCTCTATTGCTTAAATAGTTATTTCATCCTCAGCTAACTGGTGGCATTGCACCCACCAGTCCCTTGGTGTTCTGCTAGAGCTTTTGCTAACAAACAACACGCACTTCAGGGCTTGATCTTCTGCGGGCTTGCCAGTTCTGCCAGGGTTTCGTTTACACACTTGGCACATAGTTCAATGAGCCATACCGGAGCAGGCAGCTGAAGTGGGGTTTTTTGCTCCTCAAAAACAGAAGAAAGGGTTTGTTGCAAATCATTCCGGTACTATCAGAATGCCTTCTCCCACCCACCCCCAAATCTTATTAAAAAGAATGCGCATAGTTATTATAGCGATTCCATGTTGTCATAATTATATCCTGAAACGAGTGTGAAATGTGCTTTTCCACATAATTTACTGTTTTCCTGTGATTCATGAAGCCTCTTTTCACATGAATAATTGGTCACTTCTTGTTTATGTATCACCATGGTACATAGCTCCTAGCAGGCCAAAAAGAAAGACGCAAAGCTAACATTTAATCATTACATCCACACACAACCTACTCACCCCCCAAAACTCCTTGCTTTTTACCTCTCCCCATAAAAAGAAGGCACAGATTTTTTTTGATGGAGGAAATGTTTCCTAAAAAAGATCCTGACAGTTTTACCTTTCTTAGCACTCATTAGCAATTTTTTTTTTTTTTTGCTTCATGCTTGTTTTGTGCTTCACATTTTCCAGTGTAAAGAAAACAACCAAAAAGTCCCTTACAGAAAAACTGAGATGATGGAGAAGGAGGAATGTTCTGAGCGCAGGGCTGCTGGGAATGGCAGCATTCCAAACACCAATTTGTTTATTTCTCAGGGGAGATACAGTCAAAATGATGCTTACCAATAGTCACCTGAATTAGAAAGCACCTCAGTGTGTTCTCAGAAGAGTGTTTCAACTTCTAAACTCTTTAGCGACACTTTGTTTTCACAGTGCAGTAAACTGAGGCACAAATTAATTTGTTTACAATGACTACTCACTGAGTCACTGCTCAAGCAACTCTGCAGTCAAGCTTTGATTTGCAAAACTCCTCCTCTGCCTTCAACTACAGCTTCCTAAGTGGACTGCATGATTAGCTCAATGTGACATCTGTGACAGATGTGTGTGTATATTTGTGTTTCCTGCCTTTAAAGCTGAGGGCCACCTTGTGAAGTATTTTGACGGTAGATGAAAAAAAGTCACACAGACAATTATATTTCTGCTTGACAGCATCGTACCATGGCAATCCAAAAACATGTCAGAAAACAGAAGTCAGCAGGAACACTTAAGAACATAGGAAAAAACATGTTGGCTTAAGACCAGCTATCAATCTAGCCCAGTAGGCTGTGTGATTCTGCAGGATCAATGCAAAAACTGAATGCAAAAGAAAAAGAAAATACTTGTTATTGGGAATACACGAGGACATTAATCTTCTTTTTACCACAACCCCAAAGCAACATCAGGTTTTAAGACTGGGGAAAAAAAAAAACTGAGTGGTTTTTACCTCATATAGCCATGAGTCAAAACCAAAGCCTCAAAATCTGATCTTATTAAAAAAAGGAGGGTGAGCTGTGAGGTTTTTGTTTTCCTTTTTTTTTGGCAGCAAGGTAGAGACAGGAGGCAGTGAAACTTTGGCGAGTGGTGGGGGTTAGGACATGAGAGGAGAGAAGAGGACAAAGGAGAGAGAAAAACAACTGCTTGGAGTCTAATCTTCTGATGCAAATACACCTTAGCAGCACTGGCTGGAAAGCAGACTCAGAAGTGGAAAGAATTTCTGGATCCAGATCAAGACAGCAGAAATATCTTAATCTTTGCAGGGCCATAATCTCCTGAGAAGGCTTTGTGAGAATTTGATCCTGTCATTCCCAAACTAGAATCTTAAAACTGATTTGGACCAGAACTACAGTTGGTTTGAAAATGTTATTACTTCTTCCTGTGGAAAAAAAAAAAAAGAAACAAAAATGGAAAAAAATTCAGCCAAACCCAAAGTGCATGGACTCATTACAAGCTCAGGAAATCAACTCTATTTAAGTCTCTTTCAGCACCACTCTCCAACTTTAATAGTGCGTGTGTGGAAGCAAATATCACACAGAAGTTCATTCTCCCCTCCTGGACCCCTGCCTCCCTGCCCCCACCCCAACCCTAGCTCTACATCTGAATGGTCACTATTTGTTTTTTCTTTCTGATTAGTCTTGCCAAGACTTTCTCTCACTAACCACCATTTTCATTCTTTTCAAAATACTCACTCCTATATCTGTTTGTGATCTTCATTATCGCAACCTTGCACTCTTGTGTTTAGTTCAGTCCCTGCTTTGTCGACTTCTCTGGTGCCAGCTCCCAATGCTTCTCGTTCCTTTCTTATCAGCTGCTGTGCTATTCCCTTATTTTATCTTCTCTCATCCAGTCTTCTAACCTTCAGGATGGAGTATCTCCATGCTAGTTGAGTTCACCCAGGTTTCTGTTTGCTATTCTCTCACACTGCCGGGACTCTCATAAGCAAACGCGTGCTCAGGAAGGAAGGACTTCCTCCGTCCTGAGAGCAGTCTCTTCTCGCCACTGGCACTGCACACCAACACCTTCCTCTAGACTATGTTCCTTCTCCCTTTTTCCCCCGTTCTTATGCTTCTAGCTCTTGCTGACAATGTAACAACGTTGTGAGATGAGGAAAGACCTATTGGAGACTTGCATTGGTTTTCCGTCCCCGTTGACATGACTGGAGCAGGTATCCACTTAAACAAGTTGTCCCTGAGGCTCCAATGTCAGTGCATTTCTGGTGGGTTGACCTTGGCTGGCTGCCAGACGCCACCCAGCCGCTCGCTCACTCTCCTTCTTTAACAGCACGGGGGAAGAAAAATAAGATGAAAAAGCTCATGGATCAAGGTAAATACAGGGAGATCATTTTAACGTCAACAGGCGAAACAGACTCGACTTGGGGAAAACAAATTTAATTTATTGCCAATTAAAATCAAGTTGGATGGTGAGAAACAAAGATAAAAATTAAAACAACTTCTTCCCCCCCTCCCCACCTTTTTTCCCCAGGTTCAACTTCACCCCTTCCTACCACGCACCACAGGAGGATGGGGAACGGCAGGTTACGGGGTCAGTCCATAACAGCTCCTCTCTGCTGCTCCTTCCCCCTCACACTGTTCCCCTGCTCCATTGTGGGTCCTCTCCACGGGCTGCAGTCCTTCAGGAAAAATCTGCTCCAGTGTGGATTCTCCACAGGCCTCAGTTCCTTCAGGAAATATCCACCTGCTCCGGCACGGGGTCCTCCAGGGGCTGCAGTGTGGGTGTCTGCTCCTGCCTGGGACTCTCCATGGGCTGCAAGGGAATCTCTGCTCTGGTGCTTGGACCTCCTCCTCCCGCTCTTTCTTCTGACCTTGGTGCCTGCAGGGCTTATTTCTCACACTTCTTTTCCTCACTCCTCACTGCCCCATGCAGCATTTTGCCCTACCTTCAATATGTTTTCAAAACACACCACCATCTTGGCTGAGGGGTTCACCACAATGCCCTGCGGTGGGTCCACTGGAGCTGGCTGGAACCAGCTGTGTACAGCATGGGGCAGCCCCTGCACAGCCCCCTCCTCACAGAGGCCACCCCTGCAGCTCCCTTCACCAAAACCTCGACACCAACACTCAACACAGGACGCATTTACTACTATTATTACAAAGCCCTAAGTTCCGGCATCTGGAAGTTCACCTTTTTTCTGACTCACCAACTATATCTTCTGCAGGTGGATTCACTGATCTAGTTCTCTGTATGTTGCCAAAAGAATCAACGAGAATTTGCAGAATTGAGGGGAATTTGCAGAACTGAGGAGAATTTGCAGAATTGCAAAATATTGAGTTGAGGGCTTTTTTTTTTTTTGGAAGCCTAGCAGCGTGTTTCTTATCTTGGCTACAATTGTCTAACCTTGCTATTTTTATTTCACATTTATTGCAAACAGTTTTGGCCTGTGCCATTTGTTCAGTCTTGGATTGTCTTTATGTCTAGGCAGATTTTTTCTTGGATGCTTTTCATTTCTCTTTACTGCTTGATATTACTTTCTTGTGGGAAATAAATAGAGTTTTCACCAGCCCTGAAAGTGCACCCTGTACGTTGATAACTCAAGACCACTCTTTGCAACCATCGCTTTTTGCCTTGCTTAGAAGGTAACCCTCAGGCACTAAATTCACTTTGAAATGAGTGGACCTCATACGCGTGCAAAATTCACATGGCTCAGAATTACGACACCTGTCCATAGTCTGATCTGGAAGTACTGAAGACAGGCCTTTCCCAGGGGACACTGAAAGCCTGGTTGTTCTAATATTTTTTTAATGTCCCTGTAGGATCACTAATGATGATGAGCCATTTGCTCCACCTTCCTTCTGCTCTCTGCAATGCTGCTGCCCTTGGGAAATGCATAGCAGCAGAGCTTTTTGACGTGACAATAAAAATGACTCTCCAACATGGCCATTTATTCATTCGCAATGCCTTACGTGTCAAACATCATAGGGTGGGACAAAAGAGTCCCCGTACTTAATATTATTAGCTCAGTCTTATTTCAGTATTAAATAATTATTTATTTACAGTACTAAATAAGAACTTCTTACAACACTGATGGATCATTATTCTTCCACAGATTTTCTCCTTTTTCCATGCACAGACACAAGCTGCCTTTTGGTCTTGATTTGTAAATGAGAACCAGTCATTTTCTACTAGTTTTCCAGTCAATTGAGGGAGAGACACTGTGTTCAGCATGCTCTGATGGGTCCAAGTCCATTGCATTGTCTTTGCTTTAATGAACTTTTATGAGGACACAATACGCTTGAAAAAACTCTGTCTCCACTGAGAACCTGTGATTAGCCACTTTTATTTATGTTCTTTATTTTTAACCTTAGTTTAGATAAGGTAAGTTTAGACAGGGTAATCAGGAGGGAAAAGAATTACTATCTTTCCTCAGTATAACAAGCTCTCCTCTACTTGTTGGCAATCATATTTAAAATACAATTGCTGCAAATACATGTTTTGATCGTATCAGATCTGCACATTTTATCATGTTTTATTGTGTATCAGAATGAGGTAAGACTTGGACTTTCTAATGTGAAGAAATTTTCCTGTAAACAGGATCATCGACAGAATTTTGACACATGGAACAGTTGTCGCTTTCCACATTTTTGCCTTATCTGTACGCAAGCTGCCTAGCAGCCTGTCAGTTTGGTATGTAATAAGCCAAATAATGTGGGAGTGATTAATTCAGGGTCTGCATGATTTTATTCACATTTGTGGCAGATTGTCAACAAGAACTAGTGAGGACTCTGTACTTTATTTAAACACAGAGGCTACAGCTCTGGTAACCGCACCAGAAGCAATCTACCAACTCAGATTGCACTGGGATTTACAGTTTTTACACCAAGTTTCATCCCTCCATTTTGTAGTGTATCCTACAGCTATGACATTTGTTCAGGGAAGGACAGCGATCCCTTTTCTCCCGAATAATCCAAATAAAAAACGTTTGTCAAGAGTTCTGAGGTTATATAATGTAGGACAACCCAACAGAATGGCACGATGCTTATGTTTTCTCATTAGTTACAGAAGACTGTAAGATCCCAAATGAAGCCAACATTAGTGTAAAGCCAACTATGTAAGCACATATAAACCTTCACCCTGAGGGGCAAATGAAGTTATGACCATATAACTGAGGTTAACAGCAGGACAGGAGAAGCAGGGCAGAAGTGTGATACCCTCCTTCCGCTGAACCACTAACCCAGCCCACGCACAGCTGCTCCCCTGGTGATTTTATCATCGGTTTTACAATATCTGATCTTTTCCTTAACACCTTACCTCCTGGGATCCTGTAAATCTTAGATCTCATAAAGGGGAAAAAAGGCTTTCTAGAACTTGCATTTCTAGGGGAAAGCTTGAATGTTAAGGATTTCAAAACTGTAAGGCATACTAAAAGAACGTAACTATTATTAAAATGACTAAAAACCACTCTATGACTTCCAAAAATATCTGAAGATCTTGGGATATTTTATGATAATATTTGACTATTTAGGATTTTATAGCATTGTCAAGCACGTACATATTGGGGCATTAGTTTACTGGCCATTTAACGAGAGGCAAACACAAGGGTCGAAAGTAGTCAATCCCTCAAACGTGTCAAAAGAACTGCATGCATCCCCTCTCTACCAAAGCTGAACCTAAAGGTGAATGACACATGATGTCATTTCTGCAAGATATGCTGATACATGCTGGAAAAAAGTGACCAAAGCTTGGTAGTAATGACAACAACTATCATTTAGCTCATTTGCAGGTGTACGTGAGTATCTTGTTAGCATCCTGCTCCCTGTTCGTAGGAGTCTGGGACAATATGGCATGGGAAAGCATGAAGGGAGGAGAACTGAGTTATATAGGGATTGCATTATAACTCCCTATGCAAAGGTGAGCAAAGGCCCTTGTTTTGCTTACTCTTATGGGTCAGGCTAAAACTGATCCTCAGGACTTCCATAAGGAAAAGAACGAGACTACTTCACTATCTTCGCTGTGTGAACCTAGACGCGGTTGTGGGTTATGTTCTTTTTAACGCGTACTTGTTTCACATACTTTAGAGGTAATCAAAGTTTCCTTTGAAATGAAACAAATCCATAAATTGAGGAGGAGGATGAAAACCAGTCTTCTGGGTAATTCCATCTCATCAACCAATTCTAAGTGCTAAGGGCATTGGACTCTTGCTTGAAGACACACAGTAAGATACACATAGAATACTTTTCATTAAAAGAATGCTGAAAGTCTTTCTGTAATAGCAATCTCCTCTATGTAAGCACATATCAGCAGTTTTCACTAGTGAAACAGAAAACAAGATTCAAGATTTCTTCATACAGTCAGTTTCCTTTTGGTATAGTATCTGAAGTGTCTTTAATACAATACACAACAGGCAGCTATGTGAAATTCAACATTAAAAGGCCAATACAGTAGCGCAGCATGTCAGGTACCACTGCTGAGTACAAGATGTACTGTCACTGTGGAAGTGTGATAAAACATTTCCCACCAAGACTCAGAACACATTATAATCTCTGTAAGTGGGGGAGTTCTCCCTGCAAATTTTGAGTAGGCTGATAGATTTGGTGAGAGAAATTGGCAGGATGACGTCTTTGGACGTGGAAGCACCACGTTCCCAGCTGGACTCCAGGCTGGAATGCTTTTTAGTGTTTTTCTCTTTCCTTGTCAGAGAGTCCTTTCTGAGGGTGATACAGCTGTTTTTCCCTCAAAGCTCCATTGTCAAGAAGACAAGGCATTAGCTAGAAACAATGAGAAAATCCTGGTTTCGTTGATTAACAGCAGGTGTAATATCCACTAACAAATTTTGACTTGCAAGTCAGCAAAGAATACATCTGTTCTGGATGTATTGATTGATTCTGGACTCTTTCATAACAATACATATTTTTCAGGGCACTATAAAAAACATTACTGACCAACAGGCTTTCTTAATTAATAAAACCAAGCAAACTGGCACCCCAGTTCTGTCTTCTTTAAAGGAAAACAGCAGCTATTTCACTGAGCTCAACAACAGAAAGTCTAGAAAGTGTGAATCAACTCTCACTATAATGTAGAACACTTGTTTTAAACTTTGTAATTGACATTTCTGAGCTTTGTCCTGGAGGCAGCCATAATTAAATTATTCATGACACCAACAGTATACAAAGCACATAAAAGACTTTAATCCACTTACCAGCTCGATTTATTGAAGCTTAACCAACAGGAAAAATATGACTAAAACTTTTAATTGGTACAGACGATTGTGCTATATGATTGCTCTGTGAAAACCAGCATGCACTTCTGGATGCTTATGCATCAGAATAGGTATTAACATTTGGCCCCAACATACAATAAACCAATCAACCATCTATTTGTATCCTTCTTAAATACAGTGGAGGATGACCTCGTCACCCCCTCCTTCAACTCACTTGTTCTTTGAAGAATTTATTGAAGAAAAATTGTCTTGAAAACTGTGCATACGCATTATGACTATGATATTTATATTGCATATTGATATAAACAAATCGAGTGCAATTTGATGCTGATCCTGCTTGTAGTTATTCGTATTCTTCTGAGTAGTCTTGTCATTCATGAACTGTGTAACTATCAGTCTTTTGTAGACCTTCTCCGCTGCTGTCTTGAGCTTATAGAATTTTTATTCCAATCTCTGCAAATGAAAAATTGTCTCATCCCAGACGTAAACAGATTTCTTATTCCCAAGAAGATGAATAGATGGTATATTATCTTTGAACACATCTGGATCCCTTTCCATTTTATTTGGCAGACATTTAAAGACATCTCCATTGTGTATATAACTTTATTTTTAATATTTGCGTAACAACCAACCAAGAATATGTTCATCACTCTGATACAGTATTACCCCTAGCGAGCACCATTCCTCCAGAGAAGCTCCCAAAACATGCTGTCCAGGATGCCCAGGAATCTCTATTGACGTTTGTCAGACTAACATATTTGGGTCTCAACATGTCAGCCTTGCAATGCTTTTAAGCTTTATAAAGCATAAACTTCTATTTTATTTTATTTTCAGGTTTTGGATGCCGTTTTGAAGTACGGATTCTCATGTAGTAGTATTTTCTGAGAGATGAAACCTTCTGGTTAAATTGTCTAGGTCCTGATAGAAACCACTGTTAAGCTTGAGAAATTCTGAGTCCTGAAACCAATTACTCTTCAAACTGCACAGGAAGTATGTGAATCTTCACTTTTCTTTTTTCTTGACTCATTTTGCTGTTTACATCTGAGAAGTTTGTAGGTTCAGATGAGTACTTTGTAAAGGATTCAGAACCTCCTGTATGCACTGCTCATTTGAACCTGTCACCCATCTCTGTTCTGTGAAATCACATCTTTTCTTTCTCTTAATATACCACAAAGTTCATATTATAAAAAAAATACCTTTTTGTCTTTTGTTCCTCACCAAGTCCCTCTCAATTCATAAACCACAATACTATTATTCTGGTTTTTTTGCATCTAGAGAACTTCTGTTCTTTCAAATATCCTTGCCCTCACTACCGAAAGAGTATGGAGGAAATAAATTCCACTTAGCTTACAAGTGCTCCTTTTGTTTCACCATCATGCTCATAAACATTTATGAAAACACTGTTCCTTTTGTCCTAGGGCAAGGAACATGTGAAAAACATGCAAAAAAACCTTAAAGACACAAGACTTGGAAAATTGCATAGAGACAGTTTTCTGAAATAATCATGCTTTCCAATGTCAATGTTATTGTTTCAAACAGACCAAATGCAGTTCTGTTGTATTCAGGCAACCGCTGAAATCCTTGGCCGCTGACACTCCAGGACAGATTTTGACTCATTCTAACAATAATCCATAAAAAGCCCCAAGATGCTCTCATTTGTACGACTCTCTGACCCTGACAAACTTATTAAGATTCATCCAGCTTTTTATCAAACTACTATCCAGCTGTAAACTTAATCAGTCAGTTGAATTTGCAGGAGATAGAGCACTTCATAATGACCCCATTTTCTTTGTCAAGTAAAACTAGTAGTCAAAGGGATATATAACCCATAGTAGTACCTTACATTCACCTTGATGTTTCCACTACTGTCAAGCCCGATACTAAAATGGACTGATTTGTATCTTTGTGATAGTGATTTTGTTGATATAACTGAACGTGTTTTTTCTAGGCGTTTCAGTAGAGAATACTACAGAGTCACTATCAGTTCTGATGTACCAAGGGAGAAACAACTTATTTCAATGAGAATATTAAAAGACATTCTTCTTAGCAGTAGTATAATAATGAGACACACGTATCCCCTCACCAAGGTCTCAGCCAACAGCTTATCCCCCTTCCCCACTATACCATGAACAGAACAAATGCTGACATTTTCTTCAAAGAACTGATCATGAAATCTGCTTTTGGAATAATTTCTTGGTACATTTTCAGAACCATACAAAGACAAAGCTGTGTGCATTATATTCATTGTAGTCATAATTGCAAAAAATGTGAGGAAGGATGGAATTTTGAGCTGGAAATAACAAACAGCAGAATTCCTGTTGACTTCCTGGGAGCCAGAGCTTCACAATCACTCTCTAAATATGTAATCTATCGTCTCAGTAAAAGAGCGGGATGTTTAAGTAATGAAATTTTTAAAATTATTGCCACAAAAATAGAGACTGGCCATGTATCATCATGACCAGCTATCTTTCAGAAAATTTATGTAGCGAGATCAATGTGAAGTCTTAATTGATGCCCTAATTTGGTAGTAGTACACGAAGAAACACCCTTCAAAGTTCACTCAGCAAACCCAATTCTGTTTCTCCCTTGGCTAAAGGGCGTCCTACCATTATACTGTAGAGTGGATCAGTTAAGACAAGTTTCTTTTTAAACTCAGAGAGGTCCAAATCCCTTTGGCTTTTGTGTGAAGACAAAATACTTTAACTTGAAGAAAGAGAATGAACGTCAATGACCTGTCATCTAATGGTGATCTATATCTGTTGATATGGATTTATTACCAAATCTGAAAAAAAAAAACCCACAAGTAAAAAAGATAAATTTGTAGCATTTTGTTGATAATTGTATTTTTAGGATATGTGTATTAATAAACAACTTATTTTTTAACTAGTGTTCGCTGTCAAACTGTTTCAGAATGCCATCTGAGAAAAGTAGAATAGTCTGAGTGTTTATTCAATAATACTTTCTTTGTGTATCATATTATCCATGCTGGACAATGGAAAGCATCTAAAAAATGCTGGTTTTCCAAGTCTGAAATGTGAGGAACTACAGAAAATATAAACAAATGTGAATCTCTGACGCATATTAAAGTTGTTATAATTACACAGCATGTAAGACGTGGATAAAATATTGATAGCACATCAATCACAGGAAATTATTGTTATTATTATTGTTATTATCACAGGATAATAACAATAATAATTTTCACAGGAATGTGGTATCACACATTCATCACAAGGTGATACAACAAGTTTAAAATACACACTATAAAATAGACAAGATCAATCAAAAACATTAATCATCTTTATTTTGTGTTGCTGAATACTGTGCTGAATACAGCACCTACAGTTGACTCTCACCACTTTCAGGACATTACTACAGGTCTTTATAACGTAATGCTAGCAAAGCTTCCCATAGAGATGTAAACACCGTAACCTACCACGTGGCATGTGGCAGATGTGTATCGGCGGCAAATGGCATAAAGCAAGACTGACCTTATTGCTCCACCTATGAGGGAGCTTGATGAGGGCATTTTTAGCTACTACATCACCATGGCAAGTGAACTGCTTAGGTAATGTCTACAATGAGAAGTCTACACACCTCAGTGCTTTCCTTTAGCTGACGAAGCATACGCTTTCAAAGGCAAGTACAAAATGTGAGCCAAAGAGAGTGCAACTCGGATGGTTTCCCCATGATGTTCAACTGTTCAAATGTGACCCTAGCTCAGCCACAGTATTATTAGTTTTATGTAGGCTTAAAAATTAATAAAGAAATCTGTGCTTAAGCTATACTTCAGGTAAGTCATCGATTCTTGAAGCCTTAGAAGAACAATATTCTTGGACAGATCACAGAAAACATTTTTGCATCAGTTCCTGCAAGCACATTGAATTGAATTGAGTTGAATTGAATTGAATTGCATTGAATTGAATTGAAGGCCCAAATTATATCCATGTAAAAAATGTTTTCCAGACCAATGTTTCTTTGGCACATTTATAATCCATCGCTGAAAAAGGAATGTCACATATATTATAAAATCTTTCTAGTATTCAGAATTTCTAGTATTCAGAATGGCCATGCAAAAATTTTTAAAACAATTTCATCCACAGGTTAGTCACTCCTGCAACAGAGTTTACAGTACCTAAACCAGTTGAAGCAAACTATGTAGCTCAGGTAGCTCAGTGCAGGCTGCAGTGCAGCTGGGGAAGCAGGCAGATATAAATGGCTAGTCAGACCATGCTGTGCTCTACACTTTAGCACCTATCCATCTAGCATCAAGAAAGCTAACTAGCTCGTTTTACATTTGCACTAAGTCCATTTGATAACCGCACTACACATGATCTGAAAGTGAGCATAAATTATATCTGTCCCCTTGATGAACAATTTTTATCAGTGGCTACTTCCTGCTAGAAAACAAAACGAAATCTTATCACATTTGCCCTCCATCCAAGTGGTGGGGAAGAATCTGTAAGCTCAAATATGTGGACATAAAAAATATAGAGTGGAAGAGTGCTATAAGGGAGTTTCAGTGTGAACAGGAATTAGGTTCTTTAAGGTCATGTCTACATGTATAATTTCAGACAGTCAGGAATTAACATTGCCATCTACTGAGCTGGCAGGACATGAGGCAAGTTTTGATCAGACGCCAATGTAAAGATGCACAAAAATCTCAAAACACTAATGCAATCTCAGCCTCTGGAATGACTACTGCTTTTTCTTTGTTCTGCCTTCTTACGATGGAGTGAAGGAATTCAATGCTTCAAGGAATTCGAGTGTTATTTGTCAATGAGATTCTTAGAGCAAAGCAAAAATTCAAATATTCCCATATCTTAACTAGAGACAGCATACAAAAAGTGTGGGGCAAATGATTTCTTCTTTTTTTACGACTTGTAGAATTCTGTAATGGAAGCAGATAGGGAGCCAACAGAAACATACAGAAATATAACACAAATGTGTAGGACTGTACGATATCACAATATTCAGTATTAACTTAGTAAACTATTAGATACAAATCCCACTGTTCAGCTCTTCTCTGTTCTAGACCATCAAGTAGAAGTGTTAAAATACAATGGGCCTGACTGACAGCGGTGAAAGACACCATTACATACACTGGATCTACTGTTATCCTGTCTTTTAGGTAACTTTCAATACACGCAGTCGATTGTTTAAAACACATCTTTACAAAATGAGATTTATGGTTTATTTCTAACATAAAGTATACAATCATACATATATAACATGTATATTATATGAACTTTGGTGATGTTCTACACTGCAGACTCACTAGCTTGAACATTTTATCTCTTCCATTTCCATTCTAAGGATTAGTTCTAGGGCTTCTTGTTCCTCCCATTACATATCAGTCTTGCCAAAATTATTACACTAGCAGCCATGTCTCAGAGGCAGACAAAGTTCTAAAAATTAGGCTTTGAACATATTATTTTCTCTTTTATGTCATTCTTCAGTCTATATGTAGGAATAAAAAAAAAAAAAAAAAATTTTGATGTCACCTTCTAGGAGCTAGACTGCATTTTGAAAACTTCTCCCTGCCTTCCCTCCTCTCATATTTCCACAAACTGTATTCTCCTATGGATAGTCAGAAATAATGAAAAATAGAAATAAGCTTTAAAACTTTGGATGTGATGTGGAGAAGATGGAGGTTATTGCATACCCCAAAGCTTGCATACTGGATAGGTCGTCTTCTGCTGGATAATCAAATTTCTTCTCTGAGACTTGGAGTTTTGAAAGTAATCCAACCTCCCAATATGATCTTGTATGTCTGTAGTCTGATTCTGCAGTTTTGCTTGCAGGGTAGAGAGAAAGATTAAAGAACTAAAACCGTGAAAGGTAAGAAGAAAATACCTACAGATCTCTGTGACAATCACAATGTTCAAGAGCTGAGATTAAACAACACATGATGTTCTCATGGGAAAGATACACCATAGTTACCAGAGAAATCTTACTGACTCCAATCATAAGCTTCTCCAACAAGTGCTTTCACATATTGTCACAAATAAGAATACAAAACTCTTTAATAGGAGAATGCTGATATACTGCTAAGGTTCTGGCTTTGATGGGGAACACTTTGAGGTCTTTAGTAAAAAGGAATATTATTCCATGTACTGGTCTAGAAGTAAAACCAAGAATATTGAAGTTCATCTAGGAATCTGCTCATACCACATTTCCACAATTAAGCATAGATTGTGAGGCAGCACTAGACAATCAATTTAATTTTACACTGCTTCTACTTTCCAAAAAAAACCATGTGGACATCTGTGTCATCTTTGGTGCAGTTGACAAAGACAAGAATTTCCCTGGCTTAGGAACGATAAATCAGTAGGCAACTCATTAACGCTAAAGTATTTTTTTGTCTATCAGAAGAAATGGAAACATCATTCAATCAAGAAATATCAAAAAGAAGACTGGATTTTCATCCATTTGTAGGGTGAGGTCATCACCTAGTAAAATCAGCATTATTTACTTCTGCAGTGAGCCTTTGCATACAGAAGACAAAACCTTTGGTTTTGATTACATAAATGAAGCACAGAGAAAGATGTAAATAATACATATTTCATACTGCCAAATACATATGCAACCATTTGGTGTTTCCTTATTGCTATAAAAAAGCAATTTATTAAAAGTGACTGTTGATGCAAAAAAACAACCGAACAAAGAAAAATCCCACACTACTGAATAACAAGAACCACACTAAAAAATGTCCATAAGTCCCCCATTGAATCACAAGCTCACCATAAGAGATATCATTCTCAGTTTATTTACATTCCTAAGCATGAACATTTATCTTCCCTTATTTCATTCAGAACTCTTTTATAACTAAGGCCCCAAAGCTACAATCAATAGAGTGTAGGCACAGAAATTCCCCTCCATGCTGCCGTTAGCAAGACTAGAAAGACCTACGACCTGATCCAAAGTCCAATAATGTCAGTGGGGAGTTTTTCCTACTTCCTTCAATGGGTTTAGAAAGGACATCTGAGGTCAGCAAGCTGCACGCCTTATTCTGTCAGAAATTCCACTGAAGCAGTGCAGTATCAGTCTCCACATAATTACATACATCTTCTTCCTGAAACTGAGGCCAGTCACATTAATCGTACTTTCATGAGAAAATGACTTTTGGAATCAAACTAGCTTTGTAAAACAGAAATAAAATACATAGTATACATCGGTTATGGTAATGTTTTGCCCTACTCTAAAAAGATGCACTGTTTAGTTTTTAAACTTTTCTATTACTAGAGCTGGAGTTGTTTATAAATGACTAAAGAAATGCCTGCCAACACTCTTATGTTTCAGTCCTGATTCTTCTGTTATACATCAAAAGTAGTAAGAAATAATAAGCTCCTCAGGCTCACCTGAGGCAATACACTTGGGCATATATTTTGGAAATAGAGATGAATTTGTATCTATATTCAATTAAATGTTTTTCTCCATTTTTTAAAATACCAAAAGTACCAACACACGATGCCAAATAACAGGGAAATGCTTTCATCATTGCTTCAGTTATCTAGAACTTCAATCATGGGCTACTAGAAAATATAATGAAAGAAAAATCATAAATAAAAACAATTTTTCCCAGGGATTTTTTCCCTCCCATAATTGCAATCTGATAATAGTAGATAAATAAATAAATAAAGAACATAATCCACAAATACTTCTATCAAGCATAGCTTCAGATCAATCTTGAATCAATGATGCAATCCCAAATGATTAGAATATATTCGTCATTTGCTAGGTTGAGATTTGCAGCTTCAGAAATCACACTCTATCAGCAGTACTGAGAATGTTAGTCTCTCTGTTTTCCTCTGTAGTGGTTGGCTCTTCCTTTAATAAAACGCTTAACTGTTTCTGTGCACATGAGAGGAAAAGTTCCAAACTATATAGATTTCTCTGACGGACAACTTGATCAAGCTGTTGAAATAAAAAAGAAAGATAGATCAACTTCAAGAAAACCTGGAAATAAATGTCAGGGTTTGTCAGCAAAAATTCAACCATATTCAACAACAAAAATTCAACAACCAAATGCGACAAGAACCTAAGTAGCCTCTATGTATGCAATTTAGTAACAACTTTTTAATGTATTCGAGTTTCTTCAAAATAAAATGTACATAAGGCTAAAAGTAACTTTCCAACAGCTGTCAAATTCTACACAAGAAATTTGAAAAGCTAAACAGCCACACTAGATAAATCCTCACAGCACCTTTGAAAATTGCAGCTATTGCTTTTATAAAAGATACTGCTTCTGCTTTAAAACGAACACTATATACAACTGCATATTCAAAAATTCAAAGTCTACTGTTAATTTAAATGGCAGCACATTTAAATAGTTCCCATAGGAAAAGTGGTAATATTTTCTGCTTCCTTTGTTTATTCCAACATTTTATTGGAGTCCCCTACTGTCAAACAATGTGAACTATATACTTACTTGCAGTAAAGACAATGGCCCTTTCTTCCCCACCAAAAAAGATAAGAACGCAATAACAAGACTTGGTAGGTTATGTCAGATAAATGGCATAAAAATACAGTTTACCAAAAGGTATTTGAATTTTCTTAATATCATAACATTAATAAATAAAATGTGCTGCAGAATTTCTTTCATTTGAATTTTAAAGTTCAAATGCCAAGCAAATAATATTACAATTGAGAGATGTTTTCAACTTGACTATCCTTTAATCAGGCACAAATTCTACTAAATACATATATAATAATGACATAGGGTGAGACTGAAAGGTAGTGGTACAAGGCTAATAGGACATAAAAGTTATGCCACTCAAGAGAAAGGAAGTAATGGAATTTGGAAGAAATCCAGCTCTGCACTTCTGCCAAACTGTTGTACATAAGTCCATAAGCAATATCTTGAACTCTGTTACACCAGCAAAATGCTAATGTGAGGCCACGTGGCCCTAGCAGATCACAGAAACCTGCCTAGCAGACTGGTGGCCGTATTTTTTCAAAAAATATACTTTGTCTCATGTATCTAGCACTCACAGCTTTAATTATAGCTTTCAACTAAAACTCTGATCCTATGGTATCTCTCTGCACATATATGCTCATCATTCAGCAGTCAGTTAGCTGCTTTAACAATCACTTGAATGAACATTTTGTTTTATAACAGATATACTTGTTTTTTTAATATAAATACAGAACACAAGGCAAAGTTAGTGATACCTTCCCACTTCACTTTGAAAATGCACTCAGGGTAGAGCTGCAGCGCTGTGATTGAATACACAAAGGGAAACATTTTTATGACCCTGTGCTTTGCTGCTCTTTAAGTTCCTCTAACATGCAAAACCAGGCTCTGGTAGTTTGAATATTTTGGCATTTTGTTTCAACAGAGATGAATGTGTCAAATTTAGTCACAAGCGGAATACACACATATTTTCTAGAAGCCACACAGTCATAAAACTCTCATTCAGTAATATATCTGCTTGTACTTCTACTTCTGCAAATTTCCAGCTGTCGTGCACATTTTTGCATCCCTTAGCAAAAGCAGACATTAGTGCTCCATACATAGCCTGATGTGAACCTAGCCCACTGATTTACAACAGATTTTAAAGCAGATCTAGTTCAAATAAATTTCAGAAAAGTCTGCTCTTGATATATTTAACAGCTGCTACTGACAAGAAAATGAAAGACTTGGAAACAGCAAACTAAGCTTTAAAGTAGCTGTATCTAGAAAAGACAGTCCGGAACAAACGAACAACATAAACACACTGTTGTGATGGTGCATTTCTTCTGATTTGAAAGGTATCTTGCCTCCTTCCTCTTCTCTGGTCCAAAATATAAAGAACATTTTGCATAGGGAAGCTTGCAGATGTTTTTGTGCTTGTGACCCATATTTCTCTGGGGAATGGGCAGATATAGCACAATCCACATAAAATCATCTGTAACATCTTAGGAAAGAACATGAGAAACCTCTTTTTTCTAAACGTATTATGTCATCAAATTCTGTTGCTTCTGGTAGATATATCAGTTGGAGGAGCTTAGCATGAAACCGATTTTCAATGGTTTCCTTTCATTGCATATCATATTATCTATACTCCTAGATAGTTCTTTATTGAGCTTTGACCTAGAGCTTTGGCTAAACTCTCCATTTTCTTTTCTTTCAGCCTTTCCTTGCAGATTCTGCTGTAAAGAGATCAAAGTAGCTCACCAGATGTGTGTTCCAATATGCTGCTGTTAATTTCCTTTACCAAGGCAGCAATCTCAAATTGTATAAGGTTAAATCTATTTCATGAAGTATTAATGTAAATGTTTAATGTGTGCAGCGATTGGCTGCAATACGAACAAAACAGAATTTCTTCAGACTTGAGAAAGACTTTATAAGTCTCAAATGAATTAAATACACATTTGAGGAGTCTTTGTTGAATTCAAGTGGTTAGATGGTCGTCTCCCTTTGTGCATAAGAAAAGTTTATTGCTTGTTAAAAGTTTATGTAAATTCAACAACAAAAATTCAGAATTCAGTTGCCCCTTGTCTGCTCAGTTTATGTGTAAGCTTTGCCTTGAGCAGTACTTTTAAAAATTCTTCCATGCTACACTAAATGACAAAACACTCTGAAAAGACTTGGGATCTTCACATAACACAAAATGAGAAGCAGCAAAATTATGCTGGCTTTGAAAGTGGTACATTTGAATGTATTCAGGAGAACATTCCCATTAATGGAGAAATTGACTGGGAAATAGAACCAAATCCAATGAAGTTTTGTTATATAATATATTGTTTAATGAAGCGTTAGCAACAGAAACATCTTTTTGAACGGTGCCTCAACATGGCTGTGCTTCTGCTTGCGTAATATACCATGAGATGTGAAAATATGTAAGTAAGGCATTCTAAATCTTGTTTTTCTAAATAGTCTTCCCTTTATATTTTTAGGTCCCGTTCACTTCATGGAATGATCTCATTATTTAAACAAACATAAATGGACATCTGGCAAATTCAAACTGAATGTGACTCATATGCAAATGTAATCAGTATGAATAACGTATTAGGGATGGAGCATTCACACAAGCAAACCAATCCAACTATTCTAATTCTATAGATACTGAAAAATGCACCATGTTGGTCCAGATCTATCACATGAGAAGGCAATTTTCTACATCACACCATCACTGTTATTACTAATGAATGTTTCTCTTCCACCATGCGAAATCTATCCAGTTCAAAGTTCCCAATTCTGTACCTTGTATCCTATTGGCACAGCTTTAATGTTCCTGAACTTCATTATTTTAAGTTACTCGACAGTATCTTTTTAATTCTGTACAGTGGGGGTTTTTTTGTTGTTTTTTGGTTTTTTTAAGAATCAGAGATTGCCTCTTTATGTACTCGTATAGGACCTACCGAGGAACTAGCTGTGAAAGATCTGGGAAAGCAGTTCCTGAACTCCACAGGGTCTATAGCACTCCTGAAATTCCCACAATCATTGAGACACATTCATTTGCTAAAAATGAGCTGATTCTTGCAGGACGTTCTAACACATTCACTGCTGCTTTTTCCCTCTGTTTAAACCTTCAGTCCACTTTTGAGGTCTAAGTATGATTCCACCATCCTTCTGGCCAAAGATGACTGGATGAGACTCACTTTGGGGTCCCGTCTCAGTCACATCCCTAGGCTACCCAGAATGACGTGCCTTTGAGCCACACAAGGCACGCTCTGAAGGGAGGCATAGGCCTCAGCAGAACTCCTATCACTGGATGCAAGAATTTGACTTGGGAAATAAAAGAAAAGCTCACACATAACTGTGCAGAATACTGCCACCAGGTGACTGCTCTCATCCCAGGCTGCTCTATTTTACTTTAAGTCAATCCATCTTCCCCTGTATCACTTCATAAACCCACAGCTCAAACCAAAGTTAATAATTATTCTTAGCTCTACATTTTCCTAGCTTTTATCATACAGCTCAAATTTTCTGTAAAATGGAATGAAAGTCTACATGGCCGATGCCTAAAGTAGAAAATAGTTTCTTAGACAAATAACTGAGCACGCACATCCTCCATGTTTTCCCCTTGTAATATCTACCTGCAAATAGATATATGGCATATGTGCCGTTCTATTGAATATTCTCCAACCTGTTAAATATTTCAAATTGCTAGAAGAGAAATCCAGTCAGAACTCTATAAATAACGACTATATGTCAGAATTATACTATCCATTACTAGTAACTAATAAAATATCTTATAGAAAATATAAGTTTAGGTTTAGCACTGAAGATTTAAGGATGAAATTCTGATCTCACCATAGTAAAGATATGTTTCATTATTAATCTCACTGTAGCCTGAACTTCACGCAGAAAAGTGAAGAAAGCAAAATTAATGTTACATATGGCTCTTCAATTTTCCCTTTGGTATAAACATTAAGATGTTTAAAAGTGTATTCTGCAAAACTATTTCTCAGACAATACCATTTTTCAATACCAATTATATTTGTAGCTGTAGAAAATGGTAGCTACACTTATACAAATATGTATTGAACAGTTTACCTGCACTTCAAATGATAATGTGATGATTAATGTATTAGAATGCAGTTCAGCTCACTATTCTGGCTCTGTAATAGAATCATAGAACCATAGAATCATTAAGGTTGGAAAAGACCTCTAAGGTCATCGAGTCCAACCGTCAACCCAACACCCCCATGCCCACTAAACCATGTCCCTAAGCACCTCATCTATACGTCTTTTAAATACTAGCATGAGTAAAAGTTGCAATCTTTTTTTATCATGAGATTCAACAAATACAATGACCAGAGATTAAAAAAGAGCAAAGATGTTGAGTAAAAAGTTTTTAATTTTACTTTTATTACTGGCATTTTTCACAGTTGATCACACATATGTACACTGTAAAATAAACAAAAAATAATCATCCCATTATAATTTAATGAAGCAGAGCAACTTCCCTCAAAGATTGTAAAATCAGGAATCAGCTTTTGAGTCCTGCTTATTTCTTATGGAACCGTGCAAAGTAGTACATCAAGAAAACATTCTAGCACAGTGACATATATGTTTATATCTGTCCATAAAGGGGAGGGGTCAGTTGGGGAAGACCTCAAATCCTGAAAACTATCCTTGTCACTCAAAGAAAATCATGTTCATGCAAAGACAGGAAATTTCAAATGCAAAATGAATGTTTTGGGGAATTGAAAACAAAGAGATTGATGGGTAAGAGAATGTGTTGTGAAGATTGAGTTTGGCAGGTCTAGATTAGTGAGGGTGATATAAAGGCTCTCAATTTATTTAGTGTTTACAAGTAGCTGCTTGTTAGCTGTTGAATAGGATTCATTGCCAAGGTAATGCTTTGAAGTTCAATATTGATTAGTCACAAGTAATCATCATTTATAGACATCATCATTGTAGTATGAGCAATTCCACGTATTTCCTGTGCTCTTCCTAAGTAATGTTCAGTAGAAAGGGGACATTTTAACATTGTAGGTAAAAGCAATCGAGATTTTGTAATATGTTCAAAGTTTATCTTCTTTTATTTAGTCTTCATTTCTCTACATATTTTCATTAATGATAAATATACCAAAGCTTTGTCTATTCGCTGTTTGCAAACTAACTGTAACTAATTTCTGTTTCTTATTTTTCTATATGGTTTTGTATTATATGAATTTACTAACTAAAGAACTTCTAAAAAAAACCCAGTAAATACAAATTAAAGAATAATGATAAACGTACTTCAGATTATGATTTTTTAATAATTTCATTAAAATGTCCTCATTTTTGCAGAAAACTAATATAAGACTAAACTAACAATAAAGTGAACTTACATTCTTCCATGAAAAGACTCTGGAATAATTTTTCATTTTATTCTATAGTTCTAACTTAGCATTGTTTAATCAACACTTAGATGGATGTGTCCATAGAGAACAGAATACTAGTCAAAAGCGTTGATGATGAATGCCTGCTTTTCTAAATATTTATGTACTTAATAATTAAGGACTAGAGGAAAAAATTCAAGTTCCTTTGAAATCAGTAGAATCAGGAATATACTTAAGTATAAGGAAGAACTTATTATGACTCTTGATTTGTTCGTGCATGTAAATAATTTACTAAAAAATTCTGTCAGTGGCACTCTTTGCTCTGTGCAGGGACTCATTCCACATAGCCAATATGATGTTAAAAATATACTGGGTTGCTCATGGAGCAGTTAATCCAGATGTAATGCAACTGCTTGCTTAAAGACATTAATGTTGTAATTGCATTCACATTTAGGTATTTCTGTTTGGCCTAATTATATGTACATCCGTAATAATATGTAATATTTTCCTTAAATCATTTTAGCATCAGTCTGCATTATAAAATACAGTTATGGTCTTTCTGAACAATGGTCTGAACTTCAGTGTTAAGTGGATAAATGACTGCATTTTAAATCTGTAGCCACTTTCTAAACATTTTTAGAGAAAAATTATTTCTGAAAAATTATGGGTTTTCTTGTATGATTAAAACCTTAGCTTTTGCAGACTCCTCCTGTCCCATTCACGGTGCGCAATAATCTGTTGAAATGGACTACTGCAACTTAGTGTTAGGATTCTTTGCATATACTGTACTGGATATTGGCTAACAAACCCAGTGTTCAGCAGAACATTACAGTGTAATTACAGACTCAGAAATGTCTTCTCATATTTTGATTGGTAGATGTCCCTCTTTTAGGAAAAATAAAAGATGAGGGGTTTGTTTGGTACAATTTTTATAATGTATAGGTTTTGCTGGTTTTTTTTCCGCACAACTAACCCACACTAGTGAATGAGCCTGACACGATTCTGAAAAATTCCATAGTCGCAAAAGTTCAGCTACGTGATTATATTTTCTAGTAAAACTAAGGGCTCAGAAAGCTTTCCCAGTGCACTAACATGAACTTCTCCCAACGGATTCAACAGAAGGCTTAAAAAAATTCCCTAGCACATTAAATAGACCATATAAAAAACTTATTACCTTGAGGAACCTGCAAATCTGAGAGTTGGATGAGGAAACAATGAACTACTTCCTCTCATTTCTATAATGGATGAGAAGGAAAACAGATCCATATGGTACATATGTGCAGCAGAGCTTATTTTAGAGTTAATCCCAGAACAGGACATTTTTGTCTGTCCACCTGTGAATTTCTACTATTGATAACACTTACTAAGTGTATAAAAACACGGTTCTTCATGGCTATAATTTATACAGTATCTGCTACACATTAGAAAGCCATCAGTTTTCAAGACTGAACCTCTAGGAAAGAGTGATGTTTAATAAATTATATTGCCATGCGAAAATGTTTCTTTCTCCTTAAATAAATAATGCTGCAACTTCTAAAACTTAAGGATTTTATGCTCTGAACTTGATCAGTGAAACCATTAAAATAATACCATATGTTGGACACATCTTTAAAACAGATTTGCCTAGTCTGTTGAAGGTGGTGGGAAAACATCCTGTCAACCCTCTCAGAATCTCCACTGTCTCCCAGCTGGACAACGGAATGTAAGAAAATACTAACTTTCCTTCATCTAAATAAGAGAAGGAAATTTGCTTTCAGTCAAGGAAACTAGATTAAGTGCATAAAGGAACTAAAAATGGTTGCAGCACCTGCTCAGACTACTGTAGAAGGTGAAAAATAGACATTATCTAAATGCACAAAAATAATAGTGGAAATATTTATGTGTAGAAACACATGAACAACCTCTGGGGTGACCTACTTACTTAACAGATTAGGAACATAGGATTCCTCGACCAAGTTGTTTATAGACTATTGCCATACACTAAATATATAGTTACCATGATTGCTACTATAATTGCTGATGCTCCCCTGTGGCAGCCCTGGGAGGGGCCAAGGTGGGGGTTCATTCCTCTGCCTAGGTTTTTGGGGTGCCCCCACCTGCCATTGTGCCTCTCTGCTCCTTCATGAGTATGGAGATAAGCCACTGATGGGCTGATGACTCCTGCGATAGTGGCCANAGTGCATCCTGTACATCTTCTTGAGCAAGATCTGATTCTACCCAGCATGGAACTCAGCAGTGTCTGCAGAATCTCTGAATGATAAATGGTTAGCATTTGGTTCTGGCAAGGGTCTGTATAGCTTCTGATATACACTAGATTACAGTCCCCACAAGGTAGCCCCAAGGCAGAAGACTAATCACAATGTAACTAAGGGCCAAATTAATCAGATCACCTCCTCTGATATGGAAAAAGGAACTAGAGATATATAACAGCACCTAAATAAAGGATTTGTAAGCGAGACAGACTGCTTTCTATCCAGGCTTGTCAGATCCTGAGTCCTCATAGAGGGTAGAAGTCCCTAATAGTTTATTTTATCTTGAACTGTTTTAAGTACCCAAGTCAGTCTTAGGCACCATCACATGCTTTTTTAATATGGCTACAAATGACTTGGCAGAGATTACACAGGGCTTCTGTGGAGCTTCATAACTGCAAATTACCATCTCTCCAGGGAAAGTGCCTGAAGACTATCAGACTATGCTTCCTGAAAAGCCCTGAGTGCAGGGTTGGGTGCTAGATCTGGTACCAAAGATCTGCTTCACTTTTCAGTATGCATACATACTCCAAATTAATCCCGGGTAAGCATTTTTGGTTAAAAGCAACAGCAATTTTCCTACATATATAAATAGCTATTATTATCAAATCAAATAAAAAAAATGTTATCTGATGGGCTCATGGTAAGTCATGCTCACAGAATCGCCTTGCAGTAGTAAGATGGTATCTACAGAACTGGATTAATTAAGCCTAAGTTAAAAGCAAACAGCAAATAAAGGCATTAATAAGAACAATATTTTTAATGTAATTTACACTATCAGGGAGTAAGTATGTAAAATAGAAACAATCGTTGCATCATAAGTGTTTGCAGTGGATACAAACTGAAAAAGCTACCCTAAAAATGTGCACAACTGGGCAACCATAGGGTAAATCTTTCCACAGTTGTATGACTGCTATTTCATTGGAATGAGTGCTTTCTAAATAACTATATCTAATGTGACTCTTCATTAATAGGAGATTCACCAGGAGCACAATTTCCTTGCCTCTAAGAAGAAATATAACAGGTGGTTAACAACACACATCACAGAGAATCACTGTTTTAGACTGGGAGGTGAAAAATCATTTTATATACAAAGCTGAAACTACAGATAACATAAGGAATCAGACTGTAGTTCTTCTACTTAGATGTCAAGGAGACTGCAGTTATATCACGATTATCTGAAGGTTCCTGTGAAATTGTGATACTATATGCCACTAGCTATCTCTAAAGCAAAGTGTCCCCTAACAACACACTGGAGTTTGGTACCTACTGAAGTAGCATGAGAAAAATCCTACCTCTTAGTTTTGAGGAACACTTGATTTAACAGTCAGGTTTTCAGTTTTCATTTTAATGACACTTTAATTATAAGATCTGACAGGATGAAACAGTATATACTTGAAGGCATAGGCAAAGATGATATCACACAAAATACAGGTATCATTCTAAAATTACCATTGTAAATTAAAGCTGATGGATTTACATAAAGAAATTCAACAAGGAAAATCAGCCTGCAGTGAATCTGTGATAAATTTAGCGTTAAGTCAGTGGTAAGCATATACATGCATTAAAATAAGTAATTAAGCATTAAAGTTCAGGGAACAGAAAATTAAATTTCCACTATTCAGATAGGCATTTCTGAGACCATACTTACTACTGGACATCTTCAGTAGTGAGAGGATTGCAGCTTTTACTAATGCTTTTTACTGACAGACACATTTTACTGGAAACCTCAGTTTGGAATTTGAAGCCAAACTACTACAGCAGAATTCAGGACAGCTGCTGGAGAAGCACTTCATAAAACTGCAGCTGCAACAATGTCATCAAAGACAAGACCTCCTTGTTTCAAAACATACACAGATTGAGTACCCATGGCTCTCAGCAGGTCATCACTTACAACACCACAAGCAGAAGATTCTAAAGGAGGAGGAAAAAGTTACCAGACAAACATAATAAATAATCTTCAGGCTTTATGCTCTACACAACTCCAAATTACTTCTGCAACTGCCAGCCACCGGAGACTTTTCAACAACATGAGTATAGTAAATTCCCCAAAGCAGCTTCCTTTGGTTACTAGACTAGCTATTCTGCTTCTTTTCCAGATGCAGATTTGTATTAAGGCTTTGGAGTGAAATAACAACATCAAGGATATGCAACTGCAAACAGAATGGTAGCTTTTTACCTTGGCAATACTTTATTTTACATTACTAAAAAAAAGACAAGAAACCATTGCTAAGCAGGGTGGGAAAAACATCCCTGACTAAATAATGAGTCAGTAGTCTGCAGCCAAAGCAGAAAAATAGTATACATACATATTAACTACATATATATTTAAGTCACTGAAGCATCTTGTTAAATTTCCAACCCATGGGTAAAGACTGCTTAGTCTTTTTATTATTCACGCTGACATGAATACAAAAAGTAAATAGGAAACCACATCGTGTTGCTTCATCTATCTAATCTTACTATTTCTGTAGGTAAGAAAATTTACTTCTTTACAAGATTCTTTAGCTTCATAGACAACTTGATTACATCTCAAATTTTGAACCCATTGGCATTGCTGCAGGAATCCAATTGCAGGAAATAATCATCGGAAAGATTCATCAAAACACATATGGTAAGGCCAACTTTCCCATTTACTTTTTAAAATCAAAATTCAGCAGAAGGGTAAAAAGAATAAAAGAAAAAGACATACTTGAAAAATAGAGCAAAGAATCTGCAAGATTTGGGATAAAAATAACTTGAAAATTTCTTCATATAACCAGTTCTGAAATGTTTCCAATAATTCCCCAGCTAAAAGCTCAACAAAAAAAGTAAGCTGATAAAACTACTGAGCTTAAAGTATCTCCACATAAAAGGACTTGGGTGTAAAGGAGAAGCAGTACAAAAAACCCCAAACAAACACTGAACTCTGAATATTCCTCAGCTGTAGCAAAACACATTTAGGAACAGAATAAACCATCCTTATGCACAAAGTTATCTACTCATTTTATTTGTGCAGTGAACAAAAGAAAAAATTAATTCTCTCTCAAAACTGTACAGCCAAGAGAATCTGTTATGTAATAAGACTTGGTGATGGCCCTGCAATTACTCTAGGCTCATCCTGTCTTGGTACACGGACGTAGAAATTCTACAGACCACAATTTTTTTTTTTTTTTTTTTTTTTTAATTATGATGCATTGAGTTCTGGATCTTCACAACACAAATCCAGAGACCAGAGACCACAAGAGTGTCCTTGCATGTCATGAAAACACAACAGAAAAAAGGGCCTTCTGTGTTCTGTCCTTGTCTCTTTGGGGCTCAATTCTAATGTAATTAAAATTGTATCACAGAAATCTAGGGATGGAAGAGACCTTGACCCACCTTCTGATCTTTACACTGAGAACTCACAATAATGTCAACCAGAGTGCCTCTTCTCTCTTGCAATTTGACAGCCTCGCAGGTGCATGCCAAAATGTCTTTGCTGAGCACGCCCATCATTAACTTCCTAAGACTCTTTAGGATCACCGTGGTGCCAACAGAATGGTACACCAGGGACTTATAGAAAGCCAAGAAGTTGGCCTATGACTAAGAAAATAAAATTGCAGATGATTTGCTTAGCTTTAATTAATCCAAGCTGATCATATTGAACTGATTAAACTTTGCATCTAGTACAAAGTAATGTGGATTACACTAATTTAAAAAAGAAAATTTATAACTGCTGCTGTGTTACCAAAATACCTAATTATATATACTCAAAAATTCTGAATTAAGAAATGTCAGTGAAATACTAAGCATTGGAATACAAATTTGGTTACAAGCATATAGATGACTTAGAAAGAAAAAGACAGCAAATGAATAAAAGATTTATTTTAATAGGAATGACAAAATTTTCACCAAGTCCCTCTCGTCAAAGCATTCAGTTATTCAGTCTAATAGAATATTAAATGTCTAACCTCCAAAATTCAGCTGACCTGTCTAACTTTCTCACTAGGATGGTAAAACAAGGGTATTCATGTTCATTCATACACAAGGTTCCAGAGTTTTTTCTGGTGTTTTTATTAGCTTCTCTTAGTCAATTTAAAGCTCTCATGAAAATGCCGACAGACAAGAGTCACAAGTCGCATTAAAAAGGAATAATTCCACACTTCTAGTTAAGAACTTAGAATTTTTTCTCTACTTAATCTCAAAACAGGTTTTGAGAAAGTTGTACAGAATGCAAAATAACCAATCTCAAAACAAATGAACGGGTTATAATTCTGAGATTTCCAGAAATACAGTATAAAATCCTGTGCAATTATAACACTGAAGGATGAATCAGGCGTAATACAGGAGATCCTCAGTTAGAGAGGACAGAAGGTGTGTAAGGATCCATCACTTCCTCCTGTCACACACAGCCCTCCTAATGGACAACAGAAAGAAATATGGAAGTCTCTTCTGTTTCCTCATCAAATACTTGCAGAATAGAGGGACCCTGGATGACAGATGTTGCATTTCCCTGGACCTCAAGTGTTGCTTAATCACCTAATGATGTGAAAAACACCACCACAATCCACTGATGGATACATCTGGGTGACATTAGCACAGTGTACGCTGCAAATCTTTATTAATGTGAACAGTCTAGAACACAGAGCAAGTTGAATGATTATGTGATTGCAGACCAAATCCAAAGTTGATATACCTCTTACAGTAATTATAATGATACACGTTGGATTAAAAACACAATACATCTAAATCACAAGAGTGGTTTTGAAATAGTGTAGTAACCAGTCATCTCACTGTTGAACATTACAATTCACCCTGTTATTTTTTCCTCTTTTGGCTTTGATAGCACAATATTTTCTTAGCAATAACACCACTTGATTTCAGTTTCAACTGGAATCTCGCCTGACTAAAGAGTACAGGCATAATCTTGGTCTTTGTAGATTTACACAGTGAGGCACAAAAGGATATATGAAACAGTTTTAACTTAAGTAAAGGATTTCAAGCTCTGGCAAGTTTACTCTAAAGTAATTGCAAAAAACATTCAATAGGTTATGTATGTAGTTTCAACGAAATTGCTTTCATCAGCATAAATGATTACTCAAGGAATCTGAAAATTATATTTTTGGTTATTTAACAATTTCCTTTGGATTTTAATGAATCTAAGTAAGTGGCAGATAATTGTATTTTTTTCCCTTTCCATTTTTAAAGACAGAGTACTATAACTTCAAGGAAACGAAAAATTCTCTTAAATGCATGATGTTTCAGTATTGAAAAGTGGCAGAAAAATGCCATAAGACCCTCTGAAGAAGAATGTCTAACAGGATCTATAGATTGAAATACTATATTCCTCCATCAGAAACTCCCATTTCATTTTAATATTTAGAAACAATAATTTCAAAGCTTATAGAGATTTAAAAGTTCAAGAAAAAATGCCAAGCTCATTTCTGTATCACATGCGGTACACTGCTTCAGTATGCCTTATTCACAGCGGAGAAAAAGGAGAGCCAGGTGCACCAACTCATCTTACACTACAAATTTACATAAAACCCTTATTTAATCCTTTGGATTTATACTGCTCTTTGAGTTGTGTAAAGGAGCAGTGTGAAAATGCTCCTAAAGCCTCAATGTAAATGTTTCTTTAATCCTATTAAAGCCACAAAACAGGCCCAGCTGAAGGAGCAGGAAACTGAGCTGAGGAACTCTCAGTGACCCCATCACCGCTGTCTCTCTTGGCACTGACTTGTTGGTCACAAGTTCATCCTAGGCATGGCACAGATGTTCTGACATCAGGCTGATTCAGGACATCAACATGTGGACCTCTAATACTCATATGTACATATCAGATGGTGGTGTGTTTTTCATTGCATCGGTAACTTAAAGCTGAATTATTAAAATAGTTGATAGAGAAATGTTTTTAAATGCAAAACATTTAAAATGCAACACATTACACAGAACTTTGTGTTCCCCAAACATGACACTGAATCAGCCAAAAATGATACAGCTTTATTGCTTTTCTTTTAAAGTCAGAAAAAGGGGAAAAAGTTAAAAGAAAAATACTCAAGGTGACACCACACTTTAAAAACTGGGAAACTGGTCTGTTAAAATGTGTTGGTGGTAACATTTAGGGTTTGGACTTTCATTAATGTGGCCCCAGGGAAAATATAAACACTCTTTCTGAAATTAAATCTTGAGTTTGCCCACCGCAGTCTTGTTTTCAGCTCCGGCTGCTGGCACTTCAGCCTGCAATTGAGGCCTTGCATCAAATGCCAAGCCAAACATTCAGGAACAAGAATGGTAATGACACCCTATTTTGTTCTAAGTAATATTAAAATATAGCAAGTATTAAAAAAAAAAAATCACTCATTTGAGATTAATAACAGAAACTGATTTTCATAACCTCTCCCACTTGCACTTGCCTTCAAATAATAAACCTTCAGAAGAAAGCTGTGCTTGATGCTTGACATCAAGCACACTTGCAAAAAATAACACATATCAAAATTCTGATAACAACTGGCTAACACTGAAGGGTATAAGTTTTACCTACAGGAGTTCAAAAATAAATTCTTGGTTTTGATGAATGATTTTGCAAGTGACTTAACACAAATGGATCAATAAATGAAAGTCACCAATGTGTAACACAAGTTTTTCAAGAAGGGTCCTTCCTATTCACAGATATGATATGCTAATATCATAACTCTGCTACTGAAACGTTTGGGACCTCTTGCCCAAGAAGGGAATACTCAGCCCTGCCTATCCTACCCTCAGCTTCTGTAATATCACATGGCATGTAGATACTATCCCCTATATGGGAAAAATTGCAGTTTGAATCTACATAGGAGGTATGGAGCATCATATAACCACTGCTCTAATACACTTCTCCCAGGTGGGAATCTGGGTTGCAAATGAATCTGACTCAAAGAGTAGACTGTAAATGTGACTTAAAGCAGTGATTAAAGATAGCTTACCTGCCACTGGAGAAATGGAAAATTGAAGAATATGAAGTTACTGATTTACCAAGGAGACAGAGGAAAGGTTGTGCCAGGACTTCTAACGGGACGCATTAGGAAATGTTGACTACTAATGCACAGTGGTCACTTGAAGAATATGAGATTATGGTATACTGTAGATGTCTACCCAATATACCAAGTGAATTCCAAGCTTTTTTTGGTCTTTACTTTGAAAAGCAATCATTAAAATCAGCTCCACAATATGAATGACAAAGTGTGACCAAGTAGGTGCAAATCCGTGGCTTAGCCTACATCACTGTGTAGAAAGTCCCCACTTTTATTTGCAGACTTCCTGGGTTTTGGTCTGAAAGCACTGGATAAGCAGATGCTGTGTGCTTGTCATGCCTTTCCTGAAGTAAGTAATTGGAAAAAAGGCAGAGTGCTGGATCCTTAATATTGTTCTAAGCTATAGCTGAAAAGGGTTGGCAGAAAACACTTTTTAACCATGCAAGCACATCAGTACTCAACATGAACGACATCAGCACTCTTCTTGGAACCATGAAGTCAACTATGTATTTTAAAAACCTACAGATTATATGTGTGCAGTCTAGTTACTGAAGTTACTGTAGTAGTTCACGGTAACAGTTATTTTCTGTTCAATCCAAGATATCAGTAGGTATTTCAGAAGCCTTTCAAAGCACATCATTTCACATTCACATGCAATACATTTCTGAAAGGCAAGTAAAGGGTTTCTTCTTTTACTTCCTCTCATCATCATGCCAGCCAGTTGTATATACTTTATTAGAAATAGTGAATAATTTTGCAAGTTTACTTAAGTGTAAAAAAAAAAAAGAAGACTGGATGAGCACAGTTGAGAAGTTTAGGCAATATAAATAAAAGAATTAATTTATAATCTAAACATGGTTATCTCCCCAAGAAGCTGAGCCCTTATACTGTAATTATAATGGATTGTAAGCCACATTAGGATTCAAGTTTCAAGAGGAGATTTTGCCGAGTTGCATGGTTACTGCCAATAGATGTATCACTACAGTAGATACATCATGCATGTATAGAAGCACTGACAGGAAAGCAAAGGTGCAGTCAATGAGAGAAGGTCAAGGAATTCTCAGCTAAATAAAGCTGAGAGATGTTACCTGTATAATAAATGTCTGGAGGGCAACCTATTTAATAATTTCAGGAAAGACAAAATACAGATAAGCAATAGCTGAACTCTATGTCAACTCTTAGTTGGATAGAAAGCCAAAATGCTATAAAAATTGCTTTAATTGCAGTGTGCCACAATTACGATAATAAGCTTGAAAACCGATGTATGGGTAAGATGAAAATGGTTCCAGCCTTGTGACATTTCCTCAGTGGCAGAAACACCAATTACATATACAGATTTTTCTACAGAGATAATGTCACCTTCGAAAGTAGAAGTTTAAAAATCATTAACAGAAATAGCAAGAAAAAAACCATAGACATTTATCTGTCTGAAAACAGGGCCCATAAGTCACTGTTATTTTCTATTGAAGTGATGTTTGGAGGTGTTTTCTGGTAATAATATTGTTTTCAAATGACTTTTTACAATCACAACCAGTTTCAGCTACCAGACAGACATCTTATTTCTCTTCTACTCTGCTGATTTCCCCCATTAATTTGATGTAATTCTTAATATTAAAAGGGTCATAAATTACAAGGTCCTTATGAAGACTACATGACCTATATGCTAATTAAGGCATTTTTGCCAATATTGTAAAAAACTACAATATTATTTCAACCAGCACTAAAATATGTGAAGGGAGAACTTTTAGTCTGATTTGTTTAAGGAAAACTTCATTGAATATTTTCTGTGATAATTTTGATGGATGAATTACAGAGCAATTATGTAGACGTGCACGTATCTTCTCATATGGCCAGCCTTTAGGAGTGAATTACATGCAGTTTCTCAAACAATTTGAACAACCCAAAGGAATTTGCTGCCTCTCCTCAACAGGGTGGATAAATCTAATTAACACGAACATTTACCCTGAACTTCAAGCATTCTCTTGCAGTCTTTACCTTCAATAATTGAATGCAAGATATTAGTTTTTATCACAAAATCTTCTCTTAAAATATTAAAGAATGATGAACCTTGTAGACAGAGGCATCTTTCTCCATATTTTCCAAAACTCTCTCTCTCTGAAAAAGTTCAAGAGGTCTTGTCAAAAAATGTTGTCATCATCACTATCTCAAATTATTTTTTTTTTTAACTGATTAATGTTATTTCAAAAAACAGCTTAGCCCTTAGAAAATTCCCTAACAAACTGGGGCCTGCGCGAGTATTAGTAAAATGTGGTGATAAGGAAGACCCACTCTTCCCCAGGGAATATGAACAGAGATAGGAGGTAACAAATCTGAAAATCTAATTTACAAATGAAGAATGAGTGGCGTTTATACTTAGTGTCTCTAAAGATTATTTTGAGAGTGATTTTTATGTAAGGTATCATTTCTTTGGTATCAGGAGAAATACCAGCACTTCTTTTCAGTTCTAAGTCTTTTCATTACTTTTTTCCATTTCTATTATTTTACTTTACTAATAAAAGTCAATTAACATTGGTTAATTCTTTGGTCCTGAATTTAAACAAAGCTAAAAATGCAAAATCAGAATTGAAAATACTTGTAATAATTTGTTTCATAGTAAAAAGGAACCCCAAAGATATGCAGATTTTACATAATAAAGGCACAAAAAATATTCATTGCCCTGCTTTGTTGGATGAGTTCACAATTGTTAATTAAAAGTCAGATACTCTGTGGGTTGGGGTTACTGTAAGTTACTGTTTGCAACAGAAGTCAAAGGCATAAACCTAAAACAAGATTACGTTTGACAAAACCATGACAATGTCTGGCCATTCATGTTTGACTTTAGAGACTTTATATGTTCTATATAAAAATATCTTAATGTTGCTACCCTTAATAGACCACGCTTTTCTGAACTGACTGATGATTCAGTATACCAACGAACATCACCTTTAAAAAAAGGCCTGATTTTGTTTTGTTAACTGAACATTTAACAAAGTTAAACGTTTCAGTTTCTGAAGTAAGAAACTGAAATCTGAACTGGAAATCTTGGTCTGAACACTAAATACATGATAACTTTTCCGCATGGAATGTTTGTCCTCATCTCTTTCTATGATTTTTATTGCTCTTAGTTAGCCTGTTTCCTTTATTGCTTTTGTAAAGAAATCCTCTTCCTTTTTATTCACTCTCCTTTCTGCACTGTTATACAATTTTATTTATTGGGGAAATTCTGTGTTAAGCAGTAAAAATAAGACCTGTCGTTCCAGACACAGTATTAATAGAATCACCTGCCTATAATAACCTTATTCAGATTTTAGAACAGTTACATGATGTTCACAGTACACATGGAGAATCATTAATAAGAACATGTAATTGATCCTTGGGTTTAGATTTTTCTTTTTATAGAATACTTTTTTTGTATTGAAACTATTAGATACTTCTCAATACTTGACTCCTCTAGAAGTCCAGGGTTTTAAAATTTTCTCTGATCTTCAAGCAATAAAAACAATTATCTGTGGTGCCAGCAAACAACAAGTATTGAACATAAACTACTTTTACACTCTCTTTTATAAGCATATGACTCAAATATTAGCCAGGTGATGGCAGCTGAGAATGCAGATAGCTTTGCAAAAAACATATTTCTGATTTGAAAGAATACAATAAAGTTATTCTCTGTGATCACTGCAATGAAAATACTTCACATATTAGGAAAAAAAATCTACATAGATAGCAAGGGTTATAGCATCGTAACATAGATCATCTTCCACAATATATATTGGTAAAGGTGCTTTCAAGATAGATTTTATTTTATAGATGTACAAAATCAAAGGTAAAAAAGAAAACCCATTCTAGAAGTGCATTCATGATAAATCAAGTCTGTATGACTGTACATACTTATGAAATGTAACACATGGAACTTCAAAAAAACTGAAATGGGATTTTGTACCATAACCAAACCCAGAAAACAGTGTACCAGATAGAAGACTACTCAAAAGGTCAAAACAAATGTCTAGTTGTTTTCTTCAGACAAAATAAAGTGTACAAAATACACTCCACAAATATAGCACATTATTAAAAATAACCCTGATACACAAGAATGGCCATGGAGGAAATTAGGGGTTTTAATCTGACTTACTCATAGATACTTCCTGCTCTCTTGGGTATAACTTGATCACTATTTTTCTTCTCTTAAAAAGCTTTGTGACTACAATTCAACTGTGCACAGAGTGAAATGCACAATTCCCTCTCCAAATGTTAAATACTTGTTTCTTTCCAGAATAATCCCACTGAAACTGGGCAAATGTATGACTTGCACTTTAAGATACAGCCCAAGATGAGCTGACCCTCTATAAATGTGTGTTATTAGGGTAAACTCCAGTATTGTCCAAATATTCCAAGTCTTTTTCAGAAAAGAGCAAAAATATTTCCAGTTCTTCTAGTTACATGGTAAACAGCTAAGCTGACTGTCCTAGCACATACCAAGCCCCCACAGAGGTAACCTCCCACGCACGCCGCTGGCTGGACAAATCCGCACAGAAAACACCTGGTCAGGGAAGCAGGAAATGGGCCTGGAATTCTAGTTTCCGAAAGTAATTGTATTATTACCAAACTAAAGGAATAATTTCTCTATACAAAGCCAGAAAAGAAACTTGCCAGCTTTTTCTTCACTTTACAGTAAGACAGACATGGCTTATACCAGCTTGCCAGTGATTCTTAAATATAAATAAAATACTGTTGTTGAAATAGGTCCTTAGTTTCCATAATATCGGAAAAAATGGTCTATGAAATACTAAATCCAAAAAATATCTCATTTGGATATTCACAATTCTGAAGTGTGCACTTACATTTTGGTAAATATTAGTCAGAGAAACGCAACGTTTAGCTATGCTTTCTTCTAAAGGTTATAAGGCACAGCTGCACAAATCATATGGGAACACACAGTAGTACAGTGAATTTCATTGCAATGGTTATATCTTTGCTCCCAGCTTCTGCCCCTTAAATCGGGATGGGAGTGCATTTGTGACAAGTGTCTGTGCCTTCCAGGGACACACGGGCTGCAAAAAAATAAGTCTCATTCAAACGATTACTCAAGTCCTAACACGTATGCTTTCCCTCATAGGCCAAAATATGCCCTTTAAAGTCAATGAGAGCTGTGTACAATGTAGCAGACAAAATGTGACTGCTTAATATAATTAGTTTTGTTGTCAGAAAACAAGCAGTAAATTTTCCTGAAGTAAGATGACTATCAGTGTAAATAGGAAAAATTAAAATTTGCTTGCTGGCTGGCTATGTGGGTAGTAGTTCAGGAACTACAAATATAAGAAATGCTTACTCTAAGTATTTATCTCATGAGTAAAACTTGGTCATTCAGAAGATTTCTTTAAATAACCTATTCAGCACAAGATCTATTTGGTAGAAAACTTCCTTTGTTGTGGCTTACTTTCTCCTAAGTACGCCAACTGCAAGAATTCATTTTTTTCTCTGCACAGCTAATGGTCACAAAAATTAAAAAGTACATAAATAAATAGGCACAATATTCAAGTACTGCATTTTTGTCTGCTATAAGCATGCAAACTATAACGTTAAATGAGTATTTTTGAAGCACTCAATAGCAATGAATAGGCAGTAAGTAACTGAATTATGAGATTTATAAACAATTTTCAATCTGTAGTACTGACAATAAAAATACTGGAATTGGACAACAGAATACTTTTGTAGACCTCCACTCCACAAAACTTCCTAATATTTGTGTGACTTTAAGAGTTAACAATGCCTAGTTTTTAACAAAAAGCAAACGACATTTGCAGATTACGTAGAAGAAGCCTGAACACTGTCCAATTTTGAAAAAAATATGAAGCAGAGCAAAGAATTTCTTGACCTTTCTAACAACAAATAATTGAAAACAGATCTTAGTTTGAAATACAGTAGTGACCAATTAACTGTTTTGATCATTAGAATTTTTATAAGACACCTGGAAATATTTTGGTTTTTTACTTTTATTGGCTTCAGCCTTACTCAGTTTCTGGACAGTTTACAAGGATGCCGTCAACACGAAAAATCACATTTCTGTCTGAAAGTTTCATATCTACTGGTAAGCAACTCTTAAGGTGACTAAAAATGAAGTGCATTTGCAAAAACAACTTAAAACACTATGCTATTTCCCTCAGTTTGCCTACTTTTCACTTACCAAACATGAGTGAAGGAACAACACGAGTCTTACTTTCCTCAGTTCAGTGTGAGTCTAAAAGAGTGGCTAACTGCTGCACAATATATCAGTTAAATCCTTCCTTTCCCAACTCTATGCCTTCACTGACGAGGCAGGTATTTTAGAAGTTGTGAGACCTTATTTCCTCTGAGGTAGCCACTGGCAGAGAGGCAGGCATACACAAACCAGGTAGGAAGCAAGTTTGATGGTGATATTCTTGAACTTTCTCATGCAACTGGGAGTGGTAGATATTAGGAGGAACTAAAACTCAGCCTGAACTCTCTGGATCGCACTCTAGTCTGTATAGATGTCTCCTCTGACAAGCAGACATATACATGCTTAAGTCAGTATTACACAGCAACTTGAAATTGGTAACACTTAAATGATCTGATGTCCTTAGTTAGGAGCCCAGAAGAGCAGTTCCTTTGAGTGACTGCTCTCCAGGGGGAAGATACCCTTTGGGGGCATAAATATTCCCTGAGTCCATCTCCTGTTGTCATAATAAAAGAATTTTACTGCTTTTTTTTTTTTTTTCCTTCCTTGTCCTTTCTAAGGAAAGCTCAGTGCAGCACTGTGTATGTTCCTCGGAGTCAGGCTGCCTTCTGTGCAACTTTTGGATCTCAGAAAGGAACTGTATTTTTTTTTAATTGTGACAGTAAGCTTATAATGAAAGTGATTTTGAAAATGGCTCCTGGGAGGTATTTTTTATCCTAAAAAATATCATTATTTTCCACCAAAAAAAAAAAAAGGTGTAACACCTGACAGCTATGTAGTTTGTGGGATCCACAGCATGGGAACCAAATAGGGATAACTACAGCAAGCTCTACTTGCTGCTGCAGCTGCTGACCAAAAAAAGAAGACAGTGGTGAGGCTGACAACTTGGAATAAAACCAAGTGCATTTACTCATCTAATCTTGCTATGGCTCTGTATCTTCCACTGAAAATATGCAAAGTATACAGAGAGTAAAATTACTGAATTCATAGGAACACTTATGTTAATTCTCCCAAACACAGGTTCATAGAGTTGGTCAGAGATGTTATCTTCTGTTTCAAAGTAGATCTCATTCATATTGCCTAACAAGATGTATGTTTCATGAAAAAATGTATTACAGGAAAATACAATATTTAAAACAGGCTGTCAAACTGATAAGCTTTTGACATTGTTATTTGGTTTTGTTCCTAAAAATGTTTACAGAAATGCTTTAAAGTAACATGTGACTCTCCTGGCCTGGATGATGTGCTGAAGGCATGCATATCACAAGTAGTTTTTACTTTTAAGTACCAGGTTTTAATTTCATAATTTCATTTTTTAAAAGCCTTAATGAAGTCCATGTATGTATTAGTTCATGACATGAAAGCATAATGGATTTATTAAGAGCTCAGTTCTCCAAGTTTCCTGAGACAATTAAAGTCAGAAATATTTGGAATTAGACCTTGAGTCATAATTTAATTTTTAGCATCCTACTGCTTTCCACAAATCCTTCTTTTTTTTTCTTTTCTGGTAGACACAGAAGAGTTGATTGCACATACGCCAAATTAAGAACTCAGATCAGAAATATCCATATTTAGTACTGAGGCAACAAATGGTACATAAGCCACAGGTAGGTCCTACAAATGTGGTAGCTGCTGCTACTGCACTGGTCCCCTTGAGGAAACGGAAAACAACCAAGTCCCTCCTTTTGTATTTCCCCATGATGTAGCACACAGCCAATGGATATGGCATTTCTTACAGACATTACGTTGTTTTTTTTTTTTAAAAAAAAAGATAGAATTGTGTAAATTATTTTTATTCTCTATTCACTTTTTTTTCATAATAAGAACATAAGAATAGGCTGTACGCAACATGTCAGTACATGTCAGACCAATACCCATCTAGCACAGCATCTATCTTTACCAGAGGCAAACAGCAAGTATGTAGAAAAGAGTATAACAGGAGAAGCATGCACTGACTCAAGTTACTGCCCTAGCCAGAGCAAAACACGTTTGCATTTAACAGCTCTTGATGGAATTTTCTTCCAATAAATTTGTCTAGCCTTTTTTTTTATTATTTTATTTTTAAAAAGAATCATGTAGGCTTGTAGCATCTACAACATCTGGTGGCAAGGAGTTCCATATTATGGGAAGAAGTATATCTTCTTGCTTGTTTTGCAGGTGACATCTTCTAACTGTATTTACTAGACCACTTTAGAATCATTAATGTCATATTTTAAGTATTGTCAATTACAGGATTTCATGAATTAATTGTATGATGCAGTGTTTGAATGCAAACATGTGTTTGCATGCAAACAGAATGAACTGTGTGATCAGAAGACTCTTTTGTATTGACCACGTTAGAAGATAGCGGTTTTGAGTCTTCCGGTAAAATAAGATCATAGGAACCTCTTGGAACAGACATAATACACCACCTAGCATGAGACAAACAGTTCTGAATGTTTGTATTTTTCCTGGGTTTTTATAAAGAATACTTTTACAATATGATAGAACAAAATCTATCAACATGATGAAGGAAAATTCAACCATGTCCACAAAGCAAGTAAAAAAAATGTATAACTTCTACTTAAGTGTTTCAACTGCACAAAAGACCAGGTCAAATACAAAGTAGGGGGTAAACCCAAGACATGCTCTGTGTACTGCTTCTTCATGAAATATGCAGAAAACAAAACCATATGATGATACTTTTTTTTTTTAAACAAGAAATTCCAATAAAATTGAAACTAATGGAAAATATTAACTTGCATCTTTGCAAGTGCCAAACATCTGTTTCAGAGAAAACCCAGTTCAATTATTTATTTGACAGTACTGGAAATAATTATTTTAAAACACAAAATGCACAGTACTGTAGACATTAAAAAGTCAACCACAGGAATGAGAAAAAAAAATAAGCACAAAGAGAAAAAATTGTATAAATGTCTTGCACAAAATCTAGTATGAAAAAGTAACCATCAAGAGACAAAAAAATCCAAGTAATTGAATTATTTAAAATGTCAAATGACCCCACAGTAAAAACCCAAAATGGATAACTCAAAGAGTAAGAATTCCTGTAAAATACCTAGGAAAATTCAATTAAAGTTCTATGTTCCAGGATAAAGCTGACATTTTTGAGGCACTTGTATTCACACTAAAATCAAATGGGACTTTTACTGTTTATTTAAAGAGGTACTGGATAAAGCTCCTTAAACAAAAAGGGCCATAAAACTCTTCATTGAAGATTACAGAAAGAATTTCCAAACAATTCCATATGCAAAAATAATGAACAATTACACTAAGACCACATTACAGAAGAGAACAAAACTTAGAAGGGCAAAAACCTCTCAACTTTGTGACCATTTTTTAATCGGTCTGTATGGATGCAGAACAAACTAAGACAAAACTTTAACTACTGTTTGGTTTTGTCTCCTAATACTTTTACAGATATATACAATGGACAGAAATATCAACTATTGGAAAAGTAGTAACTGCACTGCTAGGACTCAATGACCCTTTCTCTACTGAAGACACAGTAAAGAAGCAGAAGTGATAAGTGGTTGATCTTGTGATCAGAGGACTAGGCTAGAAAATGTTAGGCAAAAAAAAGGCCAACACTGCCAAGGATCATCCTGGCCCCTATAGTTTCTCCATTTGAATGGCAAATTTATGAATTGACTGATTCCTAACACAGCTCATGCCATAAACTGGAAAAGGATTACTCTAAATGCTTCAAAATGATACTTCTATGACTGCTTTGGAAGCCAATTATATGTAACAGCAAAAGATTGGTTTGATAACCCAAAAAGTCCATTCCAGTCTTATAACCTTCCTATTCCAGAAAATCCAGTTATAAATAAAAGTGCTTTCAGAAGCCAATGTGCAAAATCAGACAATCTGACACAGAATGAATAGAACCCCCACAACCATCACTGCATGTTTTTTAAACAAACCCTGGACTTGTGAAATATCATATTTTAGTCAATAATTACTAAATTGCTGGGGCAATTTTTGCGGTGTATGGCTAAGCCGTGCATTCCAGCTTCAGTTCTCACTGATGAAAGACTAATGAGAAACTGTGATAGAAACTTCAAGTTCTCTTTTGAATCCCAAGATACAGTAGGTTAGACTATTTCAGAACATGTACTTTATACCCGTCAGAATAAAGACAGTTTGAATTTGACCTTTTAAAAAAAAAAAAAAAACAAAAAACAAAAAACCAAAAACCCAAACAAACCACAAACCTAAAAATATTTCCTACTGTTCCTCCACTCCCCTACAAGATTTTAAGTTTACTAATCTTTGTCAGGAATGTGTAGTAAAAAAAAAAAAAAAAAATTATACTAGCAATAGTTTTACCACGGATTTTTTTTATTGGGCTCATTTGGTACTTTCTGATTTTGAGAAACAATTGCATTGGTCTTATTTTGTTTGTTTTTTACATACACAATACTGCCAGAAGAATGAAGCCTACTGGAATTTCCGTTGTCAATCTTAAGATTTGATACACCCTCCTTAGAATTAATAAATTTAACAATAATTTTAACTTACCTGCACACAAAACCATAACTGATCTTTTCCTGGAACTCACCAAGTTTACATCCGTAGTTTGAGACTTAAACTGAAAGTAGCAATTTAAACATTAAATATATAGCAGTGAATTGAGTGTGAGACCACTTCTAGGTTTTCTTTGTCTGATACTGAAATAATTTTAATGCCAAAATTTTACAGTTCATGCCATCTGAAGTAAACAGGATCAATTATAGTGCATAAAATAAAGTATACAAACATATTTTTGCATGGTCAGGCCTACAAGACATTTTCCACTGGATAGTCCATTTGGACTACACCAAAAGGTAACAGGTAATTTACTTTTCTTTCATATTTATTGCAAGGCAATACAGCATGAGTTTTTTTCCCTAGCTACTGTACAGCAGACCTTTGGCTCATTGTAAGTTTAATGACAGTAGTATATGCAACCAACAGGAAAGAAAACCAAAGAACACATAGAAGCTAATTAAGTATAAATATTAATAATATACTAAATGCCCATCTTTTTCTTTAATCTAGATGCAGTTATGGTATATAAAGCCTCACAGAAATTAGTAAAGGAATGTATAAGCAGTTGGACTAGAGGTAATTGGACTAGATGATCATTGTAGGTCCCTTCCAACTGAAATATTCTATTCTATTCTATAATTCATAAGGAAATATTTACTTCCCACTATGTTTTACTGCTGGAATGCAGCTGGATCCATGCACCATTTCACCTGCTAGAAACACAAAATGTTGCGTGACTACCTAGCTAAAATATTATTTAAAAAAAAAAATCCCCACTTATTAATTATTGGCATTGAAGATCTCAACTATTTCATTTGAAGACATTGAATAGACCAAAATTCACTGAATTGAATCTTTTCAGACTTTCTGAAATATTTAAAAATTGTTTTTATTAAGTTGCTTTTTTTGCTATCTAACTGCAAATTAATTACAAAAAATCATCGCGGCCAGTCATATAAAATGTAACTATCTTTCAGGAATTGTCTTCATAGAACAGCAGACACTAAACTCAACTGTGTAAAAAGAAAAACCTATATTCAAATTTGACTCAGAAGAGTTCTTCAAGGTGTTACGAATGTTTATATAGACCTCTACAAGTTTGATAGCTATAGAAGATGTCTTTGAACAGATATGACAGTTTTATTCTATGTCAGTTCTGAAACATGCTTCGGAATGGTGGTGGTTATGAAATAATCATGATCTAATAAAGAGTCAAACTCGTGATTGAAATTTCCTTCACATTCTTAAAATGTTACCTGTGGCAACATAAAAAATATTTTTCTAGTATAAAATTCTTCATTTAATATAGAACAGGGAAAATAAAACTAAGATTGCAGTACATAAGTTGAACTGTTGACAATATAGTGCTATATATCTTTAAAAACTCGGGATTATATACGCAGTATGAAAAAGACATAACCACAATGCATAGCTCATCTTTCATTTATTGCGTGAAAATGTATGTTGCAGTTCCATTTTTTTTTGTTTTAGCTTGCAGTGTCCTTTAATCAAAGGTGAAGAACTGCCAAGAAATTCTCCACTAGCTTTAGAGATTTTGTTTGGCTTGAATACAGAGCAAGTTACATTTGTTCTTGGTTTATGTTGGGCATTTTAGCATGATGATATTGTTGCATTACTTTCCATTTCCTCCTCTTAATTTTAATCTTACAAACCTCTCATTTTTACTATTAAAAAAAAAGCACTGATGTTTGCTTGTTTGTGCATGAGAAAATATGAACAAACAGACTGTAAGTCACTTTGTTTCATTGATACTGAATGTTACTTTTGTGGATAACAATGTCAAACATGTAAAACAGCTTAACTCTGAGTATTTATCTGTGAAAGGCTTTGAAATATGGTGGATCTATAAACACCCTAGGTATGGAAAAAATTTATGCATAAGAATTTAATCAAAGGCAGGATATTTAGTTTCCTCAGCTCTAAAGAATTCCCATTGAAAGATTATTGATCAGGAAAGAAAAGGGTTGAAAAGTGCCGTGTAAGGACAAAGGAACATTACTTGCTTTTTGCTAAGTAACTTTGTACTAATTCAAATAATCCCATGCATATGTCCCATATACTAAGTGACAAACTGTACATAGATTTCTGATATGCAGGATTCATGGTTGGTAAGTCTCTGAACACTTAAATCGTATAGCATCTTGGCTCTCAAAAGTAACTACTGTTCTAGCAGTAGCATAGCTAGTATATAACTTAAGTCAGTTTTGGAACTGTAAAAGGAGATTTCTACAGTTTACTTTCAATGTATATGTTATGTTGACGCAAATGATTTCTACAAATCATTATCAGATCAATCTATTTTTAAAAAGACTCATTCACAATCAATTCTTTCTAACTCAAAGTAAATATTTACTATTATATATAGCACAGTATAATGCTGGACTAAATTGATAATGTACTGCAAAACTTAAGGGATTGCCAGATCCAACTTTTATAAACTGTTATAGAAATTCTTCTAAGAATCTAAGTACAAATACAACTGTAAATGCTCATTAATGTTTTAAAATATTTGTAGCAAATACGTAACTGGCCAAATACATAATTGACTTTCTTAAACTGTTATCACAACTATTATACTTTTACTAAAAGAAAGTTTTAATGGAATAAATGACTAAGCAAGTTACAAGTTACTTTGAAAACTGGTATATACTACATTTACCATGAAGGATGAAATGTACTTTGTACTATTACAAAATAAGCTGGATAAGAATCTGTTTATGAGTCTTTTCCTGAAGTACTTAATCACTGCTAACCAAGTACAAATACTATTGTGTCCACGTCCTGTGGTTTGAAGGAGTCTACAAACTTATTTTCAAAACAATGATGAAACATATATGGTGTACACTACCTTTGCAAGCGTGTAACTGGGACTCCCCGTCACTCAAAAAACACCCATCCCATCACTGAATCTTAGCCAGGAAAGTGAGGCATTTTCCTTGCGTTCTTTCTAGGAATTCCTTCCATAAGCTGCTACTTTTTAGTATAGTCCATAAAGTATATTTATTACTTTGACAGGTGCATGGGCTTTGACCAAGGTCCATTTACTCTGCCTCTTAGGTAATCATATAAAAGCTATTACGCCAAATGATTGCAGTTAAAAACATCTTCCGCTCTCAACTTAAATACAGACAGACTTTATATGCATGCCAGAAAAAGCTAGCTATCCTTACATATGATTTTTTTTTTTTTAAATGAAGGGACATATGTGTCAATTGATTAATAAGGGAAAAAAGTTGACTGAAATACTTTGATATTCAAGAGCTCTATAGAATGAATCGAAATGATCCTCCTAGTAGATAAATCAAAGAGGATTTTGTTTCTTTGAAAGTTATATTTTCATTGTTTCACTTATTTGTGAAAACTTCAGAGGGACAAGACAGACTAACAGTAGTCAGACAATGGAATAAGGGCAATGAGCTCCAATTGTGTGTAGGTGGAAAGAAAAAGGAAGAAAGTCTCCACTCCTGATGCAAATGGAAATCTAAAGAGGTTAAGGACAGATGAGTTGCTATTGAAGTGCCTGAAGGAAATTACTGTCAATTCAAAATGGTGTGATCTATCTGTCAACAGTGAGGAGTTTGCATTAGATGGACTAGATGATCTGCACTAGAGGTCCTGTTGACCAATTTATGATACAAGCTATTTTAATAGTAGACCTATTTTCACTTTCCCCACAGCTTATCCTTTGTAAATGACCAACTTCAGATACAAACAAGCTCAAACATCCTTATGGATTGTGTTTTCCCTGACGTGCTAACAGCAGTTTCCCATACTGCTAGATGTAAGCTTCTCCACACACAGCATCATGGAAAAGAGCTCATCCAATACTAATCTTAATAGTAGAGTGAAACTTCTGAAGTTAAATCCCATTTTCCACAAAACTATTCAGCCCATAAAAGCAGGGAATAGAAGGGGTCAAACACATTATTTCTAATTCCTTCTCAGGACAACATTACCAATTGGATTCAAGCTTAGTGATTTTTTTAGTTTACTGAGAATACTGAAATAACTGAGTTTGATCTTGGGCTGCTACTGCCATATGAAAGAGGGGTTTTTAATTATTTTTTCATTTTTATTTTTATAAAGAGCCTTAAAGGGGAGAAGTGTGTTCAGTTTTTCTGCTCTTACTGAAAGCAAATCAAACTGTCTTCTAAGTTACATTTTACTGTTTATACACAAGCATTAAACTGCAAGTATAGAGCATTAACAGAATACCTGAAACCAAGTTTCAGAACATTACAACATTTCATAACACCACCAGTGCACTGGCCATAAGTCATGCTCAATAGAATACCAATATATTTTCAGGCTGTCATATAATATGGGTTGAAAGGAAAAGTTAATAACCTTTGTGTGTATGCAAACTGCACAATGAAGTTCATTTGTGAACTTAAAATAGCATGTTATTGATACTGAAATGCTTTGAATGAACTGAACTCAGATCACGATTTGAATTTGACAGACTGCATTTATGCCCCAACTTTACACTACTGTAATAAGAAATACTATAAATTTCAACCAATGTATTAATTTCTGCTTTTCTGCTTTTTGGCTTAAAATTCTATAAATATACATGAAGAAATATATCATAGTAACAAATTGTTTGAAAAAGGGAGTGACAAATCTGAAGACATAACTCCTCCTTCTGTTTTCTTGCGCATTTTAAGACAGGTTTCAGGATTAATAAACTACACCAATTTCTCACTGCATGAAGTGAAACTCATCAACCACTGGTAACTCACCCTCTTCTGCTCTTTAATATATTCCATCAGTTCCTCTCTTGTCCTTTTCACTGCTTCTTCGATTGCCTTTTCACTTCGTTTTTGCTCCTCCATTAATGCTTCCTTGACAATTTCCTTTTAAAAAGGAAAACATGTAAGTGTAAATATTAAAAGTATTTCACAAATGTAATACAGGTCATCCCTTTCCTTCCTACTAAAATTTTATCATGATCACACTCCTTTCTCAATGACAGTTATCCTAAATGTATGTAATATCTTTACAAAAATTTATAAATTCAGTACTTTGACCACTAAAGGGCCTAAAGAAGAGCAACATAATCACTTTACATCTGTGTTAATAGATACATAATGTTTCCTGAAAGAAGAAGAAAAGGAAGCAATACAGGTATTACACTCCAACAAAGCAGGGATGTACTAGTTGCTGTTAATAAAATTAGAATAGAATAGTTCCAGTTGGAAGGGACCTACAACAATCATCAGGTCCAACTGCCGGAGCACTTCAGGGCTCACCAAAAGTTAAAGCATGTTGTTAAGGGCATTGTCCAAATGCCTCTTAAACACTGACAGGCTTGGGGCATCGACATCTCTCTAGGAAGCCTGTTCCAGTGTCTGACCACCCTCTTGGGAAAGAAATGTTTCCTAATGTCCAGTCTAAACCTCCATTGACACAGCTGTGAGCCATTCCCACGCGTCCTGTCACTGGATCCCACGGAGACGAGCTCAGCACCTCCCTCTCCACTTCCCCTCCTCAGGAAGCTGCAGAGAGCAATGAGGTGGCCCCTCAGCCTCCTCTTCTCCCTATGGCATGGCTGTTCGGAACTTACATAAGGGCTGTTCTAACATCACAATAACCAGAGTCCTAATGACAATAAATTTGTTTCCAAACCTTGGGAAATGCCAGGTCATTCTGTACACAGCAGTAAAAAAGCAATAATGGACACCCACCCACCCCCCAAATTAGCATTACCCTACATCAAATCTGATTCAGTACTAGAAATGCATCACAGTACAGAAAGCCAGGAACCACTTCTTAAAACCTCTGTCACCTCCAGTACAACTTATCTATGTAAGTTATCAGCTCAAGAAACAACTTCCTGGACCAAAGTCACTGCCCTAAAACTTAAGTCCCAACACCCCAAAGCCACTCATTAAACAAGTAACAACATTATTTAGCCAGGTGTTTTGTTTCCAAAATTCAGGAAAATGAAGTGACGAACATAAGATTCCTGAAAACAAACCATACAAAAATGTAACGTTTTCAGAAAACTACAAAACATCCAGTAAAAATAACCACACAAGGTTAAATGATTTGGAGGGGAGACTGAGAGGGAGACCGAGAGTGTCTCAGAAATCAGGTAGCGGCCTTTGCAATTCCTATGCTTTTGTGCTAGATATTCAAAAGTGGAAGGAGCAGAAACACTAGTGGTGCGCCTGCAGAATGAAACACACACATGAAGCATACATGAAGAACACACACTTGCAGAATGTGACACACACTTCTACTAACAGTATCACCAAGCTTGCTTAGTGCGTTGACATTTAGCATAAAGAGTAAGCTATAATCAGAATTTCATAGGATGAAATTTATTTTTCTTTTTAAAGAATAAAAATATAGCATATTTGTATTCTTTTTAGCTATTTAGAAATATTACTTCTTCAGAAAAAAAACAAAGTGGTATTTTTTTGTTTGTTTGTTTGTTTTGCAAGACGTTCCATAGTCTTTCAAAAATACATGCATGAAAATTGGAGGAAAAAACCTGATAACTGTTGCAATACTCACAGACTTTGTAAATAATGTTTTTACATTATTTTTTTCTGGGCCAAAATTCACCTCCCCTATTACTGCCCCACAGCCATGCAGCACAGAGGTGGCTGAACTGAGGAACCAGTGCATAATAAAATAAATGGGTAAGCAAAACAGATAGCCATTGAGGCTATGTTGCAGTTGCTCTGATGGAGGGTTTGGAGGGCAGCATATGGAAAAGAAGAATTTCAATTTTCCTCTAAGTGCAGATTTTCAAAAAACTCAAAGCAATGCAGCCATGGGAAAAATGAAAATAAAACAAAGGAAATAATGGAAAAAAACAATGGTTCAAAAAGGAACACTAGGACTTCTAGTGTATTTATTCACATATATGATTTGGTTTTTTAATCAAAACATTTTGAAAATGAGAAGTAAATATACATGGACCATCTTCCTTATTACTGTTTACTGATTAGACTTAACACTGCATTACTAGCAGGTACTGAAAAGATTTGTCTATAGGTTTGCTTGACTGCAGAGTAATACAAACATTTCATGACGCATATTTATAACTTGTATTTGTGGGAGTGGGGAAGGTTGGTCTATTCTTTGTTTTTGTTTTAGTTTAGTTTAGTTTGTTTTTTTTTTTTT